>QUWT01000781.1:15832811-16305320 GCA_004329165.1 Spatholobus suberectus | reverse complement strand
ATAAATAGCTATTTTAATGTTTTTTTTTTTACACACAAATAACATCTCATTTTTTTAAAATCTTTTTATCTTGCTAGGTTTAAAAAAAGCTAGTCTCTTCTCCCTCAACTCAAATATAGCCATTAAGCCAACAATATTTTTAACGGATCTTACCTAATAAACTTCTCTCATTTTATTTCTATGATAATGCAAATGGTAGATGTAGTTAATATCTATTCCATATCTCTCTTATTTTTCTTTCATCCCTAATTCGTTCATTCAAGATAACATAGTGTAAAGGATCCAATTCCAATCATGCACACCCTTAGACCAGAAGGATAAGATTCTAGATTTTGCAAGATCATTCTACTATAGAGTGCCTTTATCAGTCTTAATTACTTTCTATGCAATTCAATCAATCTTTCTCCCTATTTCGGTCAAAAACAGGAGAAATTCTACCATACCCCTTCGTGTCGAGAAAATTTGCCCAGACTCGCCTTCATGAAATGACAATGTAATTTCGAATATTTTATAATGCTTTTAAAACACATAAATAATTCCTTGTATTCCTCTTCCACTAAGCCAATCCTGCGTGGCTAGCTAGATTTCCGTAAAATATGTTTATTTGAATATGTCACAAAAAAGAAAAAGTTAGTTTGAGTAAGTAAGAAATCTGGAGGGAAGTAGAAATAGAGTGTCATAGAAATGCTCTTTTCTATTTTATTGTATTTTAATTTGTTTTTTCTTTATTGGCAGTAAAAGTGTAAACATTTCAATCAGTTAGAAGATTAGCTCTATTATTTTTATTATCAATTTTTAGTATTGATAAATCGTTTATAAATATTACTTTGTATTTTTCGTTGATATATTACTTATGTCTAAATGTCATTTCATATTTGAATTTTACTTGTAAATTTCTATTTAAAATTGTAACATATTTTTGAAATTGGAATGTGATAACCCTCTTTCCAATTCATTAACAGGACAAAAAAAAAAAGAGAGTGAGTGACCAAAATATACGAGGAGTAAGAGCAAATTTTTAAAAAAAATTCACTTTTTTTTTATTTTTTTAAATTCAACAAACTCTAACAACTACATCTTCTTCAAGAGTAGTTGATTATAGTAAAGATGAAGGATATACTTTATAAACTTTATTGTAATGCTAAACTTTGAATATAGAATTTAAGTTATTTTCATTGTTCGCTTGTGAAATATTCAGTTAAGACAAAAAAATTATTATTTTAATTTTCTTAAAACAAACAATTATAAATTTAGAAAATAAATATAATATCTTATATATGATTTCAAAATTAATAACGTATCATGCTTTTTTCTTATCTTTTTAAGTGCGGAAACTTTAGGAACTTTTATTATTATCCACGTTTATATTTGTAAAAACTTTCTGGTTATACTTTAGTATTTTAGTTTATTCTCCCTAAAAACAATACAATATTCTTAAGTTTTTTCTTAAATTTTAAATTAATTATATATTTTATAACTTTTATAAAATTTTTTCTTTCAAATTTTTTTTTTACTTTTTTTAAATTAAAAATAGTACTATAGTACACAAAATGCTTGCTAATTTTATCTATAACCTATTATATTTTACTAATCATATTACTCACAGTTTCTATATTGTTTAATAAAAGAAATGTGCTTTAACTGCCAACTTTTTTTTTGGCTAACCATGTTTAGATGCAAAGTATCTACTGACTTTGTTAATGATTAATTAGTGTAGTCTTTTTTTCAACTACATTTTTTTCATTCACAAAACTCAAACTCGAGACTTTGTTTAAGGAACCGAACTTAGAGTTTGTTAAGTCTTTATAATTTTTTACCTATATAATTTATCAATAAAAACAAATAACTTATTTATGTGGTAGAATATTGTTCCTTCCTAATTTTTATTCCCATTTTTTTATTTATAGTTTTAAAATATAGAAATAATTTTGATATTTTCATTTGTCATGGTTATATTATATAAATCAGAATAAAAATTTTACGCCTGTTATAGTAGCTGCCGTCTCTAAAACGATAAATTATATTTCCTTTTTACTAGAGATGTTTAAATTACTTATCAATTTATTTGAAAATAATACATCCTACTACGAATTAATATGTTTGCATATTTACTAGTAAGATTAATATGTTTTGTATCTAAATTTATTTTAGAGTAAACTCCCATTTTAGTCCCTGACTTTGTGAGGCATTGTCATAATAATTTCTGAAATTAGAAAAATATTAAATAAATTCCTGAAATTAAAATTACTGTCATTTTGGTTCTTAAAATATATAACTTATTATTATTATAGTTTCTAACAAAGTTAACAGTAGGGACTAACATGATTAGCAAATTTTAATTTCAAGAATTTATTTGATATTTTTCTAATTTCAGAAACTATTATGATAACACCTCACAAATTTAAAGACTAAAATGATAATTTATTATTTATTTTAATTAGCATTTCCTGTCGTCAAGGAGAATGAAAGTTGAATCTCAACTGTTATTATTATTTTTTAACTTTTACAAAATTAATAAAATATAAAAAACTGTTCAAGCCATTAATCATGACTGTAAGGTCAATTGCGTGACACCTGTCCACGGAGCACAGAAAAAGTCATTTTAATCATTGCCTGTAGCTGTTGCACTTGGCATCATTCACGCGGTTTTACTTCATGCCATTGTAACAACGCTAATCATCGATTTTATTTTAAGAATATCGGCTGCAATCCTTAAATTATATATATATATATATATATATATATAGAGAGAGAGAGAGAGAGAGAGAGAGAGAGAGAGAGAGAGAGAAGGGATTTACTTATTCTAAGGGTAATTTTAAAAGAGTTACTCTCCATCCTTACCTTTTTTTTTTTTAATTTAATGGTCAAAGAAAAGTTATTCATTAAATCATTAGATTAAAAGAAAATAAAAAATGAAGATGGAGAATAACTCTTTTAAAGTTATTTTTGGAGTAAGTGGATCCCTCCTCATAATATATATATATATATATATATATATATATTAAAAAATTAATAAATAATATTAAATTTTTAACTCTTTAAAGAATTATATGTTAAATAATTTGGTGAGTTATAAAGTGAGAGGCCAAAAAAATCCCTCATCCACATAAAGTTAAATGTAATAGTTGAATATATTATTAAAATTAATAGACAATTGAGATAAAAGGTAATTATATTCTATTTGTCCATTTATTTTAGTATATTTTCAACAATTACTTTTAACCCTATTTAGGTGACGGGTTTTTTGGTTCTCCACCTTAAATTCATCAAATAATTTATATTTAATATAATAAATATTTATTTATTTATTTTGTATTCTTTATCGATATTTTTAGGATTGATTAAGAAAATCGTTCTAGCAAATAAAGTTGGTAGTATGGGACAAATATGTTAGAAAGGTATAGGTCATAATATAAGAATTATGTTTTATATTTAGTGTACTTAGAAATGTAATAGAATATAAGCTCAATAAGGTGATATATTTGATAAAATAAAGAAAACAGAATAAAATAAATTATTTTTGAGGAATACAATATATATAAATATTTTATAACTCAGCAAAAAAATAAATATGCTATTTAATTTAATTCATTTAAAAAATAGATAAAAGTATATGGTTAAAATTTCACAAAAAAGTACTCAACCACCCTATATTTTATCTTCTTTTTTTTGGGTAAATATACATCCTAAATTTTAATTTTGTTCTCGTTGTTTCTTAAATTTTATCCCTTTTACAAATATATACATGAACTTTAATTTATTTTCAATTGATCTTCAAACTTTACTTTTTTTTACAAATAGACACCTTGAAGTTTAATTTCCTTTTAATTGATCCTAAAAACTTCATCCTTTTGACAAATAGCTTTTTATCAAGTTGATTAAATTATTTATCTTAAACCTCAATCATTCATTAATTTTTTATTTTGTTAGAATTCATTTTGTTGAGTATTAAATATAATCAAAAATATCAATTTAGATAAAATAAAAAATAAAATAATAAAAAGCAATGAAAAAAGGTCCTTATTTAATTTTTTATTTCTTAATTTTATTGTGTTTTAATGTTTAGAAAAGTGATTATAAAAAAAAAACTAATAAATGATTGGAATTTAAATTAAATAAATGGTTGAGATTTCTTTTTTATTAGTAATTTAACTCCAAATTACTATAAGGGACTATTTATAAAGGGTGAATTTTAAGGATTAATTGATTTGAAATTGAAATTTAGGTGTTTATGTACAAAAAGAATTAAACTTAAGAATCAATTGAGATAAAATTAAAGTGGTATTTATTTGCAAAAGGAGTAAAATTTAAGCATCAATTGAAATGAAACTAAAGTTCAAAGTGTCTATTTATAAAAGAGACAAAGTTTAGGAGGGTTGAGTATTCTTTTCCCTTAATTTTTTTTTATAAATCATTTAAAAGAATAAATACTTTTTTTTTTATCATTTTTTTAGTTTGTTTATACATCTATATGTGTTCTAGTAAACTTATATATGTTACCTTCTAAAAATATATATGTTACCTTCTTAGCTTCAACCTCAAATTTCGACCAAAAACAATAAATTATTAGAAGTTAAAAATAAACAAAAATTTAGAAATCAAAAATAAAAAGGAACTTGTAAACTTTATGGGATCACATGCAAATAAAGTTCCAAAAGAAATAGAATTATAGAGGGTTAAAATAACCTAAATCCGTCCAATAAAATATACAATTTGGTCTTTTAAATTCCAAATTTGAATTAAACTTTTACACATTGTTTGTTTAGGGTGATTTTAGAGAAAAGAAGTGTGAGAGAGATTGGAGTTTTCTATTGTTTGGAAAGGGAGAGAAGTGAGAGAAGGAGAAAGTTTAGTGGGGTCCACAAAAAAAAAATCTCTTTTTAAGTGAAGAGATTTTGATGAAAGAAGTGAAAAAAAAAATAGTAGAATCCACTAAAAATTGAAATGACATATTTATCATTTATTTTGGACTATGTAAATATGTTTTTAAGAACAAATATGTTTTTACAATATACACTTACTTTTTTTTCTTTCCTACTTCTTTTCTATTTTTCTCAATTTAAATACTTTAAAAATTTACTCATTTTCTCTTCTCTTTTACTTCTTTCTTCTCTACTTTTTCTTTATCCAAACAAAACATTAAGTAAGGTGACTAGCCAAATTTTTTGGTAGAGATTAGTTATTAACAAAACTGATGAATACTTTGCATCAATAATATGATTACTAAAAAACAAAAACTTATTCTACAAAAACCTTCAAAAGCTTAAAAAATCAAGCTTTCATCGAATTTGAACCTTATTTTATAAATCAAAATTTGAATTCCAACTTTTTAACCTTTCACCTCATATTATGCGATTAGGATGTATGGGAGCAAGTAAACTGTTTTGCCATCCCATAGGAATGGCCGTTTTCTTGCCGCCCAGGGTGCTCGCAAAATAAAATAAAACTATTAGAAATAATAATATATTATATCTTTGGCCTTTGTGCTTCCTAGCTTCTTTTTGGATCCACCCAGAGAGATACATACATACATAGTAATTTCGTGGGACAAAAATGACTGTAATTTGTAAATGGGCACAGATGCTCTATTAAGATGGCCGAGCAATGAGTTAATCATCTCTTTGTCACAATGATATGTCGATTTTTTTCAGCCATTGCAATACTGAGAGAAGTTGTTGATCAACTGTCAAATAACATTAGAATTTGAATAAACATTTGGATTTGGCATAAATGCTTTCATGATTGAAAACGCATTTTTCCCGTTAGACTTAATATTCGGCTCAGGCTGAAAAACAATCACCTAATGTAACGGCGCAACAGAAAGTAAAAGCTGCACCACAAACTAGGCTTTCATATTATTCCTTTAGGAAAACTTGCAAATACTAATCAACTTATTTATAACACAAAAGTTTGTGATGTAAAATGTAAATTAGAATCACATCCAGATGCGACAATGAACTTTTTGTGATTAATATTTGCTCCTTTATTAAGTGCTTATATTTAACTATGTGGAGTGTACGTACTCCGTAGGGGTGTTTGCAGATAGAATTAGATTGATTTGAAGAGAAAAATTATTCAATTCAATCACTTCAGTTTTTTTAATTCACTATTCAATTGGTTTGGTTTAAGATTTAAATCCGATCCGATTTAATCCAATCTAAAGCAGTTTTGAAAATACTAACCAACTTATTTATAAGTTATAACACAACAGTTTGTGATGTAAAATGTAAATTAGAATGAGTAAATAGAGTATACATTAATAGTGTAAAACATTTTTATATAGTCATTTAATCACAAACTACCATGAATGGTAAGTTTGTTGAATTTTATAATAATCATCTTAAAACTCATACCAATGATAAGTTTTGATTGATTGACAGTGTAAAAGATTTTACACTAACAATATATAGCCATTAAACTCAATTAGAATCACATCTAGATGTGACGATGAACTTTTTGTGATTGATTGGCTCCTTTTTATTAAGTGCTTATATAACTATGTGGAGTGTACGTAATTCGTAATAGGGGTGTTCAATGATTGGATTTAATTGGTTTTGAAGAAAAAGCCATCCGATCGAATCATTTCAATTTTTTTAATTAACTATCCAATCGGTTTGGTTTAAGATTTAAATCTGATTTGATCCGATCCAATCTAAAGTGGTTTGAATTAGATCGGTTTTTAATTTTTTTAGATAAAGTATTAAATAAATATTAAGATATATAATAAACATAATAAAAAATAATTAAAAAATCAAGTATTTCATCTATAAGTCATTATATAACTAATAGTAGTATAACTCTTTAAATAAACTATTAAAAATAAATTTACACATCTTGATAATTACATTTATATATCTTTATTTAAATAGTTACTAAAATACTATCTTTAATTAAATATATTCTCATAAATAAGTATAAGTTACATAATAAATATGAATTATATCATAAATTTATAAATAAAAACATATACATATGTATAAGTTTGGTTTGGATTGAATTAAATCGGTTTTCAAAATCAAATTCAAAATTGATTCAATTCAATAAAAAATTTCGATTTTTACAATTTTTAGTTTGTTTGATATTTGGTTTTTTAGATCGGTTTTTTTTTTTTTTATTGAATTGTATTGGTTTATAAACATTCCTGCTCCGTAACTTTACCAACACAGCAGCAACAGAAAGAAGCTAAGAGACTTAATAAACTTACACTGATACGGATAGCTTAATAAACTTTTTATGATAAAAAGTCACAACTACTTCTTACTACCAAATTGCCCTTAATTAACTAGTTGTAGCCGTTAATGGGGATGTTGTGGAACATAAAGGTTAGTATTTGGGATTGTCCACGCCATCGACATTTCTGAACCAACAAGTGTGGTTTAAACGAGCTGCATCCTCCGGAACATCATCCATCACCCACTCATGCCCTTTTGGGAAGTAAATTCCTGTGCGTGGGTGTGGGACCCACCAAGATGAATCCTCTATCTTCCCACCACTCTTTGAAACTCCTCCAGAGCTTTCTGCGGCAGCAGGTTGAGCAGTGCCAGAGAACTTGCTGAGTCCACTCTTTGCTCTCTTAGCTCCCCTGCATGACCTTGACATCATTGCATTTGCCATATGTTAGAGCTTGATCTTTGAAGTTCTCCGCAAAATAAAAAATCTTAAAAGGGCCCTGCCTAACAAAGATTCTCTCGAATAATTAATTAGCATTCAAATGAGCAAATATCATGATAAAGAAATATTGATTTGATTCAAATATACTCTATGCAGTATTTCAAGTGACAACAACTTTGTAATGCCATTGGATTGATCATTAAGAAATTATTAATGATGATTTACCCGAGAAGCAAGCAGTTTGCTTTGGTGATGCCCCCTCTAACCATTAGCTGCAACAAACAGAATCAATCAAGTAGGTAATACTAATATGTGAATTATTGCAGTGCTGCAAGTATGCAAGTAATGTCCTGTAGTACTAGTACAACAACAATGTCTCTTAACACAAACACCGAACGTTTTCGCTTTTCAAAGCCTCAAGACCTTATGATGGGTATTTATAGTTATAATAGTCTTGTAGTACTGCAAGTAAGGAAAGGATCCAATAGAGAATAAGTTCTATTGCATGTGTGAGGCACGAAAGCAGACCTTTCAGTTTCACCTTTTAGATGTCGATGGCTCAAAGCTTTGTTTGTATAATTGTGCTATGGAAATGAATCTGCGGTCATAAAACCTTGCTTCAGATACAAAGTGCTTCTAGAAATGGGAGTTGGACTAAAAATTGTGGAAGTTTCCTTCCTGATAATTGATCTCCTATCTGTGGGACAATATGGAATTCTGCTGTTGTACTTAAAATGTTTTGGTACATTGATATTTGCTATTGTTCCATTTAATTGGTTGTGGAAGGGTCCATCCTATCTCGCGTGGAATCCGTGTGAGAATAAATGCTATCGAGTCTCGTGTCTCGTGTCTCATGTTTTTTTATTCTTTTTGTTAGCTTTGGTGATCCTTATTCTTTTTTTAGCTCAAACAATTTAACAGCGTCAATCGGTTAAGCGTGTATCTTAGAAGAGTTGAGAGACTTACAAAAGAGGAAAAAACAATTTGGTGCATTGGGAAACAAATTTAGTAACCAAATGCTTCCACTAGTGGTGTGTGTTGTTATTGTTCTCGTAATGCCATCGTTTTCTGTTAACACTTTGGCTTTTCTGTTTTGTTTTGTTTGTTTGGATCGAGATTGTGTGTGCATTAGATCTTTTTTTTTTTTCGCTGTCGTAGGCGGCGGAGCGCTGTAGGCAGGCTAGGCAAGGAACGTGTCTTCATCATCAGACTCTTTAGCCGGAAAAGGACCATGAATGGCATAAACAAGCAGTAGCACTAATGTCACTGGTGGTTGCCGGTGAGGGTGGTAACATCGACGTCGTCGGTTGCCAGAGTAAAGGGAAGGGGTGGCAGTGGGAAAATGGCAGAAAAAAAAATGTTGCCAGGATTTAGTGTGGGAAGATCTACCTTAATAAGATTAATCTAAGGTTGATAAAAGTGGTTCACTATGGACCACCTATCAAGGTGGTCCACCCTAGAACTCATCCTGTTTTTGGAAAACATATAGAAGTTGGAATCTATTTACTTTATTATTCCCCCTTTAGTTTACTTTGAAAATGTTACAAAATAAACCATTCAATTCAATCCTTGTCGGTGACAAGCATACTCAGATACTCACAAAGAACTGTTAGGATTGACCTAATGGTTAGGATTGAGGAGATTAGATAAATTGCATGGATTTTATGTTCAAATTTCATTGTCGTCATTGTATACATAAAAAAAGTAACACACACAAAATTAGCTTTACCAATTCACTTTTGTATATAAATTAGAATTCATTTTTTAAAATAAGAGAATTTTATATCTTTTTTTATTAATTCATGTGTTTTCATTATTTTCTAACACGTATTTTATGAACTTATATAAAATCAAATTAATATTTAATTAACTATCCAATTAAACAAATTAATTTCATTAACTTTTAATCAACACTTGAATTTTTCAATCAATATTGAATATAATGAAAAATTATATCATCATTAAAACAATATTTCATTAATTAAGATAATTTAAAATTAAGAATTTCAAACATTTATAACTTATATTTTAATATTAGTAAAATAATTTTTCTTAAATATTTTAATTTGTATTTTTTATTTTAAGTATTTAAAAATATCAATATAATATAGGAAATACTTACTGGTTAAAGTAAATTTGATATTTAGACTCAAAACTGTGAGTGAAATTTTGAGATTTTTTTTGTAAATGAAACCTATCACCAAATATGCTTTAAGAAAAAGAAAGTTTTTCCAATGAAACAGAAAATACAATAAAATACAATATATAAAGGTCAATGTGATACTGAATCACACAATGCATCCAAATAAGTAAGTAGTTTTTGTTTGATGACGGACAATGTTTGCTTACGAGATGCAACCGAAAGATTTATTATGGATTGCACGTTCAAAAGGTGAAAAGAAGAAGAGAAAAAATGATTCAGATATGGAAATGCTTGTTTGATTATCAACGTCAAAATACATTTCTTATGGTTTAATGGGCATTAGTGACATTAGTAATTTGTTTTCGAAAATAAGTTGCTTAACTACTCAATTTGAAATAAACAATTGCCCTCGTCACCAAATCTGCCCGAAAATATAATTTAATTAATTGACTAATTTGTTCATTAAAAAAACAATTGCTGTCATTACCTGTTTCAACCCCAACACCCCCCCCACCAAAAAAAAGCCTCGAGGCAAATAAATAAATAAAAATGGATAGAAAAACAATTAATTTACAGTATAAATTATACTTTTACTCACTTACATTTATTTAAAACTCGAGAATAATTTTTATTTTAAATTATTTTTTATCTTGTTTTTATTTTACGTAATTCTTTCGATCAGTTATGTTACAACGTTTGAGAGAAATAGCACTAATATCATAACCTTAATCAAAACATTATCAATTTTAATTAGAATACATTCTTCTAAATAAACTATCATATACTTAAAATTATTTTTTAATTTCTAATTAATTAATAATATAAAAATCTTTACATTAATAATACTTCTAAATTAATTAAACTCCTTACCAAAATTCTCATCCCAAGCCAAATGAAGTCCAAGTGTTCTAGTGGTGTTTGATTTAGGTCTAATAAGGCCTAAGTGATACATTGATGTTTGACCCAAGTCCAATCAAGCTTAAGTGATATAGTGATATTTTGATCCAAACCTAATGAAGCCCAAGTGATACAATGACGTTTGACATAAGCTCATGTGATCTAATGATGTATGACTTCAAATAAGGGAAGTTATGGTTCTTAGTCAGGCATAGGGCTAAGATTTCATGTTAGCCAGTAAGGTTTTAGGTCAGCAATAAGATTTAGGCTTCAAGTTAGCCAAGTTAGGCTTTTGGGTTAGGAGTGAGACTTAGGATTTCAATTGAGCCAAGTTTGGGTTTTAGGCCAATAATGAGACACAAGGCTTTTGGTAAACCATCTTTGAGTTTTGGGTCATGAATAAGACTTAGGACTTTAGCCAACTTTGGGTTCAAGATCAAGATTAGACTTAGGACTTCAACTAAGTGAAGTTAAGTTTTTGGTCAGATATAAGGCTAAGACTTCAAGTTAGCTAAGTTAAGGTTCCAAGTCAAGAATGAGACTTAGGGGTTTAGGTTAGCCAAGTCAAGGTTTTGAGTTAGGAATGAGACTTAGGACTTTAAGTTAGCCAAGTTAGGGTTTAGGGTCAAGAATGAGACTAGAGGTGAAGTGTCTTTAGAACATGGGAGCGCATTGGCCCCCAAAAATTACATACACCCCCCCCCCCCGCCCCTTCACTTCCCAAAAATCATACAATCATTAATTCCAAAATTTTGTAAGGCCTCTTAATTTTTCTAAATGTTTCTCAATAAAAAAAAGTTAAAAGAATTATTTCATTGTAATATTTTCTTTTCTTTTTTTGAAACATGAAATGTATTATTCTCATAATAAAAATTAATTTTATCTTTAACAAAATTTGAGGATCTATTACGTTTTTACAACTTTAGGTAGCCAACTTTGTGTTTTGGAGGGCACGACCATGACGAAGCGGTCGTCGAGCATGCAACAAAGCAAGACAATGAGACCATCACGGAAGAAGTAGAGGATAACCACTCAATAAAGACCAACTCTTCTCCATAACCATGCCCAAACAACCAATAAATCCAATGCCCAACTACACCGTCACCCACCATTATCAAATCCATGCCTTCTAATCCTTTTACGATACTTTCATATACTAGCGAGATGCTCCCCTTTCAATTAGATGATGAAATAACAAGTAATACACAAGAAGAGGGAGTTGAATTGTATATTAAAACTTTTAAACCAATTTTAAAGTCTAATTCGCAGATAGATGAACTAGGCGTTTATAAAGATAAGGGAAGAAAAGCACACAAATTATTTATACTGGTTCACTCAATTTTGAACTACGTCCAGTCCCTTCGTCCTGAAAGGTGTACAACTAACCAACCTTAGGTTACAAATAAGTATTGTTCACCACCTCTTCAGGCTTTTCAAAGCAATCTATCCAGATTACTTAACCACTCAAGTATTCTTTGACACTAAATCTCTCCAGGCTCTCACAATGTAGAACAATTGTAAAAACAAAATAACTCACAACGTGAGGATATAAAGGTTTAAGCACAATACAAGGGTTTTTCTATAAAGAGTTTGAAGATTTTTGAGTCTCCAACACACAGTTCATGATCATGTTGCTTCTTTTTCTCTTCTGAGCTAATATATATAGTCTTTAAAAATAGCCATTGAAATGTTCAGCTTCAATCTTCAAGAGAGGGATGTGTGCGCGTATATCGAGCTTGCAACAAAGTCAGAAAAGTGACTTTTATTCTTTCACTAAAATGGAAAATGCAGTACTATGTTAGAGAGCTGCTTTTTGGAACATTCTTTATTCAGCTTGCCACTTAATAGGTTGACTTCCTTTTTCTATAACACTGCACTTATATACTAACATATATCTAACTTTCATTGAATGTTCATATATTTGAATGTTAAATCACTCTAAGAGGTACGGCATCAATCTTAAGGTCTTTTTGTGAAATCACAAAGTTAAAGATAAGCTTTAAAACTTAGTCATAGAAGAGACTTACACCTGGACGATCAGTATTCAAGAGTTCATTGGAAGCTTGCTAAAATTGGCGCGTTGGACGCCTTTGATAATGAACACACGTTGGACACTTAAAAAACCTTTTTACAATAGAAACTTAAAACTTAATAAGTTATTGTTATCTTCAAAATTTGAAGGACTAGATGCTTCATACGTCTTTGGTTCCAACAGATGAAGCGAAACACAAAGGCAGATGAAAAAAAAAGATGGCAATGAGATTTACAATCATGCTACCACGTTTCAAAGAAAATAAAAATGATATTTTTTTATTTTCAAAATTGGGCTTCTTTTCAGAATATTTTTAAAAAATGTTTCTAAATTCAACGAAACACCTTCAACCTTTTTTCTGTTTTCTTGAAAATGAAAACACAAAACAATGAAGTAAAAACTTTCGGATATAATTTTTAATTTAATTAAAATATATTAAATATAAACTAATGTTATAAAGGTTTTTTAATAATTAATTAAGTAGAATTGACACATTCATATTAAATTTTTAACGTGTGGTGTATTTAAATTTGTACACACCTATCACTCATCACTTAATAATCATTTTAATTTTTTTAATTAGGTGATTAAGTGAAACATAAACATTACCCGTAAAAAGTTAATAAAAGTTTTCCTCTTCTAAATTTTTTAGCTCTCCTATATTTACCGCTTCCGCCTCCCAATTAACTCAATTTCCATCATCCACTGACTCACCTAATTAACCTAATAAATTTTACACTTTCCCCCAACCCAAATTTCCTTCTTCCCTATGTATGTCCAGTGCCTGTCGTGATTTAGAAAACCCGCTCACACTCTTCATCAAGTGCAATGCTTCTCTACATGTCTATCTAGTAATGACTCTCTCTATCTCTGTCTCTCCACTAGCTTATGAAACCCCTTTTGTTGTTCATCGATAGAAAAGCGTCCAGCTACTTAATAGAATGAAGTGTACAGATTCACTCACACTCGAATAGAAATGTAATTTACGACCAAGAAATTGGATTCGAAAAGGAATAAGTAACCAATTAGGTTCCTCTAAAACTATCAACACTTGCTTATTAAAAAAATTCAACTTTCATATAGCAGGCAAAATTTGGTTCCTTATTAATGACACTAGTTACCAGATAGGGGTAAACATGAAATCACGGTAGATTAGACCAGGCGTTTTTTTTTGTTACCCGGTTAGAGAAAGATAATTTCTAACTACATAGTTATTCAATATTGTATTGATTCTTTATTGCTTCGGGGTGTGAATTAAGAACTTTCAAATATTGCCTGTGTTAATGGCTTTGCAACTATCAAGTCATGGATTTTTTGCGAAGCTTTTTATAAAATGGACTTTTGACAAATTAATTGTAGTTATCTTGTTTGGTAGGTAACAAACTGATAAGAGGAGAAAACGCAACCCTCACGATACCTTGTGTGTGACTAGGAATCTTGTCTACAACAATTCTATTGTCTAAGACATTCTCATCTCAAGGAGCATTTTGCCGGAGACATTTGCTTTGCTTCACACCTCATTTCCGCGGGATGGCTTCCTATGTCTCTAGTCTCTCTTTTTTTCAATCGTGAACAACAATTTTTATTTTTTGTGGGGGTGGGGAATAATTTGTGAACATTACTAGACAAGGTTATGGATGTCTGTGAAATTATGAAAAATTAAATCTGACATGAGAGGTTATGGTGCAAATATTAGGAAACTAAATTAGCTTTTATATTAGGTGGAAAGTTCTCCATAATTTAAAGGGCTTATCTTTAGTTGTTACTAGTTAAGGAAACATCTAGGATGGTTAGTAATGAATTCGGCCACATATTCATATGTGTGCCATAAGTGATAAGATGCACGGAGGCATCCAACAATCACAAGTTTTTTTTTAAGAAATGGGAGAGAAATTTTCTCTCGCTTGAAAGGAAGAATTTTTAATACATGGATGTTGCCCTTACTTTCTCTTTTTCATTTCAAGTTTCATCCAATGGCCAAATAAGAGAAAAACTTTGATTTTTATATTCTTTCCTTTAGATTTCCTAAGGTTTGATGAAATATTTTAATACACGCACCAACCGCAAAGTCCAAGGCGTGCGTGAAGCTCTTGACTTGAAGTTCAAACCAGTTTTGCTCAATTCATGATTAATTGACTCTAAACACCTAGCAAGTCGAGTATTAGAACCAATTCAGTGCAGGTCAATATGGATGTTTAAGATCACCAAAAATTTTAACCAATTTAGGACATCCTTTCAAACATGGCTAGAACAATAAAAGAAAACTCCAAACAATGAATCGTGGCAGTGGGCACGACATTGAGCATAGTGATATAAGAATAAGCACAAGCTATGAGAAAATAAATTGAAAATTCCTTAACTAAAAAAAGGCCATG
Source organism: Spatholobus suberectus (assembly GCA_004329165.1). Lineage (NCBI taxonomy): Eukaryota > Viridiplantae > Streptophyta > Magnoliopsida > Fabales > Fabaceae > Spatholobus > Spatholobus suberectus. The sequence goes on along the minus strand of QUWT01000781.1, from coordinate 16,290,262 downwards.
TCAACCAAGGCATTGGTTTCATCACCACATCACCTACCGTTTGATGAGAATCAACCTTAGTGACGGAGATCGATGAAGGCAGTTGACTATAAACACTGATGCTTTATGAGTAAAAATTGGGGGCCAACAATGTTGGAGAAAAAGGCAGGGTTGTACTTAAATTCTTCATGGACACGGACAATAACATACACATTTTAGCTGAAAATAAGTTATAATGCATTCTCATGTTTTAGTTGCCACGTTCTCTTTCATTTATTGTACATATCACTTATCTACCCTTTTCAAACTTATCCCAACAATTAAAAATTATTTCATTTAAGTCTCTCAGTAAAATTTAGCATAAAGCCTTCTCCATCTTCAACCTTTTCGAAATAAATGAAGACTCCAAAAAGAAAATCAACGCCCATTAATAGTGAATCAAACAAGTATCAAAATTGACAGCTTTTATTGAAGACGTATCAGGACTTCTCATGTGCATTTATGAAATATACCTTTTTCTTTCGTGATTAGCAAAAATGTGGCTAGACAAATAAGCCAATCTTATATTTAAATATTACCAGCATCATGAATACTAAGCAATGATGTTTACTGTAAAACCACAAATAGTATCAGGTTAAATTGTAAGGCAAAGTAACAAGGAAAAAGTAAGCTTCTATAATTACAAATTTAGCTTTATCATTGCTTAATTCAAAACTTGCTTTATTGTTAGTCTACATTTTAGGCTTCAAGATATTAAGGGTGGCAGATAACTACATATAACACAAGATATTTAACCAAATTAACCAGAATTACCGCAACTAATTAGTCAAATGTTCTCATGTTGCGATAAGTTCCAACTTCTAAGTTGCACACAAGCCCGCAGACTTGTTCTATTTATGACATGATATTTGGTTAAAAGGCAGCAAACTTTCAGTGAACGTCGAAAGTGAACAAAAAACACAGTAGAATACATTTAATTTGGTATGTCTGGCATCAAGAACTATGAAACTCTGAAATTATGTCTCCACTAGAACTTGACCAACCAATATTCTTATCCTTGCATAGAAACAACTCAATATCATTAATGAGCTGAAGATTTTTACCTAATCACACCAAAGAGAGGATATAAAACAAGTTAGAACAAAATCCATGAGAGAAAAGACACTGATGAAAATAAGGAATTGGAGTGAAAATAAGTTTGCCGAAACTAAGAGAAAACACTTATGAAACTAGTTTGTCGAATCCGTGCATGAATATTTATGTAATATTTTAAGTTATAAAGCTGAAACAAATTAAGGAAAGTTGCATTAAAAGGACGAAACAAAAATTTACAGCAAGTCAATTTTAGCCACTGTCCCTTGAGTGTGTAGGTTTTCTTTGGCAAGCTTCTCCCACACAGCAGTCGCCTTCTCTGCATAACCTGCCTGTAAAGTGCATGATGTAGAATAACTAATGTTCTGAACCATATAACAGTAATTTCCTAATCCTTTTGCCTTTCTAGAAAGCTAAGGTTAAGACTTAAGACACTTAAAAAAAAAAAAACAATTTAGATTGCATGTTTATATGTTTAAACAATTAATACAGTAGGAGATTTACATCCCATGACTGAAACCTATGTTGTCCTCCTCTTTCAAGTTTCCCTTCTTTTAAAGCCACCATAAATTAATTTCCATTGGAAGGATTATTTATATTCTGTGTGCATCCTGTGTGACCCCAGTAAAAACCATGAGGATTGTAACTACCCGAACCCTGTAAATAAAATGATATAATATATATTAATATTATATATGATTATAATAACAATTATATCAAAAAATAATTTGTAACTTGAATATGTTCAAAGTAATTGCCATTGCATGACTCCATCTTGTCGCTAAACCCAATTTGACTAAAGGATGTAAATGAAGGTAAGCTTTTCCAATAAAATTGAACTTTGTAGGTGGCACTTGTGGAAAAGCTTTGTTGTCCATAAGACCAAGCAAGGAACTTGCTGATTGTGGGAAACCACGATAGTCAGGAGGGGCCCCATATGCTGCAAAATTTTGGGTCATTGGAGTGGAAATTTGAGGGGGCTTTACATCATTGCATGTGGATGGAGTTTTCTATTTCAAGTAAAATAGTGCAATGTTATCTAACATTTTAAAATTATGTTTGTTTGCTTTACAAAGAAAAAGAACATTATTTACATACTACACGATTGCAAAACAGGTGTTGTGATATCACCTACGCCATCTTCAGATGAAGAACTTTTTTCATTTTCCTTCATTGATAAATCACCCATGGTAGGATGTGGACATCTTCGCCGAGTAATGGCAAATTTCATTACAATTTCCATAATGTATTTTTTCTCCTTTCTTTGAAATCTTTCTCTTTGGGCAGCCTTGGTCTTTTGATGTTTTTGGATCATTCACCTTCCCATGTTGGTCATTATTTGGCCATTCTTACTATGGATTTTAGCCATCTCCACTATTATATATATATATATATGTGTGGGTGTGTGTGTGTGTGTGTGTACACACACACACACACATATATATGTATATAGTACAAAGGAGGTATTGTAACAGATTTTATTTTACAAATATTTGCATTTGATAATTTTATTGAATTGCCATTTTAGAACCATTTGCACTTGTCACTCCTTCTATAGTTTTTTCATAATATTTTGTAGGTATTAATCCTTCTTGTATACAATTTATATCTACTCCTAAATCTATTAAAGCTATGATAGTGAAGGTTTCGTCTTTAATTACTTAGATTACCTCACAATGTCATTTATGAGTGGTAATTATACTTAATAGGTTAAGGTAGTTTTGTGAGGATTCTCCTTCTAGATTTATTTTTTCATCTTGAGCATCTGGAGCATGTCCATTTTACTACAAGTAACAATGACTGTGCTGAGCCCTTTTCAATTTGTAACTTTAAATTTTTGGTCCTTAAATATAGTTCATTGGATAAGAATGTTAAAGCCCCCTTCATATCCAGCTCTAGCCTTTTCAATTTGAGCCTGGTTATTGGTTTTGGAGCTAATCCTTTTAAAGTTGTGCTTTTTTGCTCCAAATCTAGTTTTTCTCACCATTCTACACATTTTCAGTTATTATGAATTGTCCTCCACTTGTGATTTTTCATTCTTGAAGAAATAAGTGTTGAAGCTTTCTCTCATGGATATTCTCCAGTCATCCTAAGCTGGCTGCAACTGATTGCTAATACATAGAAAATGACACTTTCCGAAGCTACTATAAAATTTTCTTAAGTGTAAGTTATTTTTGTATGTTTTTCTTCTTTTTTATTTTCACAATGCTCCTATGATGTTTGCATTCTCATATCAAAAATTTTGTTTGTTTATTCTTATATGTTTTATTTTCCAGTATAATATGTCTTAATTCATTCTGATTGTGTAGGTTCTATCAAATCCTAATTCAATGGAAACTCAACTCCTTGCTTTGTTAAACTAGAGTCAACAAAAGTGATAACTAATCCATTTGCAAATGTATCTGATGAAGAAGTAGATAGGGTCGTGCGATTTCTGTTTCAAAACTTTCAACTAAGGATATATGATGTCATAAAGCCTTGACAGCTTTGTTGTTATTTCATATCCAAATATTTAGGTTAATGGATTTACTAATTACTCAATGTTTACTTTATGTTGTGTTTCTCTTTTCTTTGTCACTCTCTTAGTAATTATATTGTGTTATGTAGTGTCTGTCTTGTATATAAGGTTCATTATTGATGCTTCTTTTTTGGCTTTGATAGATCAAATTTTTTAAGAAATCATTACTATAGGAAATGTGTTTGAATCATATAATTTTCTTATTCTTTTGATGTGTTTAATAAAATTTATGTTTGTACTCCTTAGGTGAAGATTTTGTTCCAAATTGTTTAGTTTTTACTTCATTTAGTGTTTACCTTCCTTTCTTTGGTTTTTTTTTTTTTAATTGGGTTCAACAAATTAAATTTTTAAATTCAAGTTATTAAAGTATTGAACAGGTTAACATAAATTCAGTATGATATAAAGTAAACCATTGTTAGCTGATGCAGAAATGAAGTAATTCAAGTACATGGTTGAAGAACAACATTAGCAAAGAAAATAGGATCAAATAAAAATGTTCATACGATATTATGTTGTATAAATTGTAAAAATAGTAGAATGTTAAATACCGAATTTTGAATATGAAATAGAAGTTGAGATTGTTAAATCAACAAAAAGAAACGGTAAATAATGATTTTAGAAAAATAATTGTGGAGAGCAGGGATGTGATTGGCAATAATGGTGAAAATAAAAGCATATTCTTCAAGTGGCGAGCAGGTAAAATTAATAAGAAATAAGGTCAAGTACATGAATTTTGTATCTGGATATGTAGAATAAGTTTGAAGTAGTGTTATTTGCATATAATATTCATCTTGAATGTTTTTCATGTTATGTATTTGTAAGCAGTAAATTTATGAAATATTTTTGTTAATTTCATAGGAAAGGAGTGTTTAAAGGATATGGAATATTGGCAAAGTTGAAGTTGGAGAGAATGATGCAGAGTGAAAGAGATGGAAATGAAGACCAGTTCAGGATTAGTGGGACTTAACTTTTTATTTCTCATGAAGATTTTTTTTTGTATTATTCAGTTATTGCTTCTTTTTTTGCTACCTTATAATGCTTTCTTAGATAGTTCTCAAGTGCCTAGACATTTTTTTTTTTATTATATGGCTTTTGGAGGATGTTAACTTCTAAATTTAGGTACTTTTACTTTGTAGGTCAATGTGTGTGAAATGTATTGTCTTACTCTTTCATTAATCCATATCTTTTTTGTTTGCTTTGTGGCAAGATTTGAAAAAAGGTAGAGCAAACTACACTTACGCCTCCTGTGTTTTTTTTAATACTTCCCTAGCTACCCCTTTGTTGTTTGTCCCTATAGTAAACCCCTTAATTGTTTGGATTCCATTACATCGTGCCCCTAGTCAGCAACAACCATTTAAACACTAAACAAAAAGCAAGCACGTGACTTGCACATGATTGTTAATAAATTTTTACAACGAAAATGCCCTTATCACCTACCTTACCTTTAATATGTTTGTTGTTTGTGAAGAAACTATTCTACAATGAACAGCTTTTCCTAGAGACAAAAATAGGGCATTTGTGAAACCTCATTGTATGTGCAAATGACAAGTTCCTAAAGGTAGGACATGGGGCATTCATTCCCCTCATTGTGCACGCAAATCATAAGAGTTTTCATCTCATAACAGGTATAAGTCTTTCTCATTTAGCCTTTCTCCCTTCCCATGGTGTGTTTGGTTCTTTGTTTCCTTAAGAGGTTATGAAAAAACACAGGGGTTATTGTGTTAGCAGGGTGTTCATTAAAATGTCTCAATCAAGGGCATCATTTTCTTCTAGTGTTGGTGACAGTGGAGTAAGAGTAAGACACTAGAGAAGATACTACCATTATGGTGGACAGGCAAAAATTAAATGTAGTAGAATAAAGGCCAATTTGAATCGCCTCTTTTACACTTGTAGATTTAGAGCTTGTGCTTATTTTGAGTGGTATGAAAAGGACATTGAAGATGAGTATGAAAAGTTGAAGATAGAGATGGAAGAGATGAAGAAGGAAATTTCTAAATTGAAGACAAAATTAAAAGTTATTGTGGGAAGTTGTCAATGGCTAAAACAAAATGTTATAACTTTTACTATTTTAATTGTGATTGTTATTGGGATATTATTTATCATTACTATATTTAAGTGAATTTGTACATGTTGGTAGCTGTTATTAAAAGGTCCTTGTTAGGCATGTTCTAATTAACACTAGATGATCAATGTTTTATGTATGGTAGTTGGTTAGTATTTTGATTATGGTACTTCAATGTATATGGTTCTTAAGTATGTACTTCTTATCTTATTGAAATCAATGAAGTTAAATTTACAAATTGACTTTACATTTATTTTTTCACATTTTGTTACTCATATTAAGTAATAATGAATTAAATTTGGTATAATTCACTGTCCAACAACCCCTGCACATGTAGATACAATAGCATTTGATTGATAATGTAATTAACACAGAAGAATTTGGGATAAAACAACAACTTTCTTCAATATGATAAAAAGTGGTCATACATGTAGTAAGAACTTTGTACATTTAACCAAAATGACACTACCCTATGTATACCAAAATAAAACAACCCCTATACATTATGTATTAAGAATTGGCTTGTTTTCCAAAAAACAGCCCCTGCATAATTATCTAAGTATGAGGGTACTCAAAAAAAGGCCACTTACACAAGTTTACTAAAAGTTGCGTACACAGCAATATGCATCATAACTATTTTTCAAAAAACAAGCACATTAACTACATGCCTAAAAAGACCAATTACAATGTCTTTCTTTTGGCTATTTTCTTCCTACTCTTGAGGGTAGCACTTATGTTCCCTGCAGCTTGCTCCCCCATCCTTGGTTATTGTTCCTTGCAACTCCTTCATTTTGCCCCTAGTTATTGTTCCCTGCGGCCCCTGCATTATTTAATTGAGTATTGTTCCTTGTAGCATTTGAGGAAAAGTTTGGTACTTGTGACCTTGCTTAACTTTCTTGTTAATGGAAAAAGAAAGCAAATGGACATCAGAGGTTCAAAGAAAATGCTACATATTTTCACAGTAACTGAATTCCTTTTTAAACTTACCTACCATGTCATCGTAGAATGTTGTGAAGTAGGTACATCATTGTGTACTACTTAGGAGTTGCCTTCATCACCAATAGGGGGCGTAGTGGATGGTTCACTATTCTTTTTCTAACAGAGGTCAAATATAAAAGAGACATTACATATGTATGATATAATGTTCATTTTATTCATCAAATATAGACTATCACTGAACCTTTTTTTTTTTGCCTTGTTTCCTAACTCCAGCCCTTTGACAAGTTCTATAGTTATGCCCAAATTGCTTGCAAGTTGTACATCTAATTGTGTTAGATCTTCTTGCTTGTTGGGTTCATCATGGTCCATCAACTTCAGATTTCTTCCTGCCTTTGGCTCTTTGAGGTAGCCTCTTTAAAGCGGGGGGATCAACTTTGGAGTACCCCTCTCTATTATTAACATCAAATTCAGGCATGGATGTATAATTTTAGCATAAGCAAGCAACCAATTATCTTTTGAAAAGGCTTTTTGGCAATAGCTCTCAACATTTTCTCTTGTGTACAATGCATGCACACACATTTTTACATGGTATGCCAATAATTTTTCAGTAACTGCATTCACTCATATTTTCTCTTAATTTTACAACAAAGTTGGTATAGCCATCTCTCACATGAAACTCTTCATTGCCAGCATAAATGGCTAAAGAAAATCTCCCATCTTGCATTTTTTTTGTCTAAGATGCTCCTCACTCTAGGTGCCATCAAGTATTGATGTGAAATGGACTTCTCATATCTTTTTTGGAAAGTTACCATCAACCAACAGACATTGGATTATAGCATGGACAAGATAGTCTTCTTCCTATCTTCACCAACCCAGGAATTAGAAACTTCACACACGTTATTAGTAACATGATCAAACTTGCATCTAAGATCATGTGTATGCCTTGCCCACATTTGCTTTGGCCTTTCCTCATATAATAACTAGTCATCAACTTCATTATTAACCTTCCTCATAAACGTAATTGCCTTTTCAAACATAAATTCGTTATATGCCATGGCACATGCCTAAAAGTGATGAGTTAACATGACAGATTTAAATTTCATTTTAAAATGGTTCAGCATGTGATTACAACAAAACCTATACATAAATGGAGAACATGTATAAGTTTAAATGTCATAAATAGAAATTGCATTTCATGTTTCATGCACCTGTTTACATGCTTAAGTAATGAACATGTTCACACATTATTGTTAGCTTTCATGAACATGTTTACAGACATTAAACTTTCACCAATCAACACAGATCTAATGCATTGGATTCCATAAGTTACTGAATGTCATCTTTCATTAATGTATTCATTTAAAATCAGGTTCATACCCAAAATAGTTAAGGTGTTATGCATATATTTGCATAGATTACCGAGACCAATTTTCATGAACATGTTTACAACTATCAAATTCAGACCCAACAATGAATGAGGTTCAACCAAATACAAAATTTAGTTACACCAAAAACCCAATTTTAGTGCAATCTATTGTCACACTAATAGAAGGCAAAATTTAGCTTTTACACATATCAAATTTGAAGAGGTAGACCAATTTGAAATATCAGTATATGCTTGTGACAAATCTAAAATTCAGTACGTGCTTGCGACAAATATAAAATTCAAGTTTATGAGAAATTGAATTTCTCATGACAAAATATAGTTTTAATGTCAGTATTTGATCATGACAAATTTAAAATAAAGGTATAGAACATGCATTTGAAGTTTCATGCAATTCTACCAATAACAAAACCAACACATACATAGTCTTAAAATTCACCTGTGAACAGGCTACCAAATCAAAACTTAGATAACACCATAATCAGCACATACATAGTCTAAAATTCACCTGTCAACAAACTAACATTCACATATCACAACTTAAACATTCACATAATATAACCTGCAATTTTAAAGTTCATTCATCAACAAATTGACAAATCAGAACTTAGAAATTCACATATCAGACCATACATAATCTAAAATCGAGTTAGAACCTACAAGTCTCGAGTAAGATCATAACAGAACCTGCATGTGCATATAAATATCATATTCAAACACATATACTCAATTCCATTAACAACTATATTCATACTTATACATAAAGGTTTAAGAAAGAGTCAAACTTATGCTTGGTATATGGAAATACTTTAGCAACTACTTGAGCCAAACCCTGAAATAACAGTGATTGTAGAAATTAGTTGGTCTATGGCAAAGCACACAAGTCAGTAAATTCTTAATAATATAACACTATCATACCTTTTGCTTATCTGACATTATAGTCAGAAAGTTTTCCTACCATTCAGGTATGAACTGTAGTGCTTCATTTAGCAACATCAAGAAAAATCTCCATAAGTCCTTACACTTTACCTTCATCGCCGCAATAGCTATAAGGAACATGCCTTTATTAGCATCAAGGGTAACAGTAGAAAGTAAGATCCCTCCAAAAGGGTCTTTTAAGTGGCAGCCATCAATACCAAACCACAGCCTACATCCTTTCACAAATCTCTTTTTCATGGCATCAAGGCAAACAAATATCCTTTTAAACTAAGGGTTCATGTTAAACTGTGGTTCCACAACTAACCTAACTATACTACCCAAGTTTGTCTCTTTAACTACATGTCCAAGGTGGCAGATCATTGTACGACAGTGCATGAGTCCCCTCGTGGTTTAATGGACCTTTCTTTTTGCCCTATAAAATTGCATCAAATTAGTATGTTCAACTCCAAACTTGTCCAATAATGCTTGCTTCATTGCATTGTAACTCATGTTAGGGTCAACCATTAACAAACTCTTAAGCTCATTTGCAATCCCGGTTGAGTTTGCATTAGGATTCTTTGTTGTTCTAATGCAAGTATGTTTCGTAATGTACGTCTTAATCTTAAAAGTAATCCCATTCGGAGTGGGGGATGCATGGATCCTCCAACATCCCCTTCACACTCACAAGTAACCCTTGTCTTTTCATTTTTCAACATCCTTAATTGAAAACCCTCTTGTATGGCAAAGTCCTTTGGTAGTTCCTTGATGTGAACACCTATTTTTGTCCACTTCTTTTTATTTATTTTGGTTTTATTTTCTCTTTTATATTTATTTGTTCTCCAGTTCTTTGTTATTTGATTTGGGCTAACGTAGGCCTAAATTGTGCTCTTTTTCTCTTCAAATTATATTGGGCCACTCTTAATCCATAACACAAAAAAAAAAAAGCATAATCAAATAAGCAAAAAACCAAAAATGTCCAAATAAATAGTCCAAAAGTTCTTTTTTCTTTTGAGTCTAATTACAATCAAAAAATAAAAAAATAAAAAAAAGTAAAATAAAACAAATGAAAACAAGAAGTCTTTGAATGCTACAAGACAAAACACAAATTGGCAGGTCACAAGATGCCCAAGTCTTGGACGAAAAGGCACAAATGCTCCTTTTGCGTGTTTTGACCTCTGTAACACCTTTCTGCGTATTTTGCCTTCTCACATAAATAGGAAACCAATTTGAACAAAGAGAAATCAGAGTGTGATAACACAACGCCTTGGTCAATGGTGCCTGATCCTCATACACATCTTTCCTGGCACAAGATAAAGGAACAAAACAAGTGAGACAAAGAGAAGCTAGGAAAGGAAATCTGAGTTTTGATTCGAGAAAAATTTTGAAATCCTTTGTCAAAGAAAAATTAAACAACACTCTGCCCAAAAGAAATAAAGAAACCACAAAAGATAAGAGACGGAGAGGATTTCTTGCCTTCACGTGAATGCCAATCCAAAGCTTCCTTGTGCCTATAAATTGCCCAACAGAGAACAGAAAAGGGGTTACGGTTTTGACAAGTCCAAAAAAAATCATACACAGAATTGAGGGGAAACCACATCAGAGAGGAAGAGAAAAAGCTATCAGTTTCAGAGGTTTCATCAAAACCAAGCCTACATGACTAGGTGGTGGCAATCTCTTGAGCCCTCAAGTGTTACCTCCTGTTTCTCCAAGCTTAAACGGCAACCCGCAAACAAAATAGGCGAGAGGTTGGTGAAGTTTACCTTTAAGTGTCTACTTTAATGCCTTGCTTCACAATGTAATTACTCTTTTTCTGTACACGATCTTTCTGCCTCCTTTAGCTTTAGCTTTCTGTATTTTGTTTGTGATGCTCAGTTTTCTACAACAAATGCAAGTTTCAAATATAAAAGAGTGGACAGTAAAGATATGTAAGACAAAAAAAAAAGGAAGGAATAACAAAAAAGGGGTAATGAGATGAAACAAAAGAAAATCAGCAACATTCGTTCCTGTATGCCTAAAACACCCATGGACCGAACCAGAAGCAAACTCCCCATCATAGACTAATTAATAAAAGCAACCCTTGAAGCAAAACAAATGGACCCCAACAAGCACAAATTCCCCCTCCCAAACTTGGCACCATCGCCGCGCGCGCGGATCTTGACGCGCACCACACCCACTCCGCTTCGTCGCGACGCACTGCAACCGCCGCCCACATGGCGGCACCTCGTCTTCCTGTCCCTCCGCTGTCCTTCCTCTTTTCCAACCCCTAGAGCCACCGTAGTGCGCGTCAGAGCCTCCACTGGCAACAACATCCGCACGCGCGACTACAAAAATGCACAGACCAAAATCGTGTTTAACTTGCCTCCGCTTCCGTTAGATCGCATTTCCTCCGCCACCGTGCGGACTACCTTCGCGTTGCCACCCATGCTGGAAGCCGCGCCTTTGGCCTTCACAACTGGAATTCGAAACCCCTTTTCTTTGGAGCGTTGATTGTTGTGCTCCGCTACTTTCTAACGCGTTTTAGAATTCAAACTTTCATTACGAAATTAGGTCGGCACATTGAACGCTTTCTTTGGGTTGGGCTTCGCTAGCCTAAGTAATTGGATTTGGGTCTAAGAATTTAAGTACAGTGTTTATTTGGATTAATGTTGTGAGATTCGAATCTGATTTCGGGGCTTGGTTAAATGATTTAAGCTTAAAGCATTCAGTTTCTTTGAAGTTTTTTTAATTAATTATATGCAAATATATATATATAAGGAAAACAACCTAACAAAGCCAAATAGCCTGCACACGTGTGTGTTTGTTTCCGTTTTCGATTTTATACGTAACATGTTAGTTTAATGTCTAGATAATTAGTATGTTTTGGTTCAAAATAAATAAATATTTTTTTGCTAACAATAACATATTTATTGGATTTAATAACTCTAATACCAGTCCACGTTCTAATTATTTGCGTAAATTCAACTATATTCTTAAACTTTTGTTTTACTAAATTTCTCCAGTAACATCATTTATTTCTACATTAAAATTAAGTATTTAATATAAAAGTTTAGTAATAGCCATTTTAGATGCACTTCCTATTTGGATATTACAAAAATCTTAAAAAGTGGAATGATAATTATTTTAAATGCACTTCCTATTTAGTTATCATAAAAGCTTTTTAAATAAAAATCTCAAAATAAATAAATAAACACGTTAGTTAGTTTTCTTTTTATAAAGGTCTAATAATAAGTATTTTGGATGCACTTCCTATTTGGGTATTACAAAAAACCTAAAAACCTTAAAAGGTGTATTAATAACCTTTTTGGATGCACTTTCGGTTTGGTTATTGAGAAAGCCTTTTAAATTACAAAAACTAAAAATTAAAAAATGCCAACACACAAATATTTTTTATTAAAAGAACTACGTGAGTCTGATTCTCCATTGCACTAAGAGATACGTAGGAGTAGAAGACCACTCCTGTCGATCTCAAAAACAATAAATTTAAGGTAAAATAAAAATACCTTTTTATAATAAACAAAACCCTTTTAAAAAATAAAAATAATAAATATGTTTTTTTTGATAAATAAATAAGCAAACAAACATCTAAAAATATTTCTTATTTTTTTTAAGGGGTAAATAAATAATTTTAAAGTTATATTAATGTTGCACATTTAATTAGAGGTAACCATCTTTATGATGAGCGTTTTAGAGTGCTAATACCTTCCCTATACGTAATCAACTCCCGAATTCAAATTTGGTTTCAAAGACCATTTTCCTTTAAAAGGGTTTTTTCCAATGTTTTTCCTAATAAACCTTGGTAGTGACTCCTCTGTTTTTAAACTATTTTTCGTCGTCACATTGTGACACCGGTTGCGACACTTGAAATGATTCACATTCAAAAACATTTGACCAACTACAAGCTTTATTTTGCCATCTAGTTCATTTTGGAAAGGTTTCCTTATATCTCCTCTCTCAACATATATTTCATGCATATCATCATTTGAATGCACATCTCTAATGATATCCACTTTTTCATCAAAATCAATAATAAATTCACTCCCATCTTCATCATTTGCATATCCATCCTCACCAACATATTCACTCTTACTATCAGACAAGTCACTAACATTCTCAGGCTATATATAATTCATGTCATCATCACCATCACTCACATACACTTCATCAGGACATAGGGTGGGGTCTACTATGTGAACTTCATCGTTTTCAGTAATAGGAGCCTCTTCACAAATAGGTTCCTTTCCATTACCATCCGCAGATTCATTAACAGTTTCATTCACAAATACATCCACATGTTTAGGCATAGGATTTTTCACAGACAATGGTTGCAACCAAAACTCACTTCTATCTCTACTAACATACATATAAATATACGTGCAATTTTGATTCTCCTCAAACATTTTTAGAATATCCTTGTCATTTTTAAGGGGTACAAATTTACCAATAGTGCCTTTCATAAACCAAAGCACGAAAGGGTAACTCGATAGCAACCCCATATCTTCTGCCATTAGGTCGACTGCATCATGTGCATCACACATTTCAAACCAGTCAGGATCCACATTGCCTATGGCACTTACTTCACCTGTCACCTTGGTAAAGTGGACCAAAACATCCACATTACCTGGTAAAGGGCCCATATTCCTTGTCCATGATGTTTCCTACAATCCAACCACAAAAAAATATGTCAGTGTAAAAGTGGACCCCACAAAGTAGTTCAACACAATCTATATGGTTCTCCACTCAAACCCCACACCAGCAACACAAACATGTCAATGCAACTTCAAAAAAGAAAACATTAAACTAATGTCATTTTTGAATTATGTGGTCCCCCATTCATTTATGAAAATGGAAACATGCAAAATGGGTAACCCTCTTCGATTTTGTGGTTCCCAACTAAACCCTGTCGAAACAAAGATATGCTTTTAGGAAAGTTTAGAAATGATGAACAAACCTTCAATCTTCATTACTTCAATAGTAGACTTCAAAGTGGTTTACTCTAACACACAACAATGATCGACAACACACCTCCAAACCCCAACCCTCTAATCCATGCTCCTTCACTTCAATAAACAACATGAAGGCTTCGTCTTTCACAATTTTTAACATGCACTTGCTTTTAAGTAGATGCTTTCTACTTTTGACGAGAAAAACCCAAGCACTCAAATTTTCTTTTGATGAAATGAGTTTGAGCAAGCCTTTTCACAATGGCTTAAGTAATAGGGGCAAAATAGGTAGACCACATTAAAAATGGGGTTTTTAGTCTTTTTAGTCATTAACTTAAACGATGACTTAATGTCGTTTCACAGAAGGGTCTTAAAGTAATGTAGAATTACAGAGGAGTGTCGGGTGAAATATCAAAAAAAAAATAGGAGGTGCAAGTGTAATTTGCTCAAAAAGTTATTGCCTAAATTTTTTCTTGACTTCATCCATTGCATTGAATATTGACTGATTAGAGGTAATGAATAGAGGATGCATCAAGAAACACTGTTTATTTCTCAAGTCCTAATTTTTGAAGAAGAATCAAATTGTTTTTATGTTATGTAGGATAAGTATACCATTTTCGGGGATCATTTTGTCCAGTTTCACTAATCAACAATAAATAATTTACGTTTACTTTGTAGGCAGATTTAGATACAATTATTTTGAAAGCAATTCGGCAAGGTCTGGAGGAGTTTTTCAAATATAAAAGTATATAGGAAATTTTGGTAATTTTAGGGTTAAGTTGATATTATTATATTCTTATAGTTTTATTTATTACTTATTGCAATTTATTCTTAAGAAGTTAGTTGTATAGCAGAATAATTTTATATAAAAAGTTAGCTGTAAAGCAGAATAATTTTACATAAAAAGTTATTTTGTGATTCCAACCGTTGAACTATAATTTTATATTATCTTGATTGTTTATGTCAAATTTTGTTAAAATTAAAGAATAATATAAATGTGATTAACTTATCCATATTTTAGTATTTTGAAAAATATATATTATGTTAATTTTGATCTTTATGAATAACGTATAAAATAATTTTGGATTAATATTAAATTTTGCATATATGATTTATGTAGAAAGAACTTTTAAATTAATGGTGAGTTTTGAGAAAACATTATCTAATTAAAAGTTGTTGAATAATATAATATTGTTAAAAGTTACATTAGTATAATTTGATCCTTTCCATATATATATGAGTTTAATGGTTATGCACTCTCAGTGTAAAAAAATTTACACTGTCATCCAATCAAAAATCACCATTAATGTGACTTTTAAAGTATTTATTATAAAAGTTAACAAACATACAATACATGATAGTTTGTGATTGGATGACAGTGTAAAACTACTTTACACTGTTAGTGCATGACCATTAAACTATATATATATATATATATATATATATATATATATATATATATATATATATATATATATATATATGTAGGGAGAGAGAGATTTGTTAACGTACACACACTTATTTTTTAGTTAGAATATGTTAGCAAATTATAATTACAATATATCTTAAAATATACCATGATGTAATTTGCTAACGTATTTTAACAGAAATACAAGTGTGTGTACATTAGCAAATGCTTGTAGGGTTTACTAACATACACACACTTATTTTTAGTTGAAATACGTTAACAAACTATAACTATAATGTATCTTAAAATACACTTATGACTTACCTTGCTAATCTACTCCAACTAAAAAATCTCACCTATCTCTTTATTAAAAAAAAAAAAAAATCTCATCCATCTAATCATTAATCAATCTAATAGTTCTAAATAGGCCAACAAACGAATCAAGAAATTATAATAATGCGTCAGTGAGATTGATTTCATACTACATTCACGATTGTACCCTTTTTTGATATCTTTTCGCTATGAGACTTTTTTCCCCTCAGGCACGTCAATGCAACAATGCCATTTTTATATGTCAGATGTCATTTTATTTTTTTTATAAAAGTCTTTCCTAAACATTTCCATTTTTCTTTCTATTCTTAATATTTTTTTTCCTTAATCTTTTATATTAGTGCATTCTCTCACTGTTCAATAATTTTACTTAATCTTTCCAAATTCCCTTCTCGTAACTCGTTTAATTGAGTTTCTTTCTTTTTTTAGGTCTGATAATTATTTTGAATTTAAATTTCTTCAAAGTGAATATTGATTGCTATTACTTTTTTCCACCACTAACCACATTTAAATCCAATCAAAAATTTAAATATACTGAAATTTTTTTTTTTTTTTCTGTGTTGTGATATAGCTGTTATATGAATTTTCAAATTCAAAAAAAATATTAAATCTATTGCGAAAATAATAAAGATTAATCTTGTGGTTTATAATATCTTTATATATATATATATATATATATATATATATATATATATATATATAGTAACTTTAACATATTTTGTGAGAATCAATTAGTTTATTTAATCAACTAATTAAACCATTAGATTTGATTTAATTGATTCTTTGATTGATTTAATTTTTTATGCTAATTGTGTATGAAAATTCTTAACAAATTAACTATTTTACAATTTTTTTCCATAATAAATATTAAAATATATAATTACCTTAATTTTGACATGTTTTATTGTAATCAACTAATTAATTTTTAACTTAAATTAATTAATTAAATTATTTAAGTTAATTGATTAATTTTTTTGCAACAATTATTTACATGATTAATTATTTAATTAATTTAAAATAATAACTAATACTGTAATATTCAGTTAAGTAAATCATTACAATTAATTAAGTAAATTAATGCGAATAATTGATGTAATGATTTACTTAATAAATATTATTTTTAATTTAATGTAATAATTATAATTAAAAATTATAAATAATTATATATATAATTGTTGCAAAAAATTAATCAATTAAATAATTAATTAACTCAAATGATGTAATAGTCAACGCAAGAAATTTGACAACCAGACCAAAATAGTGAATTTTTAAAAAATTATGTATTTTTAAAAATAAGGAGATTAAATGTATCTAAAAAATATAAGGGGATCAAAATTGCGGATTAGGAGAATAAGGGGATGAAAATGCAATTTTGCCTATTATTTATTATCAGATTTTAAAAAAAAAATAATTTGTTAATAATTTTTAGCGATGTTTATAAATCGATACTTACACTATTATTAGCTATATAATGACCTATACATAAGATATTTGATATTTTTAATTATGTTTATTATATATCTTACTATTTATTTAATACTTTATCCAAAGAAAAAAAAATAAAACAAAAACCAAAAATCTATTCAATCCAAACCACTTTAGATTGGATTGGATTGGATTCGATCGAATTTAAATCTTAAACCAAATCAATTGGATGATGAATTGAAAAAACTAAAGTAATTGGATCAGCTGTCTTTCTCTTCAAAACCAATCCAATCTAATCCTCAAATAACCTTAATACTTTTTATAAATAATTAAAGAGTCAATAAAAGAATCAATTAAATAAATCAAATGATTTAATTAATTTATTAAAAGTAAGTAATTGATGGCCACAAAATATGTTAAAGTTGTTATATATACTAATATATTATAAACTGCTAAATTAACGCATAATAACAATTTAGATTTGATGTAAGTCTTTAGACTTATATCCGGTGCCAACGGATGTTATCTCATCTTTTATATCAATGCATTCCCACTGCTCAATAATTTTATTATCACATAGATTATTTTGTTGACCTAACTCGTTTAATTGGGTTTCTTTTTTCAGTTCTAATAATTATTTTGAATTTGAATTTGAAATTTTCCATCCCTAACTACATTAAACCAAATCAAAAATTTAAATATGCTAAAAATAAAATTTTGACAGTTTTTTTATATTGCTGTTAACTTATATCAATTTTAAATTCAAAAAATATTAAATTAATAATAATAATAATAATAATTATTATTATTATTATTATTATTATTATTATTATTATTATCTTACAGCAAAATAAAATATTCATAAAACCTAAATATTTAGCAACAATATAAATTTATAATCTTATCTTAAAAAACTAACATATTTCTTTTTTTTTTTCAAAACACTTAATTTGAAATAAATTCAAAAAAAAATATGTAAGTGAGAATTTGTAAGCCTTTCCCTCTACCATCTCCTCTTCCTGTGAACTCACAAGTCACACGACTCAATAATGTGTTGTTGCACTCTATATATTATACAGTGCTTAAGTTATCAAGTCACGACAGTATTCTTCGCATAACTTCCTTCCTTTAATTATTCGTTTTGTTGCCATGTGAAGTTTACTGTTACTGATACTGCATTGTGAACGGGATATTAATTGGAAGGGATTTTTGTTTGGAATATCGCCTATGGGATTCCATTACAATCAATTATTTTTCCTTTTTGAAAAAAAAAAATATGTATACGTAGTTATTGATATCACTACGATCTAAAAAAATTGTGTGAAGTATTTGTCTAATATTTATGCTTTGTTTGGTAAAATAGAGAGGAGATGAAAGGAGTAGAAAATTTTGAATTTTTAAAAATATAGGTGATTTGATTGAGTAAAAATAGGTGAAAATTTTTTAAAAATTGTGTGGGTCTCATTACTTATTTTTACTATATTTATCATCAATCTACTTTTATTCGCCTCTTTGTCTCCCTCTTATTTTTTATTTATTTCTTTCATATTAAATAACTTAAAATTTTAAATTATTTTTTATTTATTTTTTACTTCTTAACTTATTTTTTACCTCTTTTTTTCCTATCTATTTCTCTCCTTTGTATAAAAGGTTTAATGTTTATTTCTGGTCAGGCATCAACAGAAGGAAATGAAACAGAGGAAAAGTTGGTGGAGCAGACACTGAGGCTAAGTATAAGAAATAGGGAAGAAGATAGGGACAGGATCAGCGAGTTACCTAACGGTGTTTTGCTCCATATAATGGAATTTATGAAGGCAGAAGACGCTGTTAAGACTTGTGTGTTGTCTAAACGGTGGGAGAATCTTTGGAAAGGTCTCGCTACTCTCAAATTGTATTCATGGAGGTCAAGTGTTCCCAATTATAACAAGTTTCTGTCTCGTCGAGATGGTTATATTTCTCTGCTTAACCTTGATATTCTTATCCGCAATTTCTCTGAACTCAAACTCCTGAATAATATCATGGATTATGCTGTGCTGCACAATGTCCAGCACATGAAAGCCTTTTTGTATGTACCTTATAAATTCCATCTTGTGTTTCCCTCTATTATTTTTTCCTGTCCGTCCTTGACGCTTCATCACCTTCGCAACTCTTGTCGTGGCCCTATTTGGAAACTTCCAAAATCTCTGCAGTTGCCGGCATTAAAAAGCTTGTATCTCGATTGTGTCTGTTTTACTGCAAGTGATGACAATAACTGTGCTGAGCCCTTTTCAAGCTGTGTCTTGTTGAATTCTTTGGTCCTTATAGAGTGTTCTTTGCATGAGGCATGCTGAAATCCTTTGCATTAATAATTCTAACCTGGATCGCGTTTACCGTTCCCTCTCTCATGTCAAGCCTTACAAAATTGTGTTTTCAACTCCAAATCTAAGTTCTCTCGCTATCATCAGTCGTATCAAGCGCATTGGTTTCCGTGATCGTCACCAATTTTCCTCCACACGCAATTTTTCATTTCTTGAAGTAGATATTGAGGCCATTTTACGTCCATTTTCTCCAGTCTTTGTAAGCTTGCTACAAACGATGACTAATATTAAGAATATGACACTTTCCTCGAGGACCATTATGACGATGAGATGCGTAAGTTATTTTTGTGTTTTGTCTTTTTCTTGTACGTATTTTAATGATCAATATTTTTCTCTACAATCTTAAATTTCTTAATATCTAATATAATATGCCTCCCATCCACTTTAATTGTGTAGATTATAACATATTACGATGGACTGGGAAGTGAACCTCCTTGCTTTGGTAGATTGGAGTCATTCAAAGTAAAACTGAATCCAGAAGATAAAATATCTGATGAAGCAGTAAACTGGATACATAGTGGAATATTTACTTCAGAACACTCCAATAACCAGAGTTGATGTCATCAAGTGCTGAAATTTCATGCTTAAATATTTGGGTAAATATTTTTACAAATTATTCTATATATATATATATATATTATGTTTTCCTTTCTTTCTTATGCTTTCTTCTTAAAAGAAACTAATTATAGGGTGTATGTTGTGGGGAACGTGAAACATAAATTTTTCTTATATATAGTTTTGACTTGTTTACTTAAAGTCAATACTCAACATTCTTTAGGTGAAGATTCTTTTTAAATTGTTTAGTTTTTTATTTCATTTTATGATTAACTTCCACCCTTATGCTCTCTTACAGTAGATGATAGATTGCTATGTTGTGAGTGCTTTGTTCGTTCTGTTTGTTATGTAGTTGTTTTTTAATTGGCTTTGACAGATGAAAATTTTAAATTTAAGAAACAAATAGAGTGGAACAGGGAAACAAAAATCTGGTATTAATATTAAGAAATACATTCTATGGTAATGCAGATACAATGATTTGCCAGTAAATGGTTTACACTTTACAGAGCACTACTAGAAGAGAAAATAGGATGAAATCAAATACAGGAGTTTGAATATCAAATAAATTCTGAGCATGTTAAATCAACAAAAGAAATTGGAAATAATGATTTAAAAATATGGCTGATAGCAGGGATGTGATTCAACAATAATGTAGAAAATAAAACCATATTAATCAAATGGCGAGCCAGGAAAGAAAAATCTGTAGTTAATTAATAGAGATAAGAGAAGGTGGAATTTGGATTTGTTGAATGAGTCCCTAGACTAGTGTTAAATTCCTATTCATTTGCCTACTGACTAAAAATATTTGTACAACGTATAATGTTATTTGTATATAATATTTTTTTTTCATATTTATTAATATATTTTTTCTCTCTTTTTTATTGCAATCAATGACTAACCTCATTTTACGCATTTGTAAGCAGTAAATTTCTTAAATATTTTTGTAAATTTCATAGGTTTGGTGTGTTTGAAGAAGAAGGAACATTGGGGAAATTGAATTTGAAGGGAATGATGTAGAGTGACAGAGATAGAAATGAGGAAGACAGCATCAGTGGCACCTTATACTTTGTTTTGTTCCGTCTATTGAAATATTTATATATTATTCAGTTTTTCTCTCAATTTTTGATTCCTTATCTTGTTGATGCTTTCTTAGACTCTTCTCAGTTCTCACACTGACAAATTATAGGTTTTTATGTAATGAGCTTCTTGTTTGTCTTCTTTTTTTTTCCGAATATTATTTGGCTTTGGCGATGAAAATTTTTAATGTTAAGAAATTATCACTGTGTAGAACATAGTATATTAATTTATGTGTAAGTTAGTTTTAGCTTATGGAAGAAGATTTTTTTTTTCTTATTTTTCTATTTAAATAAGTACTTATGGAAAAACTTATCCAAATAAAGCCATAGTGAAGTTACTTGAGCAAATTTAACGAATTAGTGTGAATGTGTTGTTTTGGTTCAGTGGACAATGTGTGTAAAGAAAAAATGTGAATGTGTGGTATTAATTGCATTGCAGAACGATTAGAATGAAGGGCATTAATGTCTACTAACCTTTGCAATAAACATTTGTCTTCTAAATCATTCCTCATTTACCATGAATTGTATTTAGGTGGAACCCTGATTTTCACATATCTTTCACCCAATTCTCATACGAACAAACAGTTGAAATTACACAAATTCCTTCACATTTACTCTCTCAAATCATTCTCTCCTTTTTATCAAAACAAACAGAGTGTTACGGAAGTAGAGGCGTTCTCTTCCTAATGCAACAATCATGATTTACTAAGCTTCTAAAGGTTATAGTGTAAAGGAAAACACCAACATGGTGTAGCATGGTTGACAAATAATCATGTTCCTTAAGCATATGGTCAAAAGTTCAATCCTCAAGTCCCCATGGGTGTGGAAAAAAAATCTGTTGAGAGATGTCAATCCCTTAAATATATCTCAATACCTTGAGATATTAGTCATTAGTTCTCAACTCACGGACACACCCAAAAAAAAAGTGTAGACTAATCATCTATATTTATTTAGAGATGTATTCATGGCCCTATTACTATCAATTTTCAGCAAATTAAAATCAATTTTTATGTTATAAATCTGAATTTTCATCTTAAATAAGAGTATTTTAAGAATTATCCTTAAATGAGAATCTTTTTAGGAGTTATTCTCATTCTTATCAAGTATGTGGTTTATGTTATCTGATATATTCATCATTTAATTTTATTTTTTTATTTTGTATTTCTTTTACGTATGTTTCTTAATTTTAATTTCAAATTTAAATTAGTTAAATTTTAAATCTTAATATATTGTATTAAATTAAAGATATTTTTCTAGCAATAAAATTTACAATATCATGAAAATAGGTTTAAAATATTACTTAAATAATATCATTAATGTAAAAAAAAAAACTCATATTGATAAAATAATATTATTTTATTAAAATGTAAAAGAAAAATTTAATTGAAATATTAAATAAATAAAATCATGAATTGTGAAAATGTTAAAAAATATATTGTTTATTAATGTGATACCCAATTACACTGAGTCTTTGTCCGATAATTTATTAAGTTAACTTAACTTTAATTGATTTTATATTTATTATTTTGTTCTTTATTTGAAATAGTGAGTAAAAACTTTTCATTTAAAAACTCAACTTTTAACATTTTTAAAGTGCGTAATTTATGAAATTATTAACAGCATGATAACAGAAAATAGAATAGTACATAGTTGTTATAATACATGCATCAGTCGTCAGATATATGTATCATCATACATCATAACGTCATACATCAGTCATACTGAGCCATAAGGTACTAGTGTCATCAAGATTAAGTACAATCATCCAAAACATTGAAACAATAGCCTATCATAATATGTACATCATCAAAAGACTAACTACCCACCCTCTATATATACAATCAAAAGAAAAGGGTTTATGTCAGAACAGTCACTATATACATCTAATAACCCCTCACCTATAAAGTCATCAAAAGTAGTCAAATCCAACCATCTTCGTCAAGAAGGAGTCCTCCATGGTTTGTCTCCTCAAAATCCATCTATGCATCTGCAGCATACTAAGCATGTCCATTGGGCACCTGAGATGGTTGCCCAAGGTCTAAGGATGTAGATGAAGATGAGGAAAGTGACAGCCATCCATTCCCTATTTTAGGCTAGTAATCCAAAATCGGAAAAGGAACGAGGTTAGCGTCATGACCAAGTGAAGCAATAAAAATAGGAGATAGGGGTGGATCGAAGAATTCAACAATAGGGGTTATCAGTACGTCATCATAGTCCTTCGGTGGTGGTGATGGTGCATCATTAATCCGAATGCAACCGAGTGGTGGCAAAGTAGTCGACAAGACAAGAACAATAATAGTAGCGACCGGTATATAAATCTCTAGATATGGTGATAGGAAGCTATAACTATAAGACATCCTTGATACATATTTGTGTTGGAGACATCATCATGGATCTACTCTCTCAGAGGGCTATACTGGAGGTAGATATTCATCATGATTAGGTGTTGGGCCATCTTCTCGCATCGTTGAGTGAACACATAAAAGAAATAGGAGTACAGTGATTTATCTTTTGAATCACTTTCATAAAAGGTGTGTATGATTGACCTATATGAACATCACAAAGATAAAACACAACTAAAAACTCTTAACAAAATACATAAAAGTGGATCCATACCCCTTTTTGCTGATGATCAATGTTCACATCATCAATACAAGGAAGTGATTGAGAGATCGTATACCTCTTCTCATCATGGTACAAAATCCTTATCATCAATATGAAGAAATAAGCTCTCATAGCTCTGAGATCTCATAGCTCTATCTTGGTGTATACATTATGCCAATTTTGACGATGTTGAGCAAGTGTTAGAGTTATCAAGATGGTTTAGTGATTGTCCCAACTCCAAGGTGGTACCCTAACCATTAAGACTTTCACCACTCGATACTATGTCCCCTAGACCTTAACAGTTATTCCTGCCTTTATCCAGTAATGTACTAAACTGTAACTTCCCTAATGCAACGCAGTGTTTTCTTAATGTTTGATTTAGTGATTTAATAACAAAAGGCAAAAATTTAGTATGCTATCTTGGTGATTAAAACGAATAAATAAGTTGCTGTGGGGTTGTTGTCTTGTGTTGCTTGCCTTGGAATTCCAGTCTAAATTTAGGGAACTGGTGGAAAATATTCTTGAGCCAAAGTGAGAGTGTTGGTTAAGTTATATAGGTTGTTGAGGAAAATAGCAATATTAAGCCAGTTGTGAGGCTTGGGGAGTGAGTAGACGGACCATGGGCCTTAGTAGGCCTGAGGCCTTTGTGAGGGCCTAGGAAGAGTTTTAAGACACCAAAACCCCTTTCCTTCCTCATTCTATCAATTTCCCTCCCTCACTCTCTCTCATTCTCTCAATCTCACTTAAACTCACCAAGAGTGTAGAAGGAATTCAAGCCTTAATCCCTTGCCTCGTGTGTTAAGAAGAGTGGACTTCTCGAAGGTTTGGCTCAAGAGTTTGTTTTCTCCGCATTCTCCTCCTTCCCCCAAATTCGGATTTGGAAGCTCTAAGAGGTAAGGAAGATTACATTCGTTGAAAAAGTCGTTGTATAAACATAGTGGTGTGTGAATGTGACCTTGGTTTGTGCAAAAATTAGAATTTAAATGAGTTTTGTTGGAATTTTGTTTGGAAATGGGTTTCTCTAAATTCGTGATGATTTTTTGATAAATTGTTGTGTTGATTGTAAGATCTGTTAAGTATGATGTTGTGGAAGGCTGTATGCTATTGTTCGACCTTTGTGGGATTGATTTGGAGTGTGGGTGAGTGAAAAGTTTGGATATTTGGGTTTTGAGACGATAATTGTTGGTTCTGTTATCTGATAGTCGCTGAGCGACTAGGGGTCTCGCTTAGCGAGAATGCCCTTGAGACTAAAGTGAGGCTGTCAAATTGGTGATTCCCTGAGTGATCCATTGAGTTGGTGAGCGAGTGTTCTTGAGTGGTAGAAATGGCTATAGGGTAAGAAGAATTCACTGACCAAATTGGGGGGCTTGGAAAGTGGTGCTCTTTGTTGCAATAGGTTTGTTGGGTGAACGACATGTTCGCTAAGCAAGGAGTGGGTGTAGATTCTGGCTGCTCTCTGGAATGGCTATTCGCTGGGCGAGTAAACAACTCACTGAGCGAAATGGGGTCGATAGAAATTTGGAGAAAGTCCATAAAACAAAATTGCTGAACAACCCCAGTTGTCGCTGAGTGAGAGACTCTGGAGACAGTATATTCGCTGAGTGAGACTCGTGGTCGCTGATTGAGACTTGTGGTCGCTAAGCGAGATTCGTGGTCGCTGAGCGAGACTCGTGGTCTCTAAGCGAGAACTTGCGCAGGGGAAAGTTGGTTCTCTATAAGGAAGGTCTTCGCTGAGCGAGCATGTAAGTCGTTGAACGAATGTAGTGTGCTATTGTTGATCAATCTTGAGAGTGTAATTGTGTAAAACATGGTTAAGAAAGACTCCTAATGTGAATCTAAGGTTGAAAATGTAGGTTGCTTGGATAGAACCTCCACTTGTCATAAATGTTGTTGCTTGGGTTTACCCATGGGATGTGGGCTGCTTGGATAGGGCCCTAGAGTGGCAAGTTGCTTGGATAGGACCTCTA
The DNA here is from genome assembly GCA_004329165.1 of Spatholobus suberectus. Taxonomy (NCBI): domain Eukaryota; kingdom Viridiplantae; phylum Streptophyta; class Magnoliopsida; order Fabales; family Fabaceae; genus Spatholobus; species Spatholobus suberectus. The sequence goes on along the minus strand of QUWT01000781.1, from coordinate 16,264,708 downwards.
CTGGTTGTGAATGAAACTATTGCATGAGGTTTCTCACAGGGTATGGGCTACCTGGATAAGGCCTTACCTGTTGACCACGCTTGAGGCTGGATAGGGCCTACTTGGTGTTGATAGTTGTTGTTGGACCATGTGTGGTGTTGGTCGAGCCCACATGGTGTTGTGTTGTTACACATATATATTTGTTGACTTGTTGCGGTTTAATGTGGGTATGATGTTGTGATACATGCATTCATGCATATGTGTTGGTTGAGGTTGTGTGATGGGCCTCATGTCATAATACAGGCAGGCACATAAGTTGGATGGTTGACAAGAGTTGCGGCTCAGGCGGGCCTCTAACCTAGTGCTTGGATAAGACGTGGGATTTTAAAGATGAGCCTTTGGGAATGAGTGGGTGGATGATTCCGTAGAGGGCCAAGGTGGTGCAGGCCTTGAGTCACAATGAGCCACCACCCATATACACTTATCTCGACACACCACTAAACTTAATCCGTATATCAGAATTTGGCAATCCCTAAATGCTGCTTGGATAGGCCATGGTAGGGGATAAGACCTGGTTGATCACCCGAGATGTTATGAATCTCTCGAGAGTCGTGTCATCATGTATTAGCATAGTTGTGGAGGATTGTTGTAACGTGAGGTTTTGAGTTAAGAAATCCCTCGCCGTATGAATGTATGCCGTATATACATGTGCGTGGATGTTGAGAACCCTTGAGACATCATGGTGTGCTGTATGCTTGTGATTGAATATTGAGGATTGTTGATGAAATTCTTATTCATATGATATATTGTTGTTTTCGTAAGCTCACCCTTGCCTTGTTTTGTTGTCGTTGGATGTCTTGTTGTTGTTGTTATGCTAGTGTGACTATGATGATCATGTCCTATGGTGTGGGAGTAGATGGCGACACTTTAGTAGACCCGGCTTCTCAAAGCTGATGGTAGAGCGGCAAGCTAGAGTAGTGTGATTGCAAGGAGTCACACCTTTGTTTCTTTTGTTGTATATCTCGTTTTATTCTTTTGATGAGGTTGTGTAGTGTGACCAGTCATAGGGAGTGCATTTTGTATCCCTCTCCCCTGTTGATGGATTTGTATATTTGATTCTTTTGATATAGCCTAGTGTTATCCCCCATTCTTTTGATTCTTCGAAAGTTGTAAAAAAAACAGGCTTTGTATGGTAGTAGGAGAGATGGATAGGTCTCTCAACATGACTATATTTCATATATATAAATGTTTTGTTTTCATTTATGCTTGTATAAGAATGGTAGAGGATGGTACGTGTAGTTGAGTAACGACGGTTAGGTCGTTACACCCAACTCATGCCCCACTACATGGTCCTTTCATAACCTCATCAACTTATCACGTGACTTGATGTATGTCAAACATAAAGACATACCATCCATCGTTATTTCTCTAGAATCTTTAACAGAGATATCTCTACACCTAGGGATTATCTAGTTTATTGTTTCTAGGTATGACCCTAGAGACTTCAACCTTATCAAATCACTAATTATTTATACTTATATAAAAACAAGAATTTAATTTGATAAAATACTAAAAATAACTAATTTAATAATTGTTTCTAAAATTAATTTTCTTCTAGGATAAAATTTATATAATTCATAATTTTTTTATTAAATTCCATTTATTTGATATTTATCCACAAAATATTTTTCAATTTTTGTAATATTTCATAATTACTAATAGTAATTATAAAATTAAATTTTTTATTTAATTTTTTAGAAAAGGCCGAGAGCCATTTATTAGAAAAAAAATCTAGGAAAATTTTTATAATTTGTTTTAAAATAGTTAAATTTAAATATTTAAGATAAAACTAAGTATTATTATGAAATTTTCTCTTAAATACTATATGATGACCGAATATGAATTATTTCATAGAAATCACTAATCTTTTAATTTTAACTATTTAAATCAATTTAAAAATTATTGTAAAATAAAGAAATAAACTATAATTATTAATTTCTATGGTCAAAATAATTTTTTCTTGCTTTACCAAATTAGGGCCGTATGCTTTTATAGAATTCTCATCAAAAATTTCAATTTTTTTTCCACTTTGTACAATTATTGTAAATTTTATAAAATTAATATATATTTTAAAATACCTATTAACAGTGAAAATAATTTTTTTTGTACCCTCTTTTTGATTATCATCGCTGAATATGACTCTTGCCTCCCAAGGTCAAAATTTATCATTTTTACTCTACCAAATTACTTATTTTGAAACACATGCTTAATATTTTTGTAAATAATAATATTAATTGGTAAAAAAAATTCTTCATCTTCTACCAAGAAGAATCTTAGCCAAATTGTGTGGCCAACAAAATCATTATGGTTTTGTTCATTCATGAACAATATATCACAAAAAAATTCCATAAAATGCAATATTCAAGTAAATAAAACCAAAAATTCATTAATAATTCAAATTTAAGAAAAATAACCATACAAGTGAACTAACAACATTTCACCATCAAGTATACATTACCATGAGAATATAAAGCCAACAAAACCATATCTAGAACAATATGACAAAATGATAAGAAAAAGGAAGCTTTGGAGAGATTTAGGGGCCAAATCTCTTCTCGCAACCTCTTGGAAGTGACAGAATGAGAATAACAACCACTCCCCCCCTTCTCCCTTATACCTTACTTAGGAAGAAGTGGAAGAGCGGTGGGGACGAGAAGCTGAACAACTCCCAAAAGATGCAAGATAAAGACACTTAATTGATTTGCTTTGGTAGGTTTGATTTTGTTTTGTTTTTGGAAGAGGAAAATGAAAGAAAATTAAGATGGAGTGGGCTATGGAGATTTTGGGCAGAGCAGCAAAAAGAGAGAGAGAGAGAAGAGATGAGTTGTGTGATGGTTTGGTAAAAAGGTGGTTGCACTTATCACTGAAAAAAAATCTAGATTTTTCTCTAATTTTATTTTAGTTTAAAATGGTGGTGTTTATCCATTATAATTCAACATAACATGTGAGGGAATTAGAGTGTGATGGCCTAAAATCTCGCTAGCCAAGCCACACAAATTTTTGTTTTAATTTTATTTAATTGATTTGGAATTTACTGCATCATAATTCTATTTTATGGAAAAATTTAAAAAAAGTTGGTATAATCCATATTTGACCAATGGAATATGACTTGTAGGAGAAGCAATCTGATTCTAGATCCCTCCGAAATTAAAATTATCTTTTATATATTTTATTAATGTTTTTAGCGATTAAAAAAACAATCTTTAGGCTAAATTCACTAAATAATTCATTTTATTTTAATAAATTCAAAAAAAATTAAAAATTCAATAAAAATATTATTTTTGGTTAAATATGTTTTTAGTCCTCCAAAAATTAACCTGTTTTGATTTTAGTTCTCAAGAAAAAAATTTCTTAAATAAAAGCCCTCAAATATTAAAAATATCCTAATTAAATCATTATATTAAACTTTATTTAACTTTTTTGTTAATGATGGCCACATTAGATTGCAAGAAAAGTATTTTATTACCAAAAGTATCCAGTGATAATTTTTAATAAAAATCAAGTAATTACTTTTGCTTTAGGGTTAAAAAACTGTGATTTACGATTAAACATGTAATAATTTTATTCAAAAAGTATATTACTTGTAATGCCCTCCGTTACAACAATAACCCACATAAAACATAATCTCAAATAATTACAAAGTGAAATTTAAGAGATGAAACTGCCTGAAGTAATACCTCAATAATGGAAAAACAATATTTACAATCTTTACATAAGAAAAAAAAACATTGTTCTCAAATCCGGGGATCAACAAAATAGGAAAAAGTGATAAAAGGAACATCTAAACTAGCCACACTGGTCCTTGATTCTAGAAAAAAAAACTAACCAAGCTAAAATGTAACCAAAAGAAAAAAAAACTGCGACTTCAGGCTTCCTCCGTCCTTGTAACTTCGCCCTCTTGCTCTCAAAACAACACTTTTAATGAGATAATAAACTCAGTGAATAAAACAAGTTCTAAAATGGTTTGTAAACAATGTTGTTCTCAGTCGGTGCGGTAATCGGAAAAAGACAACCATGGTACCCACAAAATAAGTTCATAAAAAGACTTTTTAAAAAGTAAGTACAAGACATTCAGTTCAAACATATAATTAAAAAGGAAAACAACAATTTTCATACCCAAATATTTGTATTCCAAACACTTGACTCTATACACTACTTAGTGATTTCCAGAATCACCCTACTTGACTCCTCAATTCCTGAAATCAATGTGAATCCCAGATTCACTTATATTTAATATTTTCTTTTTATAATTGGTTCCCATAACCAGTGTGAGTCCCTGACCCAATGTGAATCCCGGATTCACTAAGGTATATGAGCCCATATCCATGCAATGGCGTCCCACTGCCTTCCCCATCCCAGATGGAGGTATCTCATATCATATCTCATCCCAGATATAGATATGTTCAATAAATAAATATCCCATCCCGGATGGCGATATTTCTCATCCTATTCCTAGAATAAGATGTATACCGTCATTTCTTCCCAGAAGATAATGACTGACTCTCACAATAATAAAAAATACGTCACTCCCGATGACTGTAAAATAAATTCCCAAACTCATACTTCATAACAATTCTCAAAATCGTACTATAATAACTCTATAGTATCCTAACAACAATTAATAATATGCAACAATATATATATATATATATTATACAATCCAATTAATATGCATATATAAGCTAACGTGATTGAAAGCAAGTCAGCAAAAAGTCGAGACGTGAATGATGAATCTCAATTCAATGCATATATATGTGTAACAATTAAAAAGAAAACCGTCTATTATTGATTTCAATTCACGCATTCCACTGAACGCTTCTTTTTCTTTTTTTCTTTTTTTGATAACATAAACAAAGGAAAGACATAGTCATTATATTCACTATCTGCAAATGGATTAACAGGGCACCGTCACGACAATTCGTCGGAAGCAAAGATTGTCACAGTAACAAAATTTTATATAACGAAATAATTCAGCCTGTTAGAAATTATATCCAGTACACATGAATAGGAAAATCACATCCTTAATCCCAAATTCTTTCTATCAAGAACCCTAACAAATCACATCCTTCAGGAAACATACCATGGAAGTTTTTAAAAGAAAAGTGTTTTACTCACCTCTTGGAACAAAATTGTTCGATGCTTTCTCTATTGACTGCATTAACAAGGTTGGCTCAGTCTCTTTCTTGTTTCCAATCCTCAAACAATCTATTGTCTTTCCTATTTTTCAAAGAAGAAAACTAACTCTGCCACCAAGATAAGAAACCGTCTATCCCTTGTATGTTTACCCACCAACGTGATCTTGTTGAGATTTGTTTCTCTTATTATTTATTTATTTATTTTCAACGTGGATTCCCTAACTAGCGGTATCTATTTTTTTCTGATTATCTATTGTTTTATCTTTTGTACTTTGCCAAAGCAAAATAATTTTAGCAATTCTTATCTTAGCCACTTAATCTTTTTAATTGATTAAATAATTATATAACTAAGTACTATTTATTATTATTTATTTATTTATTATATATAATAACTAAATAATAAAGTAATTTTAGGATGTTACATTACTAATCTGACTTAAACATAACAATTGACATCAACAGCTACATAAGTAAATTAATGGTGACTATGATGCTGATCTGGCTACCATTTAACAGAAAAGTTAAACAAAGTTTAGTACAGGGATCTAATTAGGGTATTTTTAATATTTGATAAACTTTATTCAAAAAAAAAAAACTAAGGACTAAAATCAAAACGGGTCAATTTTTAGATAACTAAAAACATATTTAACCCTATTATTTCGATAAAAATAAAATTTTAATAAATTTTTTGAGAAATTCTGGATGGAGACACTGATTTGAGTTTTACTAGCCTCTAGGAGCATTTTGATTATTTTGTACAAAAATTTCAAAAAATCATTGTAAAATTTTTAAAATTATATTTTGTTTTTTAAAACATTATTCTAAGTCAAAACCAAATTTATCTCATCATTTGGAATATTTTTACAAACTTTTATCTTAATTCATCTTATAATTAGGTTTAGAGACGTACCTGTCATTTTTTAATTTTTTGGGTTCCATCTTGAAAAAATTATTAATAATTATACTTGAAATTCCAAAAATGACTATAGGGATCACAATTTTGAGATTCTCATCCGATTGTTCAAAACTTAAATTCAAAAAAAAAAAGAAAAATATGTATTAAAAAAGTAGGGTTACAATTAATATTGACTCTTATATTATAAAGTAAAATATACAATTGGAGAGTGAGACTCTCACTTTATTCACTCTTTCAATTAAACATTATCATTATTCTTCTCTCTCATCTCCTTTGTATGTGTATTCCATACATTACTCCTGCATTTAGCAAATATATATATATATATATATACATATATGATATTATTAATTAATTATCCATCTTTTCAATTTACCTATTTTATCTCTATCCCTAAATTAAATTTCAGTAGTTTCTTTTTGAAAAAGAATTGTCAATATAGTTAAAAATAAGCTTATATCAATGTAAAAATTAGTCATTGTAAATATAAAATATAATTTATATATTTAAAGATATTTATTTATTATAAATTATAATTATAATATAATTTATATATTAAAAATATTTATTTATTATAAATTTTAATTATATAAATTAAATATTTATCTTGTACAATGCATAAGCTAAAATACTATGATTAATAAACTATAATTCACTAGAAAAAGGATATGTACTAGGACCTGTTTGGTGGCCATAATATGATAGGATAAGATAAGATAACTATCTTATCATGTTGTAATTCGTTATTTATTGAGCCAATAGGATATGATATCGTTATTCTATCTCTTATCCTATCTTATTGCTCCAGTACATTTCTTATTCTGAGGGAGAGGCTAGGTTAAAATGCAACAGGATAGGATAAACTCTTTTTTTCTCTCTCTCTATGTATATTATGTAATATGTTGAATATTATAAAAATATTATATATATATATATATATATATATATATATATATATATATACATATGCAAATATAATATTATATATAATTATATACAATATTTGTTATAATATTTAACATATTACAAATAGTTATACATATAGATAATTACATTATAATAAATATTATACCTAATTATATATAAACAGATATAATATTATTATGAAAAATATATATAAGATTTATATATAATATATGATGATATATATTATAATCTATATGTATATATATAATAACAAATTTGTTTGTTTGTTTCTCATCCTTTAATTTTATAATTAATTTTTCATCAAAATTAAAACACCATTTTTTAATTAATTTAACCTTTCCCAATTTATTTATTTTCATCTATATTATTTTCCTACTTTTTAAAGTATATAACTCTCAATTTAATTTTTTTTCTCTTTTTACAATCTGATTATACGTGTATGTGAATAAAAATTGTCTTCCAATAGTAATTTCTGTCCAATCTCTTTTTTCATATAATATAATAATTATGCAATAAAATAGATTGCGCTAATTATTTATGTATTATCGTCCTATTATAGTATCATATAATAATAAAAAAAAGTATATATTATATTTTAATAATATTTCATTATTGATATATACAATATATTTTCGTAATAATATATCAATAAACTGTAATATAATAACATAATATACATCGTAATGTAATAATAAATAATTATTATATTAATTAAAATAACAAAATTATTACAAGAAAATAACAAAACAATATTTGAATATTATAATTTATATAAATTATTTTATTACATTTATTTTATTATTATTTGAATGAAATTAATAGTATTATTATCTTATTATTTTATTTACAAGCATGTTGTTGTTGATGATGATGTTGTCTTATTGAGAATAAAATGTTATATTATTCTTTATAAAATATTTTACTATTATTTATGTAAATTTAAACGGTGTTACAAATTATTTCTTTGGGTTTAGTTTATATATAGTGTTAGTGTAAGATATTTTTTTACACAAATATCAAATAAGATTATATTATTTCACCACATCATCCTATTTGCTAATTTTTTTTTTTAGTTACATATTATTGATGCAAAATATCTACCAACTTTGTTAATGATTAATTTTTGCTAGAAAACCTAGTTGACTATCTTTAGTAGGATCTTATCTTCTAACTATGTTTTTCTTTTTCATTCACAAGACTTGAATCTAAGACTTTACTTAAGAAAATTGAGTCCAGTTGCACTCAAATCAACGTAATATTGGTATTCTGTTCGGTAATATGATAACAATAATATGTGTGTAAAAATATTTTACATGTATATAAATTAATCTCAATTTTTTATGAAAGTACATTAGCATAATTTTGACATGTTAATTTTGATTTGTAACGTTTTGGATTTATGAAAGATTCGACTCGTCCCAAATTAGGTTTAATGTATTTCAGGTCATCCTACTTTAACCTTGTATCCCATAATTCTTTTAAAATTATACTTATATTAATAATATGATTTCTTTATTTAGTTAACAATATTTTGTATGATATAATATTGTATTTATATTAATATAATGTATTATAAAATGTATATTATAATTTAGTTTTATGATTATTTAATTCTATTATTCAATTATAGATAATGTTAAAATTTATATATTCTATCAAATTTTAGGGACATGTAGGAACCAAGTTAAATATGTACACCGATAGAATTCACCGCTTAGAAATTAAGAATTTACACTTCAATTTTTTAGGGAAAAATACTTAGATATTACACACACCGTTCATCATTTTTATGAATAATTAAATATTGGAACATTACACATACATATAATATATACATGAATGATCAAAATTAAAATATTTTTAAAGTCACATAATCGTTTAAAAAAGTTATATATAATGTGCATTTTAATCTTGACTATCACAAAAATATCTAATGATCAAATTTTATTTTTCTCACTGTTGTAAAAAAGTTTTCTTAATATATATATATATATATATATGGATCAAAATCCATTGACACCAAATATTAGAATTAGCCAAATTATACTTTCAATAACTTTTTATAAAATACAAATTTAATCAATTCAACCGTTGTTCATAATATTTTGAAATTTACTAAGAATATTTTTAATCCTTTTAGACATTTCATTCCATTCATAATATCCAAAGGATACCACAAATGTTATTGTGTGTATCTAACAACATAATTTAGCTTACAAAAGTGAAACTAATTAAGTAATTTTATTTTTATTTTTTTGGTTTTGACTCACCCTATTTGGATTTGAATTTGATGAGATCATAAAAGGCAACTCAATTTTTTTTAATTACACTTACTAGAACTTGGGCTTAGAGTCTTAACTCAATCCACTAAACAGACTTAAAAGGTGAGAAATGCCTCGATCTTATAAGGACTACATTAATCATATCTCTAATCAATGTAGAATCTCAACAACACCAATAAAACCTGCTTTTATATTACATGTACAAACGTTGCTGTTCAATGAATTTCATTCCTAATACTAGCTAAGAACAATCTCAGCTCCTTTGCTTTCTGCTTGTGTTCAAGGGACATGTCATTTTCTGAATCACTCAAATTAATCACTTCAATATGTTGGTCACTTGATTGCTGACATTTTGAGGAAAAAATGGATTTCTTAGGTGGGGAAGGGCTCAGCAGATCTATGATCTCATTTTTATGTATACTGGAAACCGCCTCATTGCTATCTATGTTGCTAATATTCTGAATCAACCCAGTGTGTTCTATGTCACGTGATAGGTGCAACAAGTGTGCACTATTTAGATCAGCCTCCGCCATTGCAGTTGCAATCCTTGATTTCCTTCCTGAACAATCAGAGGCTTTGAAGTTGGCTTGATCTCTCATATTATTATCGAGCAACAAATTCTGAAGTTTTAGATCAAGCTCAGCCACAGATGACATAGTTTCCTTTTTCTTTGGTCTTCTTTTCTGAATATTTTGTTTCTTCCGTTGAGCTTTTCTTTCCTCGAACTCCAAAATCTTCTCACGACAGGCACTGTACATTAATAATGAGACAACAATGAAAGGCACCCTAAACAGAAAGTTATCTTACATACCCACCAGCCTTGTTGAATTAGAGTTGTTCAAAAAGATACTTGGTATAGATGCAGCAATAAACCAAACAGCATAATAGCTCAAGTTGCAAGCAAAAATTAAGCAAAATATACATTTGATAAGAATCAGATAAAACATTTTCTTTTGTGATTTAGGGAATAAAGCAAGTTCATCAGTTATGTCATATGGAATACCTTCCTAAAAGATCTGCAGGTACTATTGAAGTTTCAAGTCCATCCATTCCTTCCCAAGAAACCTCATAGCATTCTCTCCCTTGAACTCTTCGGCACTTAATGATTTCTGACACAGGACACTTCACAGGGATCTGTGTTTGGATATAGAATACGTAAGATTGATATATATATATATATATCCTGGTTAAAAAATAAGGAGTCTGTAGATACAATTTATGTTAACTAATAATACTAACAGTATTATAGAAACTCGATGAATGGCAGATTTCCCTGTTTATTGATGATACACTGAATGCAGTAGAAGCTCATGACTGTAAATCAATGATCATCGAAGAATTGAACCATTGTTATACATTACCAAAATAGAAAATCTGTTGCATACTTACATTATTTAATCAAATGGACAGCTTTGATCTTAAATAATGAACAAGTGAAAGGGAACATCAGTTATCCAAATGCCACGGGATTCTAAGCATGAGTAGTCACTCTTTTAGTCTAAAATAATGTTTAAATTGCTCGGACAAGTAATAAAATGTTAATTAGGTAGTGGAAAGGGTTAGCAGTACCTCATGTAAAGGAAGGTTCAATCCAACTTCAGATGAAGTTAAACGCAAATTGGCAAATCGTCGTAAATCTCTTTCAGCTATACTTGGAAGGATATACCCATCTATTTAATGAAATGTCAATTAGCATCACAAAATAACTTCCAAAATTCCAGCCCAGATGGAGCACAGCTCAATTTTATATTTCAAATTTCAAATGAATTCCAAGTTAGATAAGGATTAAATGTAAACTCTACAATTCATTACGTGATTAATGAACAATCTAGTCTTTACTAAAAGTACTCAACAGTTGTGAACCCAGGCCAACCCCAAACCACAATAAATTTGATGTTTAGACATTTTACTATAATAAATTACTCAACTGGAGGTATGAATTGTTGATCTACAAGAATAAGTATGTCAAAGTAGATGAAGAACCTGTTTTCTCTGAAGGCCACAGAAAGCATTCAGCACATATCTGCTGGAGTTCAGTACGTTGAAACGGATATTGAGCAAGAGCCCTATAGAGATGAGTAAAACTTTAAGTAGCTGATAAAAATGTTGTACAATTTATATTCTAGACTAATTCATCAGATTACATCAAAAATAAAATTCCAATTAAGAATTTCAGAAGCTTAATTAAATTTTAACTACATGCTTGATATCTATAACAGTTTCAGATGGACTTCATATCAGTTTTCAGAAATTGACGTTTATACCTGGTCAGTAATCAGTATTAAGAACTATAACAGATAGACATGACCTTTCTTAGTTAGAAAGAGCATGAGATATGTTAAAAAACCCAGAGGTTGATTGACTCATAGTTTTCACATTTTTTGGATTGGTGAGTATATTGAATATATTTCAATCAGTTTTAAGAGTCAATCTTTAGGAGTTGGAAACAAAGAATAAAAAAGATAAACCTACTTGTGCACAATATCTGAATCTGCTGGGTGACATTTTGGCTTCATATAAGCATTAATTACTTGTAAAATGTTATCATCCCGCCGTAAATCATTCTCACCTCCTGCATAGACAAAAGATAGAAACTAAGATACAAAATTCAAGAGACACTGACAATCCAAAAATATATATATATATATATTAACTGCAAGTCATCTTGTGTACAAGTTGATGCAGACAATACATTCTAGAAGACATAAAATAAGCATAAAGGTATTAGGCATATACATTCCATCAATTGGTTTGGAATTATATATTATATTGGGCCTAACTGTAACATCTCATTGCTTTACAATTTACATTTATATGGACAGTAAACAGTTAGTGTTAATTTATCTTTGTTTTTAATATACTAATTTAGCTAATAATTAATATTATATTTTCAGATATCAGGGTTATTTATTAGTTTAGCTTTGTTATTTCTTACGGTATTGTTGTTATTTAAGCTTTTATTTATGTCATCAGAGGCAGGAAATTTGACCTTGATCATGAGTTGTGGAGTATTTGGTTTCCAAATTTGACTAGTCCTATATAAGTCATTTAACCAGCTATAAACAAACTAGGCAGTAGGGGTGTTCATCAGATCAGATTGACTTAATGAATTTGACAATCCAAACCAAACTAATTAATTTTGTTTGGTTAATTGATTCTTTTCACTTCAAATCAAAACCAAACTAATTATAATTGATTCGGTTCTGGAATTTATCTTTTTTCAACCCGAACTAACTTGATGACTCAATCAACTGTTTTTTAACTTTTGAATTAATACCATTTTAGACTTTAGTCCTTAAATTTTTCTTCTACTTTTGTCTTTTCTTTCTTTTTCATTCATTTTGTTCTTATAATCTTATCTAGTGTTACCAAGTATCTTAATTTCGTCATGTTTATTATGTATTCTTTTTATTTTAGGTAAAGAAATTAATAAGATATGTAAAGTGATAATTATAGAAAAACTAAATATTAAATAAAAGAACAAGGAATATTTTTACCTTGCATTAAAATAAAATTAAAAAGTTATACAAAATAGACAATAAGTGATCATAAAAATTTGAAAATATAATAATTTATTTTTTTATCATAATCTAACGACTCAAACCAAACCAACACGATTTTAATTGGAATGGTTTGGTTTGAATTAGATTAGCCAAAAATATTTTCGAAACCCAAACCAAACCAACTTAATTAAACATGATCGGTTTGGATTTGATTTTACTTTAAACCCAAACCAATCCAACCCATTAACACCCCTACTAGGCAGTGAATGGAGAAATTGTTCAGGGAAAAACACTGCCTAAGAACCCTAGGTGTTATTCCTATGGTATTTTTCTCCTTTCATCTTCTGCCCAAGTTTTCTTAATTTCATCAGCAGCCTTTATCAGATTCCATGGTAAAAGGCATTAAACATTCACTAAATCAAATCCCTAACAACTACTTACTGAAGTTTCTGTAAACCCCTATCAAACCGGAAATACACCCTAATTGCCATCATTTGACCCTTTAATCCTGATCCTTTTCCTTGCACATCAACCCTTTCCCTGCATACTCGACATTAGTATTTAAACCTCTTAATTCTCCCAAGGAACCCTTAGTTTTGAATTTTGATCCATTGAATCTTGAGCCTTTCATTGTCCAGCATCACATGTCCAACCCCAGAATTTTTAAGGAACAATATAACAATAGAATAATGAAGCAGATAAAAATATTTGTGTTTTAAACTAACAACTAAAGGTTTGGGGATAATCGGCTCATGACATGGTACCAAAGCCCAATGACTAAGTGGTCTAGAGTTTTATCCTTGTCAGCCCCATTTTTCTAATAAAAAGTTGAATTTCAACACAAGGTAGGTGGGCATTTACATTATTCATGCTTCAACCGAAAAGGTTTTGCTAGTAGGAAGGGACATGTTAGAGATGTAATATAAAATAATTCATGTGTTTTCTTTTAACAATTTAAGCTTTTCAAATAGTTGGTTCATGACACTAATCATAGATAGGTTTATTAATGTTTCCCACTTGGAGACCTGGAGTAATACAAATCTGAGCATAAACGACATGGTCATTTCACATAAACACATCCAACACATCAGAATTTGAAGAACAACTTCTGTCAAATAGTATGCACACTATATTATAATTTGGACACTTACTAGTCAATAATTCTGGACTTCAAAGTTTATATTTATTATGTACAATTAATAGCATGCAAACAAAATCCTGACATATTTATTGACAAAATTCTTTAAAGGAAAAAAAACTAAAACCTCTCTTCTTTGTCAAAATACTAAGTGCATTATCACCTAATTTGGACAGGTAATATGTCTCTAATTCTCTGGAAAGTTTACATATAGTAATAATTTTGAGTTACATGCAAAATGATTACAACTAAATTTATTGAAAAGAAATTCTTGACAAAAGTAACAGTTGTATAACATTAAGATTATCAAATTAGAATGTAATATAGAAGGTATACCTTTTCTTTTTTTCACCCATTCAAGTCCTTCAGAAGCAATTTTTTTAAGAACATATTTGTCCCCAATTGATTTGACTATCTGACAAGCTGACTCCTATAACCATGGAAAAAATAAGCAAAAACATAAGCTTATGTAAAACACGTAATCTCCAGCTCTGTTATACAACAACGGGTGAAAAGCCAAAAAGGTAATATGACCATAAAAGACAGATTTCAGGACTTACTGGACCCAGACCATGAACTCCTTGATAATAGTCACTACCAAGAAGCAAGGAGAGAGCAATCTGAAGATCACAAGTAATTCAACTCAGTTACAGATTTTCACCAGAAAAAGGGCACAATAACCTTGAATCAACACATATATACAGGATTGGAACTCTTATTGAATAAGACATAAATGTCACTAATTTCGTTATTAGACCATGAAAATGTGCAGGGAGGAGGGGATGGGAGTAAACAAAACAAAATAATCACAGACATGCATGTAAAATTATATATTCAACATGATACATGAAAAAAATTTCCAATTCAAACAATTGAATGTCAATTATGCTGCCTTTACAGGGTAAATTCTGTTTTAACAGGCTTTTTAATTTGGCTTCCCATGATGATGTTAACTGTAAAGTTAAAAGTTAACCTATTGTTCATGGACCTAACTTTCTATTTTGGGCCTTGACGTGTATAAATCTAACTGAATTATTTTGGACAACACTGAACAATGAAAGATCATCTATTAAAAAAAAATAAATAAATAAGAAAAGAAAAGCAAGTAAACGTTGCGGTTCATAAGTGTTGAAAATCAGAATAAAATATTCTGAATTTATTGTAGTTTATAGGCATGTAATCATTGATTTAGAGGAAACTAAATATTCTCTATTTATGTATCATTAATGTAATAAGCCTATATAAACTCGTTTCCGTTGTGTATTCAGACACACGGTTTCAGTCAAATATGTCTCTGTTTTCTCCCTTTCAACATGGTATCAGAGCCTAACAGAGACATCTCAAGGACCGTGCCTACCCGGTGGACCCACTGTCCCCGGAGACAAAAATAAAATTTTTTTTTTTTTTTTTTTTGGCGAACCGTGTACGTCTCCGGTTCGCCCCCTGTTCCAGCGCCGTCGTCTATTTTTCCGGTGTCTTCTCCTGCCACTGCCGCCGGCCGCCGCCGCTGTTCCGACGACTTTTCCGGCCGCCGCCGCTTCTCCGGCGACTTTCCGGCAACCGACCACTGGGTCCGAATCGCCGTCCGCCGATCTACACAGATCCGTTGACGGCGCCGGCATCCGACGACCCACGCGCGCTCACGCGCCCTTCTTATTTGCGCCAAACAGCGCGTCTCGCCGGCGCGTGGCGGCTCCTTTCCGATCGCGACTCCGGCGCCGGCGTCACCAAACCCAGCCGACCTCACCCTCCGAGTTTCGTCTCCATCCGATCAGTTTTGGACAGCCCCCTGTTCTCTACCTGCAAGTCGGTACTGTTCATCTGTTGGCTATTTTGACGATTTTTACCCATCGCCCATGGCGTCTTCTGGCTCCTCCATTCCACCTAAGGCAGACACCATTCTTTTCCGAACTTTCCGCTCTCTACTGAGAAACTGGATGGTTCGAACTACTCCACTTGGGCCTCGGACATAACCTTATGGATTAGTGGTCTGGGCTTCAAAGCCCACCTCACTAGTACCATTGATTCTGTCGACACAAGTGAACGTACACAATGGGCAAAGATTGATGCCCAATTATGCAGTATCATTAAATCCACCCTTCACCCTTCTATCAAGCCGATTTTTCGACCCCATGTCACTTGTGAATCAGTTTGGACCGAGGCACGCGCCCTTTATACTAATGACACGCAGCGCCTATATAGTGTTTGCCATGATTTGATGACCCTCATTGCCCCTCAGCGCTTTGATGGCCCTATGTCTGCATATCTTGGGCGAGTTCATGCTGCTCTGCATGATTTTAATGAACTCTTGCCTCCTGCCACCTCGACTCCAACTGAAGCTAAGAAGGAACTGGAGAATCGGAGTGCCTTTTTCATGGTCCTTGCCCTCTATGGCTTGTCACCAGAGTATTCTGCTACTCGTGACCAAATTCTTGGGTCACCCACGGTCCCTACAATGACATCCGCCTCTTCTGCCCTCCTCCGCATTCCACCGAAGGTCCCTATGGAGATCCCTACTCCCACAACTAGTGATACCTCTGCTCTTGCATCTCAGAGCACTACTTCCGGACGTACTCGCACTGGGACATCTCACTCCAAGAATCGTCCCAAGTGTGAGCATTGCCATCGCCTTGGGCATACCATTGACCGTTGCTGGAAGTTACATGGTAAACCACCTCGTCCCACCAATGTAGCTCACACACCTCCGGCAGAAAACCACTCAGCTTGCTGATCAACCCCAGGCTACCCCGGCTACTTATGAAGATTTTGTCAAGTGGTTTGAGACTCGCCAAACCCCTAGCACCACTGCTTCTATTGCACAAACTGGTAATTCTATTGCTTGCATTTCCCAATCTCCTTCCCTGGGTCCCTGGGTGCTTGACTCTGGTGCGTTTGACCATATCTCTGGTAATCGTTCCCTTTTCTCTTCTCTGTCTACATCTGGCTATTTACCCCACGATTACATCTGCCAATGGTTCTCAAACAAAATCCAGTGGTATTGGCATTACACATCCCCTACCCTCCCTCACTGTCGAGTCTGTGTTATATGTCCCTGATTGTCCTTTTAACCTGCTTTCTGTTTATCGTCTTACCCAATCCATGACTTTGTCATTACCTTTAATAAAGATTCTGTTACCTTGCAGGACCGGACTTCGGGACGGATGATTGGCATCGGATGTGAGTCTCATGGCCTCTATTATCTCTCAACACCTCCGCAAGCATACTCAAACCACTGTCTCTCCGACGACCATCCACGCTCAGCTGGGACATCCTGGTTTGCCGAAGCTTCAGAAGATGGTACCCAGTCTCTCTAAAATCTCTAGTCTTCACTGTGAGTCTTGTCAGTTAGGAAAACACACTCGTACTACGTTCCATAATAGAGTCAATAAACGGGCTATGTCCCCATTTGCCTTAGTCCATTCTGATGTTTGGGGTCCTTCTCGTATTGTTACCTCTTCTGGTTTTAGGTATTTTGTAACTTTTATTGATGATTTTTCCCGTTGTACGTGGTTATGTTTGATGAAAAATAGATCGAACTTTTTTCCCTCTTTGAGAAGTTTTATCATGAGATCAAAACCCAATTTGGTATTCCTATACGCTCTATTCGTAGTGATAATGCTCGTGAATATTTGTCTCATCAGTTTCAGCACTTTATGGCATCCAAGGGCATTCTCCATCAAACATCTTGTGCCCACACTCCTCAACAAAATGGAGTGGCTGAACGCAAAAATAGACATCTCATTGAAACTACTCGGACTCTTCTCCTCCACGGTCATGTTCCCCCACGCTTCTAGGGTGATGCTGTACTCACAGCCTGCTATCTCATCAATCGCATGCCATCCTCTATCCTGAATGACCAGGTTCCCCATTCGATCCTTTTTCCTCACTCACCCCTTCATGAGCTTCCTCCTCGGATCTTCGGCTCTACCTGTTTTGTCCACAACCTAACTTCAGGTCTTGACAAAACTCTCCGCCAAGGCCATCAAATGTGTCTTCTTGGGTTACCATCGCTTGCAGAAAGGATATCGTTGCTACTCTCCTACCCTGCAAAAGTATTTTCTTTCTGCCGATGTCTCCTTTTTTGAGTCTATCCCTTATTTTGAGTCTGCTTCCTTCCCTCCCGATCTGTGTCTGTCTGCTCCTCCTAGTACCCCTACTCGTGTCCCCCTTCCGTCTGTCTCTTTGGATGTCCCTGAGGTGAATCACGATGTTCCAACGGAGCCTTCGGCCGTGCGACCTCTTCAGACATATCACCGTCGCCAACGACCTAATGCCATTCCTCCGCCTGCACCAGCTTCCACAGATATAATAGAGGCCCTGTCAGACCCTTCCCCGACGCCATCTTCTCTACCGAATCCGGGCTTGCCCCTGCCACTGATTGGCCCATTGCTCTACGAAAAGGTATTCGTTCTACTCGCAACCCGTCTCCCCATTATGTTAACCTTAGTTATCACCGTCTTTCTCCTTTGCATTATACATGCCTCTCTTCTTTGTCTTCTGTGTCTATTCCTCACTCTCCAGGTGAAGCCTTATCTCACCCTGACTGGCGGCAAGCAATGATTGACGAGATGTGTGCTCTTCAAAGCAGTGGTACCTGGGATTTGGTTCCTCTTCCCACTGGCAAGTCCGCTGTGGGTGTCGTTGGCTATACACTCTTAAGGTTGGCCTGACGGAACCATTGATCGTTTCAAGGCCCGTCTGGTGGCTAAAGGATACACACAGGTGTATGGGCAGGACTACACTGATACTTCTCTCCGGTCGCCAAAATGACGTCTGTCCGCCTCTTATTCTCTATGGCTGCCATTCGCCATTGGCCCCTCTTCCAACTTGATATCAAAAATGCCTTTCTGCATGGCGATCTTGATGAAGAAGTCTACATGGAGCAACCTCCCGGGTTTGTGCTCAGGGGGAGTCCTCTACTATGGTGTGCCGGCTTCGTAGATCCCTATATGGACTTAAGCAGTCCCCTCGAGCGTGGTTTGGCCGCTTTCGTACCGTTGTACAGAAGTTCGGTTTGACTCGCAGTGAAGCCGACCACTCTGTCTTTTATCGCCATTCACCTCAGGGATGCATATATCTTATTGTTTATGTGGACGACATCGTCATTACGGGCAGTGATCAGCGTGGCATTCTCCGTTTAAAACAGTACCTCTCCCAAACAATTCCAGACTAAAGACCTTGGTAAGCTTCGGTATTTCCTAGGCATCGAAGTCGCTCAATCCAAGGATGGTTTGGTGATCTCTCAAAGGAAATACGCTCTTGATATCCTAGAAGAAACTGGCCTATTAAATGCCAAGCCAATAGACACTCCTATGGATCCTAATGCCCAAACTGCTACCAATCAGGGGGAGCCCTTATCAGATCCTGGAGATATAGGAGATTGGTGGGAAAGCTGAACTATCTCACAGTCACTCGTCCAGATATTGCCTTTGCTGTCAGCATGGTAAGCCAGTTCTTAAACTCTCCTTGTCAGGATCATTGGGATGCAGTAATTCGAATACTCAAATACATTAAGAGTGCTCCTGGTAAAGGCCTCATTATGAAGATAGGGGACACACTCAGATAGTTGGGTACTCAGATGCCGATTGGGCTGGTTCACCCAGTGATAGGCGATCCACCTCTGGGTATTGTGTGTTGGTTGGAGGAAACTTGATATCTTGGAAAAGTAAGAAGCAAAATGTTGTAGCAAGATCTAATGCTGAAGCAGAATACAGGGCCATGGCTTTAGTAACTTGTGAACTCATATGGTTGAAGCAACTTCTCAGGGAACTCAAGTTTGAAGAGTCCACGAAAATGACACTGATTTGTGACAATCAAGCGGCTTTGCATATTGCATCCAATCCTGTCTTCCACGAACGAACCAAACATATTGAGGTTGATTGCCATTTTATCAGGGAGAAGATCGAGTCGGGGGACATTACCACGAGCTTCATCAACTCTAGTGACCAGCTAGCAGATATCTTCACCAAGTCTTTAAGGGGACCAAGAGTTGACTATATATGTACCAAGCTGGGTGCATATGATTTATATGCTCCAGCTTGAGGGGGAGTGTTGAAAATCAGAATAAAATATTCTGAATTTATTGTAGTTTATAGGCATGTAATCATTGATTTAGAGGAAACTAAATATTCTCTATTTATGTATCATTAATGTAATAAGCCTATATAAACTCGTTTCCGTTGTGTATTCAGACACACGGTTTCAGTCAAATATGTCTCTGTTTTCTCCCTTTCAACAATAAGTATGTTGAAAGTTGAAAAGTCAATCAGAAATTTACCAATGAGTCCCTTCCAAATCCAAGTTTTCTTTCAATATCTGTCATCTCATAACAAACAGCATATCCGCCATCTCCTAACTCATTGATAAACAACTCCTCATAAGTCATATGAAAACATAATTAATACAAAAATCAATCCACCAATAATAAAACAAGGTAATCTACTCACCAAGGCAGATATCCCTATAAACTGTCCTTGCACCAAAGAGGAATATGTCTGAATCTGAACTGAAACATCCATCCTACCACAATTGTTATGAATGAATGACAACAATGATGATAGGTTAGCCAACAATAATACCACTAGCCTCCATTGAATATCAGAAATTACAAAGTGGATAAAAAAAGAATTTGAAGATAGATAAGTATACACAGTGCTTACACATAATGATTCAAAGTTCAACAAAGCACACTGAGCTTCAGCTTCTTCAATCCTGAATTTTGGAAAAGAGCAAGGTAATATTAGTTCAAATTGTGCAGTAACTTCTTTATTATCCAGCAATGCAACTTTTCAATCAAACAATAAAAAGAACAAAAAGCAGATAATATCCATTTCTAAACACAAGTTTAGTACCTCTACAACAAGACATCAAGAACATTTTCAATGTTTTTATACAACCATACTGCATACCATACAATGTTGAGCACCTTGCATCTCTTATAATGAATCAGTGCTCTCATATATACCACCAAATAAAGGAAAACTTATTAGTCCAATTGATAGCTGCTCAGCAATCTACATGATAAAAGTAAATAACTTTCTTCTTGAACTATTATTACTATTATAAATTTACAAACAAATTTTCATTTTTATTCAATTTAAGTAAAATATATTTTAATACTAACAATTACCAGACACAATATGAGAGTGTCCTCTAAAACTAAACACTGAATCTTAACTTCAATTATAAACTACCCATTCAAACAAGAAATGCCGAGAGCCATCCCAAGACTTTAGCCTCTTTGATCATGCAAGAAAACTCAGACCCCATGTTTCTCTGTAATGAAGTCACTTTCTGTAAGTTAGTTTTGTTTTCTGCTACCTGCATTGTTATGATTGACTAACTAAAGTTAGTACAAAAGAAAGTAACAAAAAGTAAAAACAATATGTCAAAGTATGGAAGATGTATAAAGTATATACAAGAAACTGCAACAGAAAAGAAATATGAGAGGGCTACCAACCTCCTTTCCAACATTCAAGCGACGCCTATAGGTTGATAATTTGATGGCGGGAATTGATCCATCTACCAGACATCAAAGATTAGTCATTAGGAAGGAATATGAATGAATAATGTAAATGCAAACACATTCAAAAGGCAAGTAAGCAGAATAATGGTGATAAAAACACCATAATTAAGTCAACAAGAAAGAACCTACCATCACCTGTAAATAAGACCTATAAGTAACATGTCCTAAGGCAATGACATAGACCAGAATTTCCAATTAGTAAGATATTGGATTAGATAACAGGTGCCATCATAGGCTTCGCCATTCACCCTGTTTCCAGCCAATAACTTGGACTGATAGGGCGATATGAAATGTATTACTTGTGTAGTTGTATTCGGTGATTGTGTCAGTTGAATCACATCATATCATAGGAATTGAGATGTGACTGTGAAAAGGATCAAACCAAAGCCCATGCAAATAATAATTGAGTGTCGAATGTTGATAGAGAAAAAAAAATTCAGAGAAAGCTGATCCAAAAGACTTAGACCTATATCATATGAGAATGAGACCCATTCTCAAATCTCAGATAATGAAAATGCTCAATTAAAATGAAAATTTCCTTCATCCAAACACACCCTACGGTTTCCTGTCTTGGTGTAAGTATTGCTGAATGCCTTCTTTAGTTAGCATATTCAACCCATGCAAAACAACCCATGCAAAACACCCCATGCTCACAAACTTAAGATGCTCACAACACAAACACGACCACAACTACAATTTAAAACCCTGATACACGCGTGCACGCACATGAACATACCCTAAGTTTTTCAGGCTTGGTATTAGTATTGCTGAATGCTTTGATCAATTAGAATATTCAGCCCATGCAAAGCACCCAATGGTCACAAAAACAACTTTTATGACTAAACTTTTATGTGTACACACCACTTATATCAAAAGTCTAAGGGCCCGTTCGGGGTAGTTACGAGTTTTTAGTTTTTAGTTTTCAAATATAATTTTTAAAACAAAACGCATTTGGCTAAAATGGAACTCAAATAGTTTTTAACTCAATTTCAACACACTTGTACATTCATTTCCAATACCAAGAAAAAAAAATTGTGAATTTGGTTTTTAGTTTTAAAAAAATACATTCTCGTTACATTTGACAATAGCTTTTCCTGCCGCCGCCACCGGTACTGCCACTGCCACCATCATCACTGTCACCGTCACCACCACTGCTACCGCCACCACACAAACATACCTTTAAACTAATTTTAGCGGGATAGAAAATTCTAAGGTGAGTTTATTTTGAAACCAAAAATTAGAAAGAGAACTAAAATTAATTTTTAAAAACTAAAAATTAGTTGCAGTTTTTTGAAATTTTCGAAACTCATAACTAAAAACCAAACCAAACGGGCCCTAAAGTATTTGGTTTCAACTCTACCCATAAATAAATTCAAGTCACTCTTTTCAGTCTCCATCAATTTTCCTTACAATTGAACTACCCTGCACCCGCTGTTCTTAAAACCTCACTGGTAAAAAGATCAATCAGGTGCAACGCAAACAAAACATCCAACTTAAACACTCAGTCACACAGGTACAGAACAACCACCTCTTTCTAAAGACCATACTCAAAATTCAATCTTAAAAAATGAAATAAAAATCCCCCATTCTCGAGCAGTGAACAGAAGAGTACAAAAAAAAAAACAGAAATTGAGAAACCTGCGACGAAAACCACAGTGCAATTGAGCGCAATGAGTGCTCTGAGTCGGTGAAAGAGTCCCCTGAGGTACACTTTCTCCTTGACGCACGCGTGCGACTTGCTCACACTGTGAAACTGCACCATCCAGCACGACAGGTCCACGCACACCCTCTTGTTCCTGACCAACAAAACAAAGGCGCGCGTCAATTCATTCACCGAAAGCGGAACGCCGTTCCGAATGAGAGAACGGAGTTTTGGGAAAAGTGAACGTAACTGTAGGTGGTGAAGGGGAACCGTTTTCTTGCACGATTCCAGGACATCCCAAAGATTCTTCACGCCCATCGGAAATGGTGAGTGAGAGACGCAGATTCTTCCGGCAAGAGGGAAAAGGAAGGGAGGGTTTGGTTTAAGTTTTTAAAATACGAAACAAGAATCCAAGTTCTGCGGTTCGAGAGGCGACATCGTTTTCAGATCTATGCTGCAATATACTTTCTCTTCCTCTTAGAATGTTTTTGGCGTCATAGATTTGAATTTAAGGGTTAAATATTTTTTTAAAATATGATAAAATTGATTTTATTTTTAAAAAAAAAATTGAATAAAATCTTTTAAACATTAAAAATATCTTAATTAAATTTATGCGTTAAATTTTATTTAACTTCTTTGTTAAATAATAGTCATATCATCATAGTTATTATTAATTTACTAATGTAGTCGTCTATGTCATTTGTTATGTAAGGTTAAATTAGTAACATATTTTTTAAATAAAATTATTATATGTTTAACCTTTAACCATAGATTTTTTTTAACTCTAAAGCAAAAGTGATTACATGATTTTTTTATTAAAAATTATTGCTGAGCATTTCAGGTAATAAAATACTTTACTTGGAAGCTGATGTGACCATCATTTAACAAAAAAGTTAAATAGAATTTAGCACAGTGATCAAATTAGAATATTTTTAATATTTGCGGGAATTTATTCAAAAAAAATTTTCTAAGGACAAAAACCAATTTTGTCATATTTTGTGAAGATTAAAAACATATTTAACCCTGAATTTAATTAGAATGTAATATAAATAATTTTATATTTTTATTAGGGGTGTAAGTGACTCGAGTTGAGTCAAGTTCAACCTCATTTAAGACCCAACCCAGTTAAACATAATCGGCTTGGGTTTGCAATTTTTCCAAAGTGACCCAACATTGTGACCCGATTATGAATAAATAATATATGTATTAACAGTGTAAAAGCATTTTACATTGTCATTCAATCACAAATTGTCACATATATTAAGTTTGTTGACATTTATAATAACCATCATAAAGGGTTTGGCTCCTTCAAATGGAAGGAAGTGAATTTTAGAGGATAAAAAACAATAATAACTATTAATTTTTGAAAATTAACAGTTGAGATTACAATTAATTTCAAATTGTTACATATATGTGTGTGTGTGTAATAATTCTCAATCTTGATTTTTCAATCAATGATTATAAGAGTATTTTATTCTATAAAGTGCACCTTCTCACTTTGGAGAAGTCAAATCTTATATTAAGTGTATATTTAGATATGTGTTTGTTACTTATGTTTATATTGAAATTCACATTTTCGACCTAAAAGCAACTCTTGGTTGCTTAAGCTAATATGTGAGTAGAGGTCACATACACAAAACCAAACATGTGGTAAAAGTCATACTCAAGATGATTTTTTATTGGTTGATAATGTAAAAACTTGTACATTAATTAACAATACATGTCAATTAAACTCTTAAATTATATTATAATTAAAATTAATAATAAAGAAATATTTTTGAATATATAAATGATATTTTGAATTTACAGTGAATAATTTAAATTGTGATATAAGATTACTTTTAACTATTGAGAATTTCCTATAAAAAAATATTAAAATTCAATTTAGAAAAAGAGATAAAAAGTGTTGAAGACAAAACAAGTGTACCGATCATAAAAGTAATAAAAAAAAGTATAGTATCCACGAAGATTGTAATTTAACAACGATGCAATCAACAAATTACTCCTTTGATTTAAGAATTAAGAAAGAAATGAGGAATTTTGGGTTTTTGTTTTTGATTAAATTAAAAGGAAGAAGAACGCAATTAACAAGTATGAGAAAATTAAATTAATAAAAACAGGCAGGTATCAGAATCTCCTTCCATGAGGGTTTATAAACCACAAAAAGACATTAGGCTCGTTTCTTAATTAAAAATTGAAGAAACAAGGACACGTGGGCACCCAACGCAAGTCATGTTGGTGCTGGGTGCCAATTTTCCAAAAATATGGGACATTTTGGCATTCGGTAGTGAACAGTGAGGCACCAAGCACCGATGTTTACGCTAGCGTGGTTTTTCATTCATTGGGTACTTTACATGCAAAACTGGCTTCCAATTTTTTATGAAAGTTGTAGATAATTTTGTACTTGAAATTTTGACATTGGTCTCATGTGGTTTTGATCTCTATAACTCAATATATACTCAAAACACTGCACCTATGTCAAGCTATCAAAACAGCACATTAACTTCAACTTCAAGTCCAATTTTCTCTGTGATCAATGATGAATCTGATCAAATTCTCTACATGAAAAATGTATATATATGTTCAAACTTTCCATAAAGATTAAGGTCACTTCAATCACATTTCTATAGTCTGAGTTGTGACCTAAACAATAAAGAAAAGTCGAAGTCCAAGTCTAAAATTTAAAGCTTCTCACTATTGCTTATTTTTTCTATATTAAAAACCTAAGAAAATTAGTGCATTCATGCACTTTTTTTATTTAAATCATTTAAAACATGAACCACAGAAAATATATACATATGGATTATTTTTTCGTAATATTCATCAAGTTAATGCATCAAAACATGTCAAAAGCTCTATAAATCTACACATGTTATAGGTTTACCAAGGGTAGATTAAATGGGATAACGGTTAAGAAGATCCAATGTAAAGATAAAAAAGGTAGTTTAAGATGGTTAAGAAGGAATTTTTTTTGTCAATTGCAAGCTTTGAAGCACAAACACAACTAGTGAAGGAGGTGTCGGGGAGTCAAACACCTTCCGATAACTACACTGCTCGGACACGGCAAATATCGGTTTGGTAGTGTGATTAAAAGAAAATTGTGGTGAGGACATGACTCAAATAGCTTGACACAATTCAGACACTTATATCTTTTTTACCAAAAATTTAAAAAATCAACTTAAAAATTAAATCACAATAATAAACAAAATTTCTTTTAAGATATTAACTTCTTACAAAAGCATAAGTCCCACAAACTTCTCCCACAAGCTTGAAGTTTTTTTCCTTTTTACGAGCTCCCACAAGATTCTCCTTCTTTGTCGCTACTTTTCTCATTCTTTTGCAAGTCCTTCAAGTTTTTCCCTTCTTGTTGATGGTTGGTGGCTCATTTGTCTGCGTCGGTGGGTCATGTCTCTTCATCTCGTCCATGCTTTTAACTTGACCTTGTGCATTCATGCTTTGTTCTTTGTTTTTTTTTTCATGATTTATATTTATGATGGTTTGCTTTATTTGTTTGTATCTTCTTATTTCTATTCTTTTGTCGTGACCCATTGTACTATTTTTTATTGTTGTCCTGTTTATTGATTTTATGATATTGGCTATTGTTGTCCTATTTCTCTATTTTGTGATATTAGTTATTGTTGTCAATTTTTTTATATTAGTTATTGCTATCCTATTTCTTTTTTTTTTTTACACCCAACTTTGTTTAATTTAATGGCCTAGTTTTATTTAGAAAGATCCACCTATAGTAGGATGTTTAGGGGTGGCAAAACGGGTTCAACCCGCTAGGTCGACCCGCCTGACCCGCCATTTTTGGCGAGGCGAGTAAGCCAGTAAAACCTACCAACCCGCCCCGCCCAACCCACCAACCTAGCGGGCCAACCCGCGGGTTAGGCAGGTCAACTCGTGACTCGCCACTTTTTTTTAAAAAAAAAAAATTCTCCTTCCTTAGTTATTGTACCAAAGACATTAATTAAAAAAAGAAGAAGTAAAAGATGCTCTACACACACTACTCCACATTCGCAATGTTATCCTAAAAAATATAATGATAACAATAGCACATGCGTTTGGGGTTAGTTCTACTTGTAATTAAATATAATTCAATGCTATACTAAAAAATATAATCCCTCATACTTTTGAATGAGATGTGTTATTTATTTTCAAGTAAATTATTTTTATAACTTTTGAATGAAAAAATATAATTTCTCTTTCATATATTTAATGTATAATAAAATAATAATAATAAAATTATATGCCAAACAATCAAAGATTCAAAGTGATATAACGTGTATTAAAATAAAAATTATTTAATCCAATTCAATTAGATGATAACAAAAAAATTTAAATTTAATTGAGTTTTTTTTATAAAAAAAAAGTGGGGTGGGTCAACCCACCAACCTGTATTTTTCAACTCGTCAACCTATTTTTAGCGGGTCGACCCGCCAACCCGCCCTTTGTACAACCCACCGACCCACTCATTATTCTTTAGCGGGCCAACCCGCCAACCCACTACTAGGCTGGAAGGGTTCAACTTTTCAACTCACTTCTTGTCGACGGGTCAACCCACCCCGCCCCGCTTTTGGTGAGTTGATGGCAGGGCGGGTTGGCCCGCTTTGCCACCTCTAAGGATGTTATATAATTAGATAGACACATATTTACAGTAGGAAGATTTCAATAAATTGTTGTAATACCAAGTTTTCATTAAAACATGTTAATTTTTTTAGTATCTAAATTAAGTTTATATGAAATTATTGTAGAAATGAGTACTTCTAGTCAAGCTAAAGAACAAGATGATGACCAAATCTTTATGGGATTGTTACAAAGATAAAAGGTGCAAGTGGTAACCATGCAAATTATGAAGTTAAATGCAATCTATATGAAGTAACTTTTAATGGGTCTTACATTAGAATAAGGGCACACTTGTTAAAAATTACAAGTAAAGGAGTTAGAGCTTGTCAAAAGATTGCTCCTTCAAGACTTGTAGAGTTTAAAAAGATTGATAATGAGGCAGTATTAAGAGTAGAAAAGTTAAAGGTAAAATTTGTTTATTTAGCTCTGATGTCTAATGAGAACCAAGAGACAAACATTACATAGTGTTGATCCAAAAAAGAGAAAGACATCTGAACCTCTAGAAAATGCTTTCAATATGCAATCTAAGAAGACACTTGATTATGAAAGAATGTTTTACTCTTTAGGTCTAGCATTTCATATATATAACAAGGAATCCTCATTATAGGAGGGCATTTTCTCATGCTGCCAATAATTATATAAATGTAACAACCTTCAAGTTACAATAAGTTAAGAACAACCTTACTTGCAAATGAAAAAGACATGTATAGAACCTATTGCAACCAATAAAAAAAAATACATGGAGTCACAAAGGTGTGAACATTGTTAGTGATAGATGGAGTGATCCTCAAAAAAGAAATAAGATGGCACCTTATATGGCAAATGATCTAGTATATGTTCATAGCAGCCTTCATCTCCTTCTAGAAATTCTCCACAATACCATTGAGAGGGAACTAAATTATGGCACATAGTAGGAAATGAATTTGGATCACTTGAAGAATATGGAATTCTTGTAGTTGTTAATTTATCCCATGATGAATTAAAACTAGAAGTTATTTTTCAATGATGATGATGAAGAAGGGAAAGGGCTTAGATAGATTAGCAAGTTATTTTTTTGGATTTTTCTTTTCAATGATGATGCCTATTCGTATTTTTTGATGAGGCTGTTTATTAAAGAACTTAATAGTTGTTTTCTTATATCTTTTTGTAAAAGACAAGGTTTTTGCATTGTGAAATGATGCCTCTTAGTATTTTTTTGTAAGACTTATTATCATATGAAAATTGTAAAGCTTAAAAAAGAGAGGGGGAGAGAAAGTAAATTATATTGGTACCCCTAAGTTTTTTTAGATTGCACATAATCTCCCTACTTTTTAACGTTTACAACAACCTTTCTTATAGATATATATGATGTAATGTTTTTCAAATAATTAAAGGAGGTTAATGAAATGTACAAGAGATGTTAATATAATATTTTTCAAACAATTAAGAAGGTTAGTGTAGGGATAGAAAAAGGAGGGTATTGTGTGCAATCTAAAAAAATCCCAAGATGTTACACTCATATATATATTATAAATTTAGATTTTTTTTCATGTTGATCATATTATATTTTGTGTGTATGCACACTATATTTTAGACTTTAGTTATGTTCCGTTGTCTGTGTTAGAGTTTGTGCTTCATAAATTTTAAGGATTATATGTGAAATACATATTTAAATAATCTAAATGAAAGAAGAAAAAAGAATATTAGAAATGTCTAATTGAGAAAATGAGGAGAATGAGGCTAGTCTCAATTGTTAGGTATTAGGCTTCTTTCTTATGTGGAGAAAGGCCCAAAATATAAGCTTATTATGTGTTCACTTGTCTAGATGAAGAAGAGTCACAATATAGCATCAAGATAGAAGTCAATTAGAAAGAAAATTGCAACCATTAAGAGAGAAGGAAAGTCATTCTCCCAATTTCACATGACAACTACCGTAAAATCATATTTGCAACTTCATTAACTGTTGGATCATGCTAAAAAAATTTCAACAGGTTTAAGACATATGATTCCTCAATCTAAACAATCAGATCATTAATTTGATGTTTATGGTAAGATATATTTAATCCATACTGTATACAATTTATTCTTTATTTTTCTTGATTCTCTACTTGTAAGTTTGTTGCTTTAATTGTTTGACTTGCTATTGAGCGCAATTTGTGCACTTGTTCGCAATTTGTGCATAATAAAGTTTGATTAACTAACTTATGCCCATGGTTAGCATTCACATTAGGGGTTTCCACATTAAAAATATTTGTGCCTATTGTCCACTTTTGGCATTGTAGTTGTCATATTTGTTATTACTCCTCTCACGTTCTTGCAAGTTGGAGGGATTTTTTTTTGCTGTGCATTGTTTTGTTATTGTGCTACTAGCACTTATTAGAGTGACATTAGAGCTCTTTGATTCAAGATGCTTCACTTGCTTTAATGACGGAGGGAAATGCAAATAGGATGGTTAGTTTGAATGACACTAATCATAATTTGTGGGAAGGATAAATAAAAGACTTGCTTTTTATGAAAAAAAAAATGCATCTACTTGTTTTTGCTACTAATAAGTCGGATTCTATGTATGATGAAAAATGGCACTTAGTATCAATAGGTGTGTATATTTATTCAACATTTTATAGATGATAATGTTTATAATCACATTGTTAGTGAGGCATATGTTATAACTTGATGGGAGAAGTTTAAATCTTTGTATGCCTTAAGTTAGGGAATAACAAATTGTATTTGTTGAATTGCTTTAAAGTTTGAAGTACAAGACAGAGACTCTTATTTCATATCACTTGAATGAATTGCAAGGGATCCTTGATTAGATGTCAAGAATAGGTATCAAGTTTGATGATGAGCTTTTAGGACTATTGTTATTATTATCTCTACCTCATTCTTAGGAGACATTAAGGTTTTTATTATAAGCTCAACTCTTAATGGTGTTATTTATTTGTAAATGACAAAAGGTAGTGTTCTTTCTTCATCTCAGTCTGAGGTGCTTGTCACAGAAAGTAGGGAAGAAGCAAAAAAAAAAAAAAAGAATCGAAAGATGGTAAGAGAATAACAGAAGTAAGTCGAGGTGCAAGTACAAGAATGTAAAGTGTCATTAATGTCACAAAGTAGGGTGCATACAAAAGATTTTCTTTTTTTGGAAAAAGAATAACAAAGGCACAAAAAGATAATCACTACTACTAGTAGTGGCAGATCTAGGACCTTGAGTTAGTGAGGGCAATTTATTTAAAATATAAAAAATTATTATTATTATTATCATAATATAAAGATAAAAACATAAATGTTAAAATCATAAAATTTTAACATATCTAATCAAATAAATTACATATCCTATTATTGCTTTCTACATAATGTCAAGTTCTGAAATCTTTGAATGATCCGCTTATTGTCAATGTTATTAAAAACATCTTTCTTAATATAAGTCACTAGACAATCATCTATGCATGCATTTTTCATTCGATTATGCAACCTATTTTTCACAATTTTCATAGCAAAAAAGGCCTTTTCTATGGTTGTTGTCGCAACAAGAAAAATCATTACTAACTTCAAAAGAAGATAAACTAATGGATAAATAATATGTCTTCTAATTTTAACCAACTTTTTCTAAAAAATTACCAATTCCTTTCAAAAATTCAACATTACTACACATATCAATGATGTAAGTCTCAAGTTGATTATCAAGCATCACTAAATCATTAGTTGAAGAAAAATCACAAGGATAAAACTCCACAAATGTAATTAGTCTTGCCTTATCAAAAGTAGAGAACAAATTGGTTAGATTCAAACAAGTCATACAAAGAAGTACTTCAATATTTGTCTCAGTCAAACGATTATTAAGTTCTTGAAGCTGCATATCCACAATAGTAAAAAAGTTGCAACATAAGAGTTCAAAACATATGTAGCAAGTAAGATTGCAATAAAAACTAGCAAGCAATAATAATATGAAAGTTGCAACATAAGAGCTAATAAAAAAAAAAGGCAATAGAACATTTAAAAACATAACTCAAGTTTAAACGAAAACAAAGAAGTGCAACTAGAGACCAAGAAGAAGCACGTGGTGGATGCAAAATTAAATCTTACTTAAGATGCATGTAGTTGCTAGGAAGAAGCACATGGTGGAAGCACAACTTGAAAGGCTAGGCCAAATGAACCAAATCAAATTAAAAAAAAAAAAAAAGCACTAAACAATGTAAAGGTTAGGAAGAAAACGTAAAATTGAATTAAATGACTAATTGAATAAAACATAAACAACCCAAAGAGCAAAAACGGGAATGAAATGTATGAAGAAAGCTAGCCAGTAAAAGATAATTTGATAGCAAATTAAGAAACTAGGGACAATGAGTTCAAATATATAAAAATAAGGGGGCAAAATACAAAAATTTTAAATATATACTTTTAATTTTATCAAAATCAAGGGTGCATTTGCGCATCCTCAATTCAACATAGGCCTACCATTAACTACTGGTAATGATATATTATTCTTCATGATTAGGATTCAGTTAATCTTATATTATAGAAGTATTTGAATAATAGATAGTGGTGCTACATTGAGTGTTACACTAGGGAAAGAATTCTTTACATCTTACACTCAAGGTGACTTTGGAGTGTTGAAGATGGGTAACAATGGTGTGTCTAAGGTAATTAGTACTTGTGATTTTTGCTTGCATACCAACATAGGAACGCAGTTGTTACTCAGAGGAGTTAAACATATTCTAGATATTTGCTTTAATTTGATCTTTGTGTAAATGTTAAATGCTGGTGGTTATGATAATAACTTTGGTCTTGTAGACTATATTATACAAAAATTTTGGTTGCTAAAGACATTGTAATTGTTGTGAATATAAAGGCATTTTTGTGATGCTAAAGGCTTAGTCATATTAATGAAAAATGGCTACATTATTTAGCAAAAAAATATGTGCATTTAGGATTAAAGAATGCAAATATGAATAAGTGTTCTCATTGCATAGCTGGTAAGCAAACCAAAGTGTCATTTAAGAACCATACTCCCTTAAGGATGTCACGTCATGTGGCATTATATTGACTTAACCAACTTTAGTTATGAAAATAAAATGGATTTGTATAAATAATTTCATCTATAATAAATAAAAATGCATGTAATTTTTTTAATAAATAAAAGTTAACATGTGTAACTGAAATGTAGAAACAACATAAACATCAATGCCAAATAAAACATTACAATAATAATTTTTTGGATAATAATCATAAATCATGCATAAATACATAAATAGTCATGAACCTATAGGCACTACAAAATTATCATCATAAAATATCAAATACAAGCATAATAAAACAAAAGAATGTCCATTAACCTATAAACAAAATACAAAACCAATTAAGTCAAGTTAATAACTCTCAACAAAACAACCTCAAAACAACTAGACAAATCCACATTCCCTACAATTGACGCGTGCTACCCTCTATTTAATAGTGAGAATTCTTGAATGAGTCCTCCTTAAAACTTAAGACTATAATCACTAAGGAGCTTAAATTACATGTAAACAAAGTAAAAGATCCATTGTGTGAAGGGTAATATGGAGCCCTCCACATGTGCTCTATTGGCAAGTTGAAATTAAGAGTCATCTAAGTTGAAAACGAGAATGTTGGACAATTAATGGGATTAAAAGTGAGAGTAAATTACACTGACACTATCTGAAATTTTTTCAGATTGCATATAATCTTTCTACTTTTTTAACATTTACAATAGCCTCTCTTAAAAGGGTATACGATGTAATGTTTTTCAAATAATTAAGAAGGTTAGTGTAGGAATAGAAAATTGAAAGGTATTGTGTGCAATATGAAAAAATCTCAAGTGTCAGTGTAATTTACTCTAAAAATAAATATCACATCACCCTTATAAATGATGTGAAGCCCTTCATAGTCAAAGTGTCACACTTTATGGGCTTTGCCATTGTTGTCTACAACCTTAATTCACAAAGTACTCAAATGCAATTAATTCACAAGGTGCCCAAATGCAATCCTCTCATCTTCATCTACTCAATGAGTGTAGAAACCACAAACAAAACAATAAAGGAACGCATCATATGGAACAGGGTGAGAATCCAGACACAAGTACAATAAGAGAACGTATGCACAATACACAAAACAATCATGACAATTATACATAATCACAACAAAAAACATTAGATGATAAATCATATTAGTCTCACCAACATATAGATAAATAGGTATACATTCAATAGTCATACAATGTCAATGCATAACAATCTAATGTTTATGCATAAGATTAGATAACACTATACCATTAACAACATACTTGAGCAATTAGTTAGTTGAGTCTTTTAACATAATAATATCAACACCGATAAATTCTGCTAACAAAGTGGACATGCCAAAACTATTCAATGGACACAATAAAATAGATCTTAGGAGCAACCACATCTTTGTCAAGATTTCAGTATAGGGGTGGTTGACTTACCATGATATGTGGGTGCATAAACTCAATCACTCATGGAATTTCGTGCTTGTACATTCTAGTGAACACTCAATTTTATCTGGGTTAAAATAAAATAAAAAAAAGACAAGTAAAAACTAAAATCCTAAAAAGAAAAATAAATAAATGGGCTAAAACTTTGCTTATTGGGCTCACATTAAGGCCCACGGTTTCAAAAAAAAAAAAAAAGAGGAGATGCACCAGGAATTGAAATCATGAAAAGGGGTAGGAGCTTCTAGAAGCATATTTTGTAACAAACCTTATCTTCAATTTATTTATTTTTAGAAGAAAATGAAAAAAGATGGAAATTTGAAGGAAAAATCGTTAACGATGGATGGCCAAGATTTGCTTTTGCTTTAAGGACATGCAGCTTATATAAGAAAGAATTTTTCATTCCATTAAGGAGACGTCACCTACACTCACTTCTATACAATCACTAAAAACAAAAATAAAAATCCACTCATGTCATTCTTTGCTTGTTCTTCTCTTCTACAATTGGTGGTATACCTCCCACTCCTTCTCATTTTATTTTCTTGCATCCTAGAATAGTTTAGTTTAATTGTTTATTTTCATTAAATATTGTCCATTTTTTTTTTTGTATTGTTCCTCTCTCTTGTTACTAGAAATAAAAGATGTATACTCCTGTTGTTATATGAACTCTGTTTTAATTTGTTGGTGCTTGGTTCTCACTAATTTGAGTTTTATTTTGGCCTGGGGCTTATTCAAATTCACATAACGCACTCATTATCCACTCTTTGATTCACTTTTTCACACAATCGATGTCTCACATCCACAGCAACACTCTTTGCACACACAATCATCTTCTAATCAAATTGAATCACTGCATCTCAATTAACACAATAGATCTTTGTCACTAAAATGATAATACAACAAATAAAATAATACATAAAAAATTGTGCTTAATATCACCATCATGATGCAACGATGTGTCGGCGTTCTCCGCAACGCTTTGATTCTTCCTCGCCACCAGAGCGTGGGCCGAATCGAAGTCACAACGCTTTCTTGCACCTCCATGATGCGACTATTTTCACTTCTCCTCACGATTGGGATTTACGTAATAAATTTCGAGTGAGCTTCTTCACTGTCTTGGCACCGTTGTAGCGATTGACACATCAGCACAACTGCAATACTATTTGTCTTCACTATGTTTTGGAATCAGAAGATGTAAGGACTGGTGGTGCTTGTGACGCGCAGCCAGCAGCGGAGAAGAGACTTCCAGAAATTGATGCGCAAAGGAGGAGAAGGAGACTCGCGGGCTTCTTTCCTACTACCCTTTTTGCTGGGCCTAGCCCATATGGTCTCTTTATTTTCTTTAGTCCCTTTTCGGATCCATTCTTATGTTGGGGCTAATAAACCTTTAAACCTTTAATAACAATAATAAATAATAAGGTAATAATAAGGCTCCAAAACACTTACGTAAATAAATTCTTTTATTTCCACTCTTATTTTGTTTTTGTTCTTTTTTCTTTTCTTTAGGATTTATAGAATAAATAATTTCTATAAGAAATGAATTTGACTAAACCAAGCTAGCCTTTTTTATAATTTTCATCTTACCTTTTTTTAAGCATGAGATTAGTTGAAAAGTTTTTTTTATATGACCACTTTGGAAGTACTTCCTATTTGGTCAGTCAATAAATTTGATACATATGAGTAGTACAACTTGGTGATGTCAGATTTAACAACACAAAAATATAAAAATCAAAACATTTTTTTACTTAAAAAACTACATGAGTCTGATTCCTCATTGCACCAGAGGATACGTAGGAGCAAGAGTTCACTCTTGTCGATCTCAAAAATAATAAAAATTAATTTCTTTTCAAAAATAAAATACTTTTTGCTTAATTAGAAATTCTCTTGATAAATAAATAATAAAATTCATAAATAAATAAAATAAATCTACTTTAGGGGTGAAATAAATATTTTTGAAGCTATCTTAATTTTGCACATTTAATTAGGAGTAATCATCTTTATGACAGATGTTGCAGGATGCTAATACCTTCTTTACACATAAACGACCCAAATCCTATTTTTGGTTCGAGACCATTTTTTGAGTTTTTGCATACGTTTTTACTTAATAAACGATGGTGGCGACTCCTTTGTTTTTATCATTTATTTTTCGCCGCCTCGACATGACCCTAGTTGCGGCAATTCTCAAGGTTCATTAAGCAATCTCTACCAGCCTTCCTTCACCCCCATTCATAATGCGTAACTTATAAATCACCAATAGACATATGCACATAAAATGCATGGCAATAATTAATATATATATATATATATATATATATATATATATATCATTAAAAATTCACCATTTCAATATTTCATATTGAGTTAAGCCTAACTCAATCACATGCCTAGGCCCAACAACCTAAATTCCTCACCCTTGGTTACTTGAGATACCTCACCTAAGCCAATAAAACCAAAAAATGTAATCACAAATGCAAAGACACGCTTCTTTGTGCCTTCCTTCCAATGAGATCTTCAAGAGTTCTTCAAAAATCAATTGGAGCAATTAAGTACAAATTTTGACACAATAGGTAACAACATTGTAAATCAATCAAAAATTGTATAACAAAAATATGTAAAGGGTGCCTTAATATAGAAAATTAAATAGGTCTTGAAAATGCAAAAACCCATAGAGTCATTCATTACTTAACAAGGGTAAACAATTACTTTTTTGTTGGCAAGCCTTAGGTAATTGATTACTTTCAAAAGATTGTTTTATGATAACTGATTTTTGATCAAAGGCAATCGATTACTCAATGTAATTTGACAGTAGTTGATTGAGTAATTTGTTACCTAGAGTTTACCACAAAGATTACACAACCTAATTGAAATCTATACAATGTGTTCAAGTTTTAAAAACATTTTACAAGTAAATATAGATATCAAAACCTTTTCCATAATTACTCATGCCAAAACCATAATTGATTTAAGATATAAGATAAACACATCTAATAAATAAATCTAGGAACACTCAATATTCAAGCATAAAAAGAAATACAAAAATTACAACGTAACAAATTTTTATCTTAAGGTTTGAATCATCAAAACATCACAATTGCAAGTATAGAATCTCGATGGACAAACTTCATCATCATTATCATCTACATGTAAGATTACTCTTACATGGTTTTGATGATGAATTCAAACAATATTTTAGAAATATTTTTATTTAACTTATAGAAAATTTAAGTTTCTAAAAGATTTGTAAGATCTTAATGCTTGGTTAATCATAAGCTAACTTAAGTAATGAAAAATGGTTTAATAAAGCATTTAGTTTTCAGAAAAATCATTTTAAAGCATGAAAAATATTTTGAAAGGTTTTGTTTTAATAGTTAAATATTATTTTTGGACTCAAAGTAATCAACTATTTTGACTACTAGAAAATTTTGAAGTTTTTGTTTGTTAAAGCAACTGTTTCTTTCAACTACTTTTTATTATTTTTAGTTTCTTTCTGTCTATTCAATTAGTTTAGTTTTTTTATCATTTTCTAAAACCAAGTAGTTATCGCTTTCACTTAGTCAACAATGACTTGAAGAAATGGAGATTAAAATGAAGATTTTCTTGAAATTCTTTATTTTTAATGGGTTGACCTAAATTATGATCTAACCAAACATTTTAGAGCTCAAATTTAGAAGGAGAGGCCTTGTATTTGTAATTAAGGATAACTAAGAGTTTGCAAATTAGGAGAAAACAAAGGGGTTGGTTCATTGAATAAAAACACAAGACTCTATATTTATTATGTGTGAAAAATAGTAGAATATCTTGACTGCTCGTGGATGTAAGTCATATTGGTTGAACCATGTAAATTCTCTGTGTGTTTCCTCTCTCTCTCTTTTTCTTCCTCTTTACTTTTTTACTTTTGTCTATGCCATAACATTTGGTATTAAAGTTGATAGTAAAATTAGGTGACTAACCCATTGTATTGAAAAGTCAAGCTGATAGTACGACCTGATGATTGACTTAGACAAGTATTATGACATAGTAGAATTGGTGGTGGATCTATATATAGGATCCTTTATATCAATAGAATTCCTAACAATGTAGAGGTTAGGTGGCATGCCCCATTGATATAAGTTAACGATGGTGCAAGTATGTAAAGTATATTGTAGATAATATATAGCTAGGCTCTTGTGTCACCATTGAATGCTTGAGTGTAAAAAGACTTCTACTTGAAGGTGAGAGTGTCATGTTGAAGAAACTCATACTTGAGAACGGGATTATTGAAGTGACAGGTGTGAATGGAGAAGTCTCATATTGGATAAGAATGACCAAATGTTATTTGGCACGAGTGATTCGACACCCTTATCCCTTAACTAAGGTGGTGGGGTCAATTTCTCCTTGAGTACAAGGTCACAACATTTGGGAACACTTTACCCCTTAGTGGGCTAACCCAGTGTGAAGAGAGATTAGTTAGGCCTACACATTTAAATATCACCTGGTTATATTAAAAAAAAAATTGGATAGAAATGAAAAAATTGAGCAACATATAATTAATAAGGACTTATACACCTAATGACTTAAAATTTTAAGTTAAATATAATGTCAAATTCACTTATTAGAGATCTCCCTAATAACAGTTGCATAATTTGCTTTGTTTCAAACTACTAACAAAGTTCTCTTCAAACACACTTAATCTTATTAAGTTTCTTATGAAATTGTTTTCTTTGGATCTTCATTGGTCTTGTGACAATGGCCTTCATCTTAATACAAAACTTGTTCATCCGAAATCGATACATATTCATCTTGAGTTTTTGACATTTTTCTAACACAAATCAATTAACCAGTTGAATTAGAAGTTTTCAAAATCAATTAAGTAGCTGAAGAAAGTATGCTGGTACCATTTTAGAGTGACTTGAAGATAAACATCCCCTTCTATATAGACCTATCGACAATTAGTTTGACACTTTTTTTTTTACTATTAAGGCTTCCAAGGACTTAATAAATGTCCACAAAATAAAATATTTTATTCCTAATTTTAGAAAAAGTTCTAAAAAACCTCTGCCCTTCTATTCAAGTGTGTTTATCAAGTTACTTTTAAAATGTGCAAAATAATTTTTAAACATTTTGAGTTATACATTTTATTACAATAAATGGTGACAATGTACCTTTGTTTTTTTAAAATTTATCTTTTAACTATTTTGATGAAATTAGAATAAAGTGCATGCTTCAAAAGTTTATGAATCATTTTACACTTTTTTTTAAATTATAGGATGAATGCACATATAGGTTAAAATATAGAGAGAATATTTTAGAGTTTTTCCTAATTATTCTTTTGTTTCACTCTTTTTAGTTGAACCGAATTGCATTATTTTTATAATTGTTTTATTCTACTGTATTTCACTATTTTTAAAATGCATTAACTATAACTATTTTTATCTTTTTTAATTCCTAAAAATAAAAAATTTATCTCTTTCGTTATCTTTCTCCCTTTATGTCCTATTTTTTAAAAACCTGTACCCTTTAGTCACTGGGACGCAGTATCATGTGGTGTGGTCGCAGGGGGCATTGGTTGTAGGAGTAGATTAGTTAAATTAGTGCGGTTGCAAGGGACTATATAGCTTCATCGAATCAATTGCAAGATGGCAGCCTAGCATCAACTGGGCGGTGCGTTAGCGAGTAGTGACATTGGATGGTCCTTGGTTGCAGGTGCAGTCGTTGGTGGCAAGCATAGTGGGTAGGGTTGTAGAAGAATATTTGAAAATGAGAGATAATTGATGGAGAAAAGATATAAGTTTTAAAAAATTAAAAGATAATTGGAAAAAAGGAGATAATGAAAGAGATAAAGGATATGAGTTTTTTTTTTAAAAAGAAAATAATAAAGAAAGATAATTGAAAGAGAAGAAATAATGGAGAAACAAAGTTTTTATTTTTAAAAATTAAAAAAGATAAAATTAATTTTCATGATTAAGACAAAATACTAACAAAAATAAATTAATTAATATAATAACATTCTTAACAACTACAAACTACCTAAATTTCTAATATGAGATTTAAAATTATTTTTATATTTTAAATCTTATACTTAAATAATAGATTTAAAATTGAATTTAGAATTATACTTTTATATCCTATTTCATTATATAATCTAAACATAGCATCTATATATACTAATATGTCATTGGTCCGAGTAGCACTTAGCTCAGTTCCCTTAAGTAAGGTCTTGTGCTTAAGTCTTGTGGATGAAAAAAATATGGTTGAGAAGAGATACCTCACAAAAGGTGGTTAGCCAATTTTCGTGGTAGAAATTACTCATCGGCAAAGCTAGTGGATACTTTGCATTTATAACATGGTTATAAAAAATACATAACATCTATATCTATATCTATAATTTTAAACTAAAATTCTAAACAACATTTCTGATTCAGCTGTCCATATGTAATTTGATAATACTCATTTATTTGAGAATACTCAGAACACTATGAATTATTTAGTAGAGTGGAAAATAAAATATATAATTACATTTAGTTCTATTTTTGTGTGTGTGTATGCAGCAGGTTTAAGGAACTTAATCTCTTTATTTTCTCATATATACTAACACACATTTTTTTAATATATAAATTTTAAGTAGAGAGGATGGTGTCCCAGTCCAAGGCAGGAAAAGCCTTTAGATTTAAAGAGTGCTTTCAGAGGTATTTACATTTACCTCATCTTAAAGAGATGAGTAGAAGCTCAAACCTATAACCTATCAAATGCGAGATCTTGTTTTACTTCACTCGACCAACCCCTTAGGGTTACTAACACACATTCTTAACTATTATTAATTGGATAATATTATATGTTTTTATAATTTTTTTTGATAATCCTCTCTACTTTATAATTAATACATGTTATAAAAAGTAAATGCTAACGGTATTTAACATATTTCAATAAAAAAAACACATATTTAATATTTTATAAATATATAAAGTATTCAATACTCGAAAAATGTTAATAATACCACTGAGTGCATGGATTAACTGACATAGGGTTGTTTTAACTTAACCATAGTTAGAACTGGTAAAACTGGGCCATTAAAATATTGGGCTAAAAATATATGGGCCAAATTGATTGGGGCTCAATGGGCTTGACAGGTCGGGCTCAACCCATAAAAAATAGGCCTAAAAAGCATTGGGCCTATTTGTCTTGGTAATATATTTTTTTTATATTTTTTTCTTTATAAAATATATATAAATTCAAGAAAAAATACCATGGGCCAATTTTGCTCAGTGGACTAGAAAAAACATAGTCCATAATGAATTATGGCTGGCTTGGCCAGACTCGTTTTTCATGCTTTGGCTCAACTAGACGACCCATTTTGTCAGTTCTACCAGTAGTTTCAAGTTTGAATCTTGAGTATGTACTACGTTAAATATTCAAAGGAAGAACTTTACTACTCATAGTGATTCTACTCGGCTCAAGCAGGATTGTATCCTGTAAAGGATAACTATGTTCTATACAAAACAAAAAAAATGTTAATATGATATTACCTCATTTATTAAAATGCAAGTTTTCATTTTAAAAAAATTAAGAGAACAAGATATTGCCTCATTTTAAAATCATGATATGTGCTATAAGTGTCAACAAATGAATCTAATGCATTTGTATCAACATTGTTCAATCATATGAATTAGGTAAAATGTTA
This sequence comes from Spatholobus suberectus, assembly GCA_004329165.1. Classification (NCBI taxonomy): domain Eukaryota; kingdom Viridiplantae; phylum Streptophyta; class Magnoliopsida; order Fabales; family Fabaceae; genus Spatholobus; species Spatholobus suberectus. Next base: position 16,222,876 of record QUWT01000781.1, on the reverse strand, counting down.
ATGAGAGTTTACTTTGATTAAGTGACGTAAAAAGTATCTTTATACATTTTATTATTTGAACAATTTTGCTATTTATGGTCCCAAAAATAACATTAAGAACATCAACCAACAAAAATTTTAAATAAAAATCATGATATAAGTCTATTTATAATTTTGTATTATTTTAATATTAGCAATTGTGTAAATCCAAATATACTAATTAATTATTGCAGATTGATGGACATGATTTATAAAATAATTAATTTTATAAATAGACATGATACTCATATTTTGATAGACAACTACAAAGAATGCTAAACTTTTAATTGACATTTCAACTTCTAAAAATTCATCATCTTAGTTGGAGCTTGTTTACTAATTGTCATTAAAAAATTATTTTAAATTATTTAATTTTAAAATAATTTTAATATAATAAATAAAAATATATTTATTTCTATTTTATAAGTTAAGATTGTGATGTTTTAATATTAAATTAAATATAAATAAATTTTTATTATTATAAAGATAAATTTATTTTAAAAGAATGTTGCATACTTTTATGCATAATCAAGTATAGAGAAAGTATATTTATTTATCAATTTGAAATATGTTACAAATTGATAAATAAATATATCTGCCTAATATTCAGAAATTGACTTTTTTTAAAACATTAAGCACTTAATATTACTTTCACATGTTATAATTGGATTTGTAGAGTTATTTAAATCTCAAAACTTGAATAAATATCATGTTGTAATCTAATAACGTCACAGGAGCCTTGTTAAGTATCTTTCCAAAACTCCACGAAAGTGAATGTAATGCTAATAAACATAACATTTTGGTTTATAAATATATTATTTATGTCTTGTAAAATTGTCAAATAGGTGTTAACATGAAAATAAAATTATTATAAGAATAACGCGTGAAAGTAACAATCATGTAAGATTGACATTTACATAATATTATTTGAAGTATTAAAATATAAAATAATTCGTTACTTGTACTGCATGATGTTTTCACTTTTTTTTTCCCTTTCATTATAGTTTGCTCACCTTCTAGATAATTTTTGTTATCTTTACTCCATGCTCATTCTCCTCCTCCTATTTCTATAGTTTTGCTACTATCTTTCTCGTTATTGTTCTTATGATGTCAACTATTTAAATCTTGCATATTGTTATATTAACTATTTAAGTAACAAAATTGATAAACATATAACTATTGAATGTTTTAAATATTTCACAATTTGATTAATTAATACAATATGATTAAAAATGTTTACTTAAATGAACTAATAAAAATCCAAAAAAAGGATTTTTTTTCTTATAATATTTCATAGAAATTGTTGACTTGTTGTGCTTGTCGAAATTCAAACCATAGTACACCTAAATATTTTAATTTTTTTACTTAATTAGTTACATTATTTCCTAATTAATATTAAATAAAAATGTTGCTATTATCCTAATCTAAAGCACTCCTGGTCACGGTTTTTAGGAATAGGTGGTCCAACTTCTCACCACAAATTCTTCTAAGATATTTTTATATGTAATTTATTATTTATTTATTTATTTTTATGAATTTTTAATTATTTATTTATCCAAACATTAATTATTTATGTAATTAAAATTAATTAAAAATCTTATAACTATCCAATATTGACTAAAGCATGGCTGGTAAATGAATGTACTTTTGATTACACTTATTTTGGTTCTTTAAACTGCAATTAAATTATTGCTCTAAATAGAATCCAATTTGGATTCTATTATGATTTGAATTTTCAGAATTTTATTTTTTCCATCAAAAATGCTATTAATTTATTTGGATAAATAAATTCCACATTTAATATCAATATGACTACTTTTCATTCAAATTAAATTATTCCTAAAAATAAATTTCATGTTAATTAATTTTCATAAATGTTTTATTTAATGTAATAATTCATGTAATTATTTGGGATTTTTTTTTGTACATAATCTCATTGATAAGCCAAGTACACTTATTAAATTATTGCACAAAATAAATTATTTACAAAATTTAATTAACATAATATAATACAATTGGATTTTGTTTTGGACAATAATTTAATTTTAGTTTAATGGAACCAAATTTATTTACAGAAATAACTTCTGATCACACTTATCTTTTTCCATGAAATTGCAATTAAATTATTGTCCTAAATAAAATTCATTCTTAACATAAATTATTGTCCTAAATTAATTATTTACAATAATTAATTAAAAGTATGCTAAGTTTGGGCATTAAATAAATTAAAAAATTAATATAATTTACTTTAAAAATAATAACTTACTATTCATATTTAATGTAATATAATAATGTAATAAAAAAATTATACTAATTATAAAGTCAAGATCCATAAAAAACTATCGAAATTATAAAATCAAGATCCATAAAACTATCCTAATTATAATTATCTAGATTATAAAATCTCATTTACTTATAAAAAAATTGTCGCAAAGCTTTTTATTCACTAAATAAATTTTTTATACTAATTATAAATCTTTCTTAAAAAAAAGTTTAAATTTTCAAATCATGTAAAATAATAGAAAAAATATCCATTAATAATCAATGACATTGGTATTCGTATTTAATATAATATAATAATGTAATATAATAAATTATTATATTAATTATCATTATAATCATTATAATACATAAATATATAATTAAGGTAATAGTATAGAATAATAGAATGATTGTTATTGATTTTATCTTACAATAAGTTATTATAAAATCGTGATAGTAAAAATGTATCCTTTATCAATCATTTGATAAATTTGAAAAATATAGTTGATTTTATATCATGAAAATTGAAAATACTTAGTTGAACAATAGCATTGGGTAAAACCTTGAACAAATTAAATTGAATTTAAACATAACGTGTAGCAACTTAGAATAAAGAAGAAAATCTAGTAAGAAAAAAATAACAACTTATCTAAAATAGTTCATCCTAAGAATTTTCACAACCCTTTGGCTTGAACTAATATAGTTTTTCTCAATTTTGATATCCTTTTTAAGAATCTTGAGCAGTGTTGAATCCTCTTCTAGAGGATAGGTCCTTTTCAACAATAGAGCTTTGGGGGAATCTGAACATAAGTCTATGATATCCACTTTAGTCTTTTCCTCTACAAGTCAACCATTGATTCATCAAATTTCCAAATTAGGTCATATAACACAGGTATTAGTTGTGTATTGAGTATTTGTTCATACTTAAGTAAATAAATTTATAAGTTGTTAATAATATAATTACCTATGCAACTTTCTTAGCTGCTCTTGCATTTGATCCACTAACTTGTGGATCCAAATTTAAGACACCTTGGTGTGAAGCCTTAATACAAAACAAAATTCTGATTTATTAAAATTTGAAGTCAAATTAGTCAAATTTATCTAATCCAATTAGTTCTAATGTAATCTAAACTAATATAATGTAATAAATTATTTTCATTTTATCCAAGTATTATAGTTAAAAAAAAACAATTGAACAATCTCATATAGGAAGTAACCCTCTTGACCATATAAGAAGGGTAAAATCTAAATCCAGAACCCTTGTCACAACCAACCTTGAACACAAATATTTGATCCTGCAGGTTAGACAACTCCTATGGGATACCATGCAAAAGAATTAGTTCTCTGTAAATTTGTTTGTTTGAATAAAAATGGAGCATAAAAATGATTAACGAAATACTAATATTAATTTAGTGGATTTATAGCATACAAATTAAATATTGTCCACCATGTTGACAGATTCAAGTAATTATGTGCAAGTTTAGTTTAGCAAAACAATTATGAACTAAAGGTTTTGCTAATGTTTTTATTCCCCAAAGATAAATAAAATAGAACATCACAAACAACGTTAATAGGTATAAAAGATTGAGTTACATAGCAACATATGTTCTAATTAAGATAGCAGCTGAATTTCATTGTTCTAAAATGTCATTACCGTTTCATGTCTTTACTTTGCAAAAGAGCACAACAACTACAACATTAGTTGCCTCTCCACTTGCAAGAAATGAGTTTAACTCATCGACGAAAGCTCCAAACAAAATGACTTTGACACGATAACCGTGGACTAGAAAACAAATAAATAAATAATTTCCATGTGTTGTAAAATATTAGGAACCATGCTTGAAATCATTATAAATAAAATACTTGTTAGTTTTCCTTGATTTTGAAAATAATTATTAATTAAGTATATAATTTAAAAAAAATCAAAAATACTTGTTAGTTTATCCTTGATTTTGGAAATAATTAAGGAAACTATATATATTATTCTCGTTAGTTATTAATAAATAATTAAGTCAAATGATAAATAGAATTTTTAATTATAATTAAGGTAGTTATTTAAAAGGTAGGTATTTGATAGAATTTTTTAATTCAAACTTTAAATATAGCTATTTAGAACTCATTAATGTAATAATTTGAATGATTATAGTTATGGTCTGTAAACAAACCAAATATTTATAAAATACCATATAACGATACTTGTTATCCAAACCTTTCTGTGTATGACACGTGTCATCCAAACCTTGAAAGTTACTCTTGATTTGCCATATATAATCCGAACTTGTGAATAGATTCTCAAATTTATTTATAATGATTTCAGTTAATAGTTAAGAGAGTGTTAAAAAGATAGTATTGTTAACATTCCTCTTTTAACAAAATCTCATTTTCTAAAAAAAAAAAGGCTTAATTGCCTTTTTTACCCTAAAGTTTTTCAATCTCGTGAATTTTATTCCTCCCAAATTTTTTCAAGAATTTTGTCCCTAATTTATAAAATATCGCAAATTTTGTCCTAATATAAAAAAACTATCACAATTAAGATATTTTATGACAATTTTTCCTTTAAACTGGCACAATTAAGATAATTTTGTGACAATTTTTTTAATTATGTTGATTTTTCTCTCTAGGGTTAAATTTATAATATTTTGTAAATTGAAGGAGTAAAATTAGCTAAAAATTTTTCTTGAGAACAAAATTTACAAAATTATAAAACTTCAAAAATAAAAAATGCAATTAAAAAAAATAAAAAAAATCTAGCATAATCTAGAACTAGAATAATAAAATAAAATAAATTAAGAAAAACAGTGGGGGACTAACAAAGAGCTGAATGGCACACTTTTCCACTGGTGACGGTATCACAAATATCTCACCCGTCTCAACCTTCCCTTTTCTGTCTCTGCACTCTTCTCTCTCTCTCTCTCTCTCTCTCTGCCACCAACCCACACACAGACAGTGTGTAGCAGCAACCAGCAACACGAGAAGATGGCTTTGCAACTATGGGAGACGCTGAAGGAAGCCGTAGTTGCGTACACGGGCCTCTCTCCGGCCACCTTCTTCACCCTCCTGGCCCTCATCCTCGCCCTCTACTACGTCGTTTCGGGCCTCTTCCCCTCCTCCGACCACCGCCCCGCCGCCCCGCGCGACTTCGAGCCCCAGATGGAGCCCCTGCGACCTCCCGTCCAGATCGGCGAGGTCACCGAGGAAGAGCTCAGAGCCTACGACGGCTCCGATCCCGAGAAGCCCCTCCTCATGGCCATCAAGGGCCAGATCTACGACGTGACGCAGAGCAGGTACGATGATTGATGACAGCTACAATAACATCAACTCAAACAAACACCCCTTCTGCTGTTTTTGATTTTTACCCTTTTTGTTTTTGGGTTTTGGGGGATGGGTTTTCGACAGAGTAAACCATTAATTTGATCTTCAAAGTATCAATCTCTCTCTTATTTGATCTCTTAAATATTGAAAAATAATAAGTAGTTCTTAACTATTTGATATATCTGTTCTGTTAGTCTTTCCTGCTAATTAGATGGTTCTTGGAATGTTAACGGAAAGGATTAAAGGAACGGATGTAATAAAATATTAGAAACTATTTATTATTTTTCAATACTTGAAAAACTAAGTAGGAGAGAGAGTAATATTTCAAGACTAATTGATGGTTATATTTCGTCAGATTTTTTTCGATATTTTTAATTTTTTATTCTCATATTAACTCTTTAATTGATTAAAAAAATATTACATTGACACTTTTATATATTATATTAATTCTCTTGATTTGAAAATCACTACACTGAGAACTCCTGTAAAGAAGTTGTTGTAAACAATTAAAAATAAATAAATTAAGTGTTTTGTGTAATCTCTGGCCGACCCACCACTAGTGGGTTTGGATTTTCGTTTGGTTGGTAAAATATTGACTAACAACACCAACCCAGCACACAACCACTTTTGTTGATTTTGATTTTTGATTTTGATTTTTGATTTTTACCCTTTTTGATTTTTGTGGTTTTGTTTGCTTGTTTGGTCAACGGAGCATTTATTGTGTTCTGGGTGTTTTCTGTTTTTATTTTTTTTTGCTTAAATATAAATTTCAATAATGGACAAAATTTGGGTGCGGTTTTATAGATGTTTTTAGTGTTGTTTTCTAGTTAAAATTAGAGTTTTATTTCATTAATTTGAGTGATAAAAGTTTGAATTAAATGTCAACATAGATTGTGAAGGTGAAACTTTAATTTTGATTGGAGAACTACAACAAAAGTACGTAAGAAACTGCATGTAAAATTTTGTTGGAGAAGACAAAACTTAGATACAGTTTTATAGATGTTTTTTAATCAAAATTAGAGTTCTACTGTTTTACTTTGTTAATTCATGTAATAAAGGTTTGAATTAAATGTTGACGAAGATTTTCAAGATGAATTCCAATTCTAATTAAAGAACAACACTAAGAGCACTTAAGAAATTACATGTAAGTTTTTGTTGGACAAATATGTGTTTCAAGGGTTTCTTTCTTTTTCTTTTTGGCTTACTTTTGTTAAAAATTGATCCCCTTTTTTGGTATGCTTTAGATGTATTTATTTTGTGGAATGGGGGCTGGTGTGTAGGTTTGAAAAATTTAAGTGATTTTTGAGTTTCTTTTTTGTACTTAGAGGTCTTGATTTTGTTTTTTTTTTTTTTGTTTTATGGTGAGGAGAGGATGCGATTCTACTCAAGTTTTGAAATCTCATGTTATTAACTGGGTATTTTTGGGTATGCTTGGTGGAATGAAGGGGAATTCGAGGATTGAAGATAGTGAATGTGTGTGGAGTTGTTTAATGTTGTATTGAATTACGTTGTTACTTTTTAGGCCTCCATTTTCAACTCTTGGGTGGGAGGAAAATGGATTGCTGACTGAAAATGACATTTAACCAAAGTTATGGCCTTGAGAGAAAGTGACTTCGTATAATTTTCTACCTTTCTCAACTGAAAGTCAATATTTACTACTGTAACGTGACATTCATTTCATGTTTTCCTCCTTCCAGCTCTGTCCTAGTTTACCAAGTAGGGCTATGTGTATATTGATGGAAAAGGATGAAATTGAGTGAAAAAGAATTGAATGATACTAAGTTCCATTCATTGGATTATTTAAAATGTGATGGAATGCATTCTGTTCCATTTCATCCAGTATCCCTTATTTTCTTCCCTTTCAATAAACTAGTCTTATTTTTGTTCCACCATAAAAATATTCGATCAATATAATGGTAACTTTATTCTATTCCATTTCATTTCATTCCACTCACCATTCTAGTCAAAAGTTGCTTTTAATTTCTTAAAATGGGTATCCCTCTTATTATATATGCTGTGTATACTTTCCAATGTTTTTAACTGTAGTTTTCATGCATCTTAAAGAGAGTTTGATGAAATATAGTATTGATATGTTCCTTAGTTTCAAATGGGCTGAAAGGTCGATAGAGGTGGTTGGTATGTCTGGGTTATTAATCATTATCTCTCACTGTAGTGTTCTTTCTGTCTATAGCAATAATGAATGTGTGTATATTTAGTTTCACCTGGAAATTATGATTTTGGGGTTGCTAGCCCTGTTGGAAATGCTGCCTTATCAAATTATGAACTTGAGAATTCCCACCTATTATCCAAATCTAGGTAGATGAGAAATATTTGGTATTGTTTGGTAGAGGTGAAATTAAAAGGTGAGAACTAAAAAGTGAGTGAGCTTAAAATTTCTTCGCAAAACAGGTGAGATTGTGTGTGTACTGTTCATTTCAGGTACATGATGTGCAATAATCGACTAGTGTGTTGAATGTGTGTACTGCTTTGCTTAATTGACTAATGTGGTTGAATGTGTTTACTGCTTTGCTTTGCAATAATCGGCTAAGAAAGAAATACGACTACTGTTCATTCATGTGTGTACTGCTTTGCTTTAATTGATTAATGGCTATTTTCAACTGTGAATAGTCAATTATCACATTCACACAATTGATTATCGGTGTTTTTAAAAAATAGATATGCATCAAATATTACAAAGGGTAAAATAGTATTTACAATGTTAATCTACTTACTTTCCTCTTTTTCTATTCAAACCAAACAACTTTATAATATTATTTTCACTCAATTTCACCCTTATTTCTCTACAACCAAACAACACATATTTTTACTTTATTTCTCTCTTATTTATTTCCATTCATTCTATTTCTTTTGTTTCTGTCAAACACACTGTAAAATTGTTGTACAATTTTTTTACAGTATGAATCGTGCACGTTTCTGATTGAGGAGTAGGTGGGTGTGACAAGTGAGGGAAAACAAATGCATCTTATTTTTTATGTAGGCTAGTAGGATGTAAATAATGGGCAGTTGTGTGTCGTTTGCCAGTTTAGTGTTTCATTTAATTCTGATTGCACAAGTTATCCGTAAGTTGCTTGCTTTATTTTTGCTGCTCTATTCAGTCTGCTCTAGTTACCATATAAGAGTCTCCAGTCTTCTTGTCTAACCTTCACTTCTCTGGCATTTTCTTTCTACTTGAACTCTAATTTTCATTTTCTATTCAAAACCATGACAGTTGAATTGATTAAATCGTCCTTATTTCACTCAAGATTCACTAATCAAAATATCAAACTTCACCCAGAATAAAAAAAATTATAAATTTTCCTCCACTTCAAACCCTAATGTCACATCCAACGACCTTCAAATTTTATCAAGTTTTCACTAAAGTTCTAAGTTCTATACTTTTAAAATTCTTTCATATCTCAAATTCATCCTATATCCCCAACTATTTGAATAGAAAATAAGATTTTGAGGATTTTAGGTATAAGAAAATTGAAGAGAGGACCAGATTTGTTAACTTTAAAATCAGAGGGACTTGAGTTGCTTGATAAAAACTTGGGAGACTATAATTGCACATAGTCTAAAGTAAAGGGATAAAAAATGTAATTAAGTAAAAAATAAGTTTTGGTGTGGACTATTCATGTTGCTTAGAACTTTAAAACCCATTCAAACTGAGCTTAGGCAACCCTGTCTAATGTCTTACTTGCTACCTGCTAGCACACCATGATTGTCAAATTTTAAATAAAGTTGCAAGTGTGACAACAATTTTTCCATTCTTGTATGACTCAAGTTAAACATTGCTTGAAATGCATCTTCTATATAATGAAATATATTTCACAATCATTCAAGAACTGAAATACCTACTAACTATCCCAAACCACATTACTGATGTACAAGAAACTAAACTGTGTAAGCTTTAAAAGTAAATTAAGATTCTTGTGCTATAGTCAAATGAAAATTTAGAGGTAAGTGAACCACAGCTGTTAAACTAAAGGAGGAAATTAAAACAATTAAGGTTTCAATAGAGTGATGCAACAATCTGGAAAAAAGGGGTTACCTTATCTAGGAAGTAGGTTGAATATATTCTGGATCAGAAGATCCAAAACTCCTTTTTCATTCCTTATTACCTTTCCCTTCCCTTTGTCCCAAAAAAATATAAGGAAATTGAGCCAATTTTCCATTTGGGTCAAGTGTTGGATCTTTTGTGACTTGGCTGGGAATGATGGGTTCAGAATGGTTTGAATTGGACTAGAACTACCATTCAATCTCTATGAAAAGGAGTCACCTGCAGACTTGACTCCCTATACTGCTTTTAACATGCATATCTTTTGTTAGTGAGAACAACTAAGGTTATTATTATAGAATGTAGATGTGAAAATCATCAGAAGGCTTACAGCATACCCGATTTTTTTGCCAGTTGAAAAAAATATTATATTGATTTTTCTTTTGATTTCTACTTTTAAATGTCACCAACAAAATATTTTGCAAAAGGAAATTGATACTTGTTTTTCTTTTTGGTTTTTCAATGTTTCTGTAATGTGTCCTACCAGAGCATTTTACGGACCTGGTGGACCCTATGCTCTATTTGCTGGCAAGGATGCAAGCAGAGCTTTGGCAAAGATGTCTTTTGAAGAGAAAGATCTATCTGGAGATATCTCTGGTCTTGGCCCATTTGAGCTTGAGGCCTTGCAAGACTGGGAATACAAGTTTACGGGCAAGTATGTAACAGTTGGAACTGTCAAAAAGACAGTTCCAGTGACTGAACCAGAATCCACTGGTGAAGCATCAGAATCTACTCTCCATGATGCTGAATCTTCCAAACCTACTGAAGCTGGCCCATCAGAATCAGCAGCTGTTAAAAATGATGAAACCCCTTCAAAGATTGATGCAGATAAAGAGTAAAAATCGTTGGATACATTTTAATTTTCTTGCAAACCATGGAAACAATTATATAGAAGCTTCTGAGAAAGACTGATCGTTGCTGAATGTATTCAGCAAATGTGGGACAAGTTGTTAGTGTAGGCCACCCCTTTTGCACTGGAACTTTGTCTAAATATTCTGTTTGATAAATAAGGAATTCTTAAGTATTTAATTTCAGTTTTCCAGGGTTTAACTTTCTTCTTGTATTCCATAAGATCTATATTACTTAGAGGCTACAAACCAATGGACATTTCGGTCCATATATTGAGCTAAGTATTGGATGAATGCATTTGGTCTATATGGTATAAGGTATAATCGTTTATTGCGTTTGTGCTGTGGCTTTTCCTTGGAATAATTTGATTGATGTTTCATCTTAATCCCATGAATTATAGCATGCAATTGATGTGATTTGATCGAACCACGTTGTTTTGCTTTCTTCTTGTCTCAGCGTTCCCTTAGATGACCACAACCTCATAATATCTTATAAAAAATATTGTTAGCACGCTTTAGTTTTTGTTACATGCTCTTTTAGGAAACTTTTTCGCTGGTCATAAACTTTTTTGGGTCATCCTTGGCCAAACAATAATAATTGTCGATTTAATAATAAAATGGATGTGGGTGCGATTTAGGATGGTGCAATTTGCCTTGTAATATTTGAAAAATTGTAGTTTGGTCCATGTATCAGATTTGTTGTATTTCCCATGTTGCATCTCCACTACCACTCAGTCTGTAGAGGTGGGAGGGTGAAGAAAGGGTTGTCAAGGTGTCAAAATTATAAATAACAATTCTTAGGGGTAAAATATTAAATACTACAAAACTGTTTATAACCTGTTAAAATAGAAGCATCCATTGTATAACACTCCTATTTTTATATATTAAATTATTTTGTATGTTTAAAAATTATTTTTAAGTCATCAATGTATTTAGAACAATTAATAATAATTTTAGAATTTTTAAATTATTGAGATAATTTTTGTAAAATGACAAAAATACCTCTGGTTGACTGTGAGAATTAACCAGAGATTTTTTGATCTTAAAATATTTTGAAAATTTTATATTAAGTATCTATCATTATAAAAACTTTATTTTGAAATAAAAATAGTGAAAAATATAACAATCTTATTTTAATTCTTCCACTGTTTTTTAATATTTGGCAATGCAATTCTGAAAAATCGGAAAGGATTTTAAAATTTTGACTTTCACCATTTTGCTTGGAATGTCAAGAGCTATTTAATTGTGATTTTTAATAATTTTTCCGAGCCGAGCCCTGGAAAAATTAGAATATGACGATTTTGTCCTTATTTCTCAATATTAAGAGTAGACATGAGAAAAAGATTTAATTGTCATTAAAATGTCATATTGAGCTTGGAATTATGTCATATATATTGAAATATAATTTTGAAATTTTTTTGGGAATTTTCTAGAATTCCTATGTAAAATGACCAAAATGTCCTTAAATGTCTAATAAGTCAACTAGTACTGGTTTGACATCCAAAAAGGGTGAAAATGGTAATTTTAGTTTACTTATGGGTAAAATATTTAATTTTATAATTTTTATAAAAATTTTGGTAATTTATTGAATTAAAATGGATTTTCTATGAATTTTCTACCTTAAAAATACAAAATAACTACATATAATTTGAAATAAATTAATAAAAATTAAAATTAATTATTAGAATTTTATTTTTGATGAAAAACAATGTATTTGTCCAGTTTTACATTTAATTTCATTTTTTGATATTAAAAGCTAATTTTTCAAGTTTAAGCGTTTTTATCGGTACCGATTAATTCACCTACAGATCAGAATTAGCACATGGGAGCTTGGGATAGCTGGTGGAGCACGTCCCCAAGCCTAGGAGAGGTGATTCAACACCCTGAATGGTGTATGTGTTCCTAAGTGTGCATATTTGTCCCTAAATTTAAATTAAAAACAAATTTAAAACTTGATTTATTGCATAATTGCTTATGTCATTGGTAGACACCTAAGATCCCTTCCTCTTCTATAAATAGCCCCTTCCTCCTTCAAATTTTCAGCATCTCCTCTTCCTCTCCCAAGCTAGAGAGCTTCTCTTTCTAAAGTTTTCTCTCTCTAAAATATTTTTATCTAGTTTTTATGTTAAAATTTTGCTAGTTTTTAACTAGTAGAATTTCTCCTCCTAGAAGCTTTGCACCAACAATTCCATCATCTACATCAACTATCTTAGAGGTAATGGGGGAGTGGGTTTGGTTCTAAATTACTGTCACTTTACATGTTGGTAGAAAGGGTTTTCTTTTAAACCCGTTTAGGCTTAAGTTTTATTATTGTTATTATTGTTTAATGTTAAACTTTAATTTTTGCAAAGTTGTTACTATGCCCAAATTTATATTATTAAATCATAATTACTAAATTGTTACTTTGCTCAAATTTAAATTATTAAATTTTACTTGCTAAGCTGTTACTTCTGTTCAATTTTAGAAAATTAAAATGCATTTACTAAGTTGTTACTTTGCTCAAATTTAAAAAATTAAAATTATATTATTTAGTTGTTATTCTGCCAAAATTTTAGTAATTAAATTATAATTATTATGTCGTTATTCTTCTAAAATTTTATATGATTACTTAATTGTTATTCTGTTAAAATTTTGGTATAGTGCAATTTCTGTAAAATAAGACAGAAATGTTGATTGTACTGGTGCTCAAATTAATTGAGACTAGGAAACCTCTGCTTAAGAAGTTAGGAATTGATAGTTTAGTTAGTAATGTAAAGCAAGTGATATGTGGTGGCATGACACCCTGCTAAGGAAGCAATAAGTTTGGTATGCTGAGGAATGAAAGGCAGGGACCCTACTTATAGAGGTCTTGGGTGTAGGCATCGAGTGGTGAAGGTTCCAATGGCTAGGGTAGTGCCCTTGAGCTGAGATATTCACCTGACCAAACACGATAACCTTAACAATTGCTCAGCATTCCAGGATTGGTTTGAGAATATACCTCTATAAATGGATATCCTAACTGTTATTTTCCTCAATGATAATGAGAATGATGTTAAGAGAGGTATATGTACTCCCAATCACTTCCCAGGTTCTATTGAGAACTATTACCCACTAATGGGAAGTATGGATCTATACCTAGTTAAGGGTAATCTGATACAACTTAGAATGAACCTTTAGATCCCTTTTGTTGTCAGCTGTGTTTTATCTTTATTTTATGGTAGATTTCTTACCATATATGTAAATGTGATTTTAAAACAAAACACCTCACTCCATTATTTTCTTTTGTGTATGATTGATCTTGATTATTGAAGATGACATTAACGCCTCGTGATGCTGAGCACGAGTTAGAGGACATCTCCATGGGGGAGGACCTGAAGACCTATAATATTTTTTTTGTATGAGGGATAGGGTGGATGAACACTGCTCTATATAGGATCTTTTCGATGTACATATTGGGTTAGATAATGTCTATCTTTTGATGTATTTTTTTAGTTTTTAGTATTATTAAACCATGATGTATAGTTTTATGATATATATGTATATACAATCTTATCTTTCATCTTTTACTACTATTTCCAAATTCTGTTAAATTGGAATTTTTTTTTAAAGTGGAAAAATTTTACATGCATTATCATTTACTTAAACTTAATAACTAAATTAATATGAATTGTATTTAATATGAATGGGTGTTACACATTGTACCCAAAAAGGTGTGTTCTTTTATTTTTTATTTTATATTCAGATTGGACCCAAAGTAATGGGATCATTGTAGGGTGATCCGTTCTTTAAATATATATTTTATTGTTAAACGAAGTTTATAGTAGTTTGTATTATGAGCTTTACTTTTTATTGTGAGATTTGCTTGAAATTTAATCAATAATAAGAAATGTGTTAAATAATGTTGTTTGTATTTCGCTATTTTAAATATAACATTTAGGATGAAACCTGTGGAAATGAAAAAGATTAAGGATGAAAATGAGACAGTTAGGAGATGAATGTAAATAATGTTTTTCTTATGTTAGTTCCAATTTTTACTAACGAGTATCCATACATATATTGGTTCTTATGTATATTTGCCAATGTTTTAGGAATTTGAAATCATACAAAGAATTACTTCATACTTCCTTTTTCTTTTTTTATAAGCCACGTTTTAGAAGTGTTTTTGACTTTTTGTTCCTTTATATAAGTTATTTTATAAAATTTATGAAACTCTAAATATTTTTCCTAATCTACTTAATTGCATCATGTTTAATTATTCTACACTTTTGTATAGGTTTTTCCACGTTTTCAATAACAGTGTATCAATAGTTATTAGAAACATAATTACGTGAAAAGAGAAATTGATAAACTTGTTGAAATTTTAAATAAGAGCAATTTTAGAAAGTTAGTTCAGTGTTGTCAAAATGGCGTGCAAGATCATAGGATCACACAATCCCATGATTTTTCTCTATCACGTGTTGAAACGGATGAAGGATTGCAATACAAATAGGATCGCATCGAATCATGATTTTCCTCTTACAAAATTGTATTTTACGATCCATGCTGATCTTTGCGCTATGAATCTTTGGGTTGAGTTTCATTTAAAACCCATTCGTGACCTAGATTGCAAAACCTAAACCCAAATTTTCATGGTTTCTATTTTCATTCTCACGTAATCTGTTCTTATTATCGTGAAACAAAGAGGAGGAATAAACTATCACTCCCACTCATATAATAAGAATTAAATAAGATACCAATGCTTTTTGGAAAATATCAATTTATTCATTAAATTAATAATGCTACCATTTTAATATCACATGCTTGGATAAGTGAAATGGTACATCAAACAAAAATAAAGAGAAAATAAGGACATGTTTATTTTTTAAAAAAATTAAAAAATCCATTTTTTATTTTTATTTTTAATTATAAAAATGTTGCCTTGTTTTATTTTTAATGATTTGTTGTACGAAAAACAGTGAAAATAATTACAAATTTTTAGAATGAGAAAATAAAATAAAAATAGCTTGGTATTTTTATTCTTAAAAGTAAATATTAAAAAATAAAAATCATTTTCTTACATTCATTTCACGAAAATTATATTTATACATAGTTTTGCATCTTTTGATAGGATCTTACGATTTGTGTTATGATCCTTTAATTACTATCTTTTATCCCTCACTCGATCCCGTGTAAGATCTCGATTTTGACAACATTAATTAGGATCATTTTTTATAAATTCAAGATTATTAACTAATTTTAACTAATTTTCTTAAACTTTGTAAATTAGTTAAAAGTGGCTTATATTAACGAATGATTTGTTCATACGATATATGTTTGATTATCTTTAACTGATGTCTTGACCTTTGGATCTTGTATGAAACTCTTATCGAGAACTAATTTTACCATGTTATGAATGTCTTTAGGTTAAACAAGATTGTTTTATCACAAAACATATCCTATATTGAAAAGGTATTATATTAACATCATATAATGTAATGCTATTTATAAATTCAAATTTGTTAATCCATGGGGGATATTATGGTCCCTACCTCCATTAAATAGGTAGTTATTTTTCGTCTCATTGTGCAGAATTAGTGTGAATATTTATTAGTATAAGCATTTTTGTAATCTATCAACATCGGCATTTTCTCTGAGAATTTATCTTGCACTATTATACTAGAGCGAATTATATTGACACCCATTGATATTTGTTGAGCTTGTACATGATTTCTTATTTTTTTTAATGTTTATAATAACTTCCTTTATAAAGATATACAAATATATACAGTGTAATATGTTTCTTGGATAATAGGTAGTGTTAGTGTTATATATTTCAAAAAATTAAGGAAGGTTAATGTAAGGGTAGAAAAATGTTTAATATATCAGTTGGTCCCTAAACTTTTGGAGATTTTTTAATTAGGTCCCTAAACTAAAATTTTTTGTAATTGAGTCCTCGGGATAGTAAAACCATCACAAATTATAAATTTTCTAACGGTTTTAATAGGCATAAACTAACTTTAGGAATTTAATTGCAAAAATTGTAGAAGAAAGAATCTAATTACAATTTTTTTAGTTTAAGAACCTAATAATTAATTTTTTTCAAAATTTTAGGAACCAACTGGTGTATGGCGAGGGGGGGGGGGGGGGGGGGGGGGGGTGATTAGAGGGAATTTGATATAACCTCAGCTTGTGTGTATAATTTACTCAGCATTCTATTAGTTCATTTCATAATTAATTAAAATAGGATAAGATAAACTCAACAAAAAAAAAGATAAGATAATTTAATACATTTAAATAAATAATTATTTAAACATTTATTTAATAAGTTCTTACTATCTGAAAATTTATGTGATGAATTTTATTATAAAATTTATTAAAATAATTTATTTCAATAAATTTTTATAAAAAATATTAAAATAAAGTAAAATAATTTATGAGAATCTTAAATTATTTTTATAAATCTAAATAAACTCTAAAATCTTTTCTAAATATTCACTTTATCATATTTTATCTTTTATATTCCAACCACCAAACTAGGTTGGACAGTACATTGCTACCAAACGAAAAGGGTGTGCCTTTGTCACGTCCATTATCTTTTCTTGTTTTCAATTACAAGAGTATCGTGAGGAAGGATTGGAATGTATTCCTTGTCTTCATCACACGGACACAACGAATAACAATTTTTTAACTATTACATAATTTGTGCATATTAAGATAATGCAATAGGGGATTGGTATCAATATTATTTATCAAATAATACAAAATACCAAGCTAAAATGACAAGACATCGCACGTGTCAGTTAGTTTAGCAAGTAATTTTCTTTGCAGGTGAATATAGGGATTGGTATCAAGTCTCGTCTTTATTTTTGAAGTATAAGGAGACCCTTATTTATTTCTTAAATCAAATGTCTCAGAAAAAAAAAAACTGTAACTTAAGCGTTAGTCTTTATAAAAGTTATATCTATTATTTATTTATTTCTTAGATTAAATATCTAAAAAAAAAAAATTATAACTCAAGTGTCATAAAGTCTTTTTAGAGTTATCTAACACATTTCTTTCTTTAGTCTTAAAAACAAACTGTAACTTAATTAAGTATCATCAAGTTTTTTTTTTTTAAATTGTCTAGTATATTTAGTTGCAAAAAAGTAAACTATAGGCAAAACAAATTTTACGTATAATATCTATTATTATATTATAAATTAAATAGAATACACAATTTGGAGAATAAACACTTTTCTCATTCTTTCAATTAGACATTTTCAAAATTTCCTCTCTTATTTCTTTTGGAAGTACATTCCTTCAACTAGCTAAAAAAATTTCTCTCAACTATCTTCAACCATCTTTGGAAGTACCTTGATCTTTTTAACCATATATCTCTTTTAATTTATCATATTTTATATTTATTTCTAAATTGGATTTCAATAGTTTTTTTTAAAGAAATTTAGTTAAAATAACCTTATACCACAACTAGTATTTCAACTTGTATATTACACAGGATAAATGTTTATTTTTATAGAATTAAAATCATAATAAATAAATATTTTTTAATCTAAATTATATTATAATTAAAATTCATCATAAATAAACATCTTTAAATATATAAATTATATTTTAAGATTACAATGGATAATTCAAATTGTGATATAATGTTTTTTTTTAACTATTGATAATCGTTTTTGAAAAAAATAAAATTCAATTTAGATGTAGAGATAAAATAAAGTAGAATTGAAAGGAATAAATGATTAAGAAGATCAAATATACAAATAAAAATAAAAAAATAGTAATTTGACGAGGTACTTGAGAGAGAAATTTTAGACATTTTTTTGACTAGTTGTGTGGGTGATATGTGAAATGCACATTCAAAGGATAGAAGAAAGAATTTGAAGAATATTTATTTGAGAAAATAAAGAGAGTAAGATTCTCACTTTTTAAGTTGTATATTTTAATTTATAATATAAGAGTAGATTTAAATTGTTTATTATAAATCTAAAATTTTACCTCTAATGGGTGGAAGTTGGGTGAAAAGGAACATGTTTTGGTAAGAAACAGGGTTGAATAGAAATCGCCCTTCTCTTCAAATTTTTCATCACTTTTTACAAAATACTAGCAACCAAAGCAATAAATCCAACACCATAAAATTTCTTAGATATTAACCTCTACTTTCTCCAATTTTTTTGTCCTCTTGCCCCGGGAGTCCGCTTTTGATTTCTATCTCTACTAGGTATTTTATGTATGGCGTCAAGTGGGAGATTCAATGTTATGGTGTGAAAGAGAAGGGATAAGGTGGGGTGTAGTGTAATGGAGGCAGGTTTCGAATGAGATGAAAGTGACTTGGTGTGGGTGTATTAATTTGAATCCTGTGATGGGAGAAGATTTAGAAAATCCTCCTTTTCTTTCCTTCCACTGTATAGCTTACACCTTAATAATGTGTTCGGATAAAAGAAAAAAAAAAAGGGAAAAAATTACACACAGATAATAATGTATTTTTTTTTGTTTGACGGGGATAAAGAGAAAAAAAAAAGGGAGAGAAAAGTTGATTTATAAAAAAATAAAAATAAAAATTTTCTTTCATTTCACTTTTTTTTTAATTCAAATTTTAAAATTTTCTTTTCTTTTTCATTTTCTTTCCTTCATTCTAAATGGACCATAAATCTAGGTGAAGGAAGGAAGGTGGGAGAAAATGAACTAATTTTGTTGAGAGATTGGGTTTGGGGAGATATCGATGGTAGGTTATATGGTAAAGGTAAGAGTAGGAAGAGAAAGGAAGAAAAGACGATGGAGGTTAAGGTAATTCAGGGTCCGTTTACGTGTGTTTTTATTTTTTATTTCACTTTTTAATTACAAAGCTGCCACTTTGTTTTATTTCCCATTTTTGAATATTTGTAAAGGAAACAAAGAAAACAAAAAAAAAGGAGCTGTTTTCACCGTTTCCTGTCCAAGTATTTGAAATCAGGAAACAGATTAAAAACATGGTGACATGTAATTAACAAGTAAAAACAAAAAACGAAAACAGGAAATAAAAACTTAGTTAATGGTGCCCTTAGTTTCTGGTAAAATAACTTAGTTTGTAATGAAATTTTGGAAAGTTAATGGTGAGATCTAATATCATTATAATAAAATTTGATAGGAAGATAAACATGGCACGAGAAAATAATTTATTTGACTAAATTAAAAAGACTATAGTATCGCACTAAAACTTAAAGGAAAGTTATTTTAAATGACTAAGATAATAATTTTACCTTAAATATATGTTTAAAAAAAGCACGTTAGAATATATATTGCTAACATTCTTATAAAAAATCGATATCATTGTGAGTTGTGTCACTTCCATGTCCTTATATTTAGTTTGGATTTAAAACACACTTGGTGGTGGAAGAAAATTACGTTTGATTGTGTCTCAGGAAGTTCCTAAAGTCAAAAAGGGTTTGGTGTTAATTTTACAAAAAACAAAATGGTCTATATTCTTTGCAATTTAGAACAAACAAATGTAGATTAACTTATTTTAAGTCACAAGTCAAAAAATTATTTTTTATATCACCACTATTTAAATAGTACAAATCAGTCACTTCTCAGTAAAATCAAATATATACAAAATCTAATTAATTTGAATACATGCTTATTAACTTGCATGTGAAACTCGTTTAAAAAAGATCTGCATACAGCACACCAAAACATTTTTATATTATTATCACTTTTATTCAAACACTTTTTTTTATTTAAAATACTTCTTTTTCAATCAAATTTTGATAAGAACATTTTAAATAAAAAATTACTTATATAAAACTAATAATAGACGTAAGAGAATGATAATAGAAAATAGGGTCCAACTTTTTTTTAGTTTCTCTTTTTCTTTAAAAGAAAAGCTGTGCCAAATAAGTAAGTCAAATGGTTTAGTGGTTTTGGTAGTATTAAATATGATAGAGGTCAAGGGATTAAGTCCTACTTCCACCACTTTTACCATTTTTCTAAAGGCAAAACTTATATATAGTTCTATATGTTATATGTGATGTTTATGTTGTTTTTCAATCAAAATTTGAATTTTACCTCTTTAATTTTTCCCTTCCGTTAGTTGAGGATCTATTCCATTAGTTGACTGTTGATGTGACAACGTTAACTATTGACGTGACAATTTGATGATGACGTGATAATACAAGTAATGTTGACAAAGATTGATGATGTGGCATTATCATGATGATGTATAATTAGGGGGCAAAATGTGTAATATTTGGAACAGTATGAGACAAAATGTGTAATATTTTGAAAGTATGGAGGCAAAATGTGAGAAAAATCATAAATGATAAAAATAATAAAAATGTTGGTATTTATTATTGTTGAACCTCCCTAAATCTTTTTAACTTATAAACACTATCTTTTCACATACCCAACCATGTTATTGCCAATCGTAAACTATGATTTGACCCCCTTTAACCCAACCCTACCACTCAGAGCCATGAACACAAGACCTATTACACAACAAATAACATAAGCTCTTCAGTTCTCAACACATTGAATAATAAATCATGATAGAGTAAGATGGAAACAAGCATGAATAATAATTTTTTTTTATCATGATAACAAACATGATGGTAACATCACAAGCATGAATAATAAAACATCAAAACAGAATAATAAAACATGAGTAATAAAACATCAAAAACAGAAACATCACAAGCAAGATGATATCAAATCATGATAGAGTAAGCAAAATGACAAAATATTTGAAACCCACAACAACACACCAATGAAGAATGAAGCATCAGAAGCAAAAGTGTGGTAGTAGTGGTTGCTACATTTTGACTTATTGGTAGTTAAAAGTTGGGAGGTTGGTTCATAGAGGTTGTGAGGAAATGCATTCATGGAGGTTTTGTCAGCTTCGATGGGGGTTGGTGTGTGCAGTTTTGTCCATGGAATAAATGGAGGCTACACTATGTCAATTTGTGCTGGAGAGCTTGGATTAATGGTAATGGCGTGTACATGCAATGTTAGTTGTGCAGTTAGTGAAGAATGGGAAAGTGTTGGCTTAGACAGAGATGAGGTGCAACAATTTTGTTAGGTAGTGGCTTGAGCATGGCTTTAATGTCTGATGCGTGGCTCATGGGTGATCATGGTAGGTATGGTGGTGTGGTTTGAGCTATAAGGGACCAAAAAGTATGGGGGAATCATTCCCAAGAGTGTTTGTTATGTTGCTATGTTGTGATAGGGAGGAGGACATATACGTGACAGATAGGAAAAATTCATCTTGATGGCTCGTTGTGGTGGGTTGAATTAGTGAGTGAATGTAAGAGGGTTAGGTTCTATGCATAAAAAAAAAGTGGGAATGTTTTCAGGGGGTGTGCATAAATGAAAGTGAGAGGTATATGGTGAAGACATATTGTGAAAGATGAGTATGTGCTTTGCGATGGTGTGCATAGTCTTGTGACTTTATGACAACGAATGGCCTTAGGAAGGAGCTCATGCAAATGGAGCTTGTATTCATGGCTTTAGGTAGTAGGGTTAGGTTAAAGGGGGTCAAATGATGGTTTGCGATTGGTAATAACATGGTTTGACTTGTGAGAAGGTAGTATTTATAGGTTAGAATAGTTCAGGGAGGTTCAAAGATTAACAAATACTAACATTTTTATCATTTATTATTTTTCTCGCATTTTTTCCCATACTTTTAAAATATTGCACATTTTTGCTATTTCATCATGCCAATGTCATATCACCTCCACGTCTTCAATCCATGTTAGTGCCACATGTACTACTACGTCATCATTAGAGTGCCACATTAGCAGTCAACATTACCACTTCAGCAGTCAACTAACAAAATGAATACTCAATAATAAAAGGAAAAAATTCGTGAAAATTTGAAAATAAGGGGCCAAAATGTGTAATTAAGCCTTAAGATAAAGATATAGGAAGGGTTATTTTATAAAGTGTACTTCTAAGTAATTGATTGCTCCATGGATCTTATATCTATCTATATAAAGAATAAACCATGTAATAAAGGGATTTTTATTTGTACAAATGGTATTTTGAACTTGGAACAAGTATGAAGAAATTAACAATACTTCTATATCTTTTGAGTTGTTCTATCAGATCTCTACTTGAACTTGATAAAAAATGAGATCACTTCTTATGGACTCGTTGAGAATAATTCTAATCTAGTTCATGGCCTATTAAAAGTAGAAGGAGCTTTGGTGGGATCTTCATGGATAGAAAAAGATTGCAATCGATTTAATAATGATTGAGTGACATTACTTCTTTGTTTTGAGGAAACCCTTAAATATGATTCAAAATGGATCTTAATTTATCGTTGATAAGAGATTTTTCTATGAAAAATATGAATTAGAGTTTGAAGAAGGAGGAATCTTTGACCCGCAACAGATAGAGTAGGATTTTTTCAATCACATAATTTAGGCTCTTAGAGCACCTATAGAATTGTATACAAGTTTTGTCCTTTTTTAAACCATATATCTCCTAAGCCACATAAGCGACCTATGCTAGCGCCACATGTTAGTGTCACATCAACGTCACCATCAATTGTCCATGTTAATGCCACGTGTACTGTCACATCAACATAGAGCACCATGTTAGTGTCGCCACGTCATACTCAACCATGTCATGTCAAAGTCGACAAACGGGCCAAAATTGCTTAATTTTAAATATTCAAAATTGCTTAATTTTAAAAATTGGGGACTTAATTTGCACAATTAAAAAAAGAAGACCAAAATATTGGATTGGATATTATAGGATCAAAAGTGCAATTAAGTCATTGTTTTTTATAATAGCCAACACAATGTTTAAACCTAAGATGGCATGTATATTACTCAAACCCCCTCCTTACTATTAGGCCAATTCTAGTGGGTTAAAAGTGTAAATTTGAATGTTTTGGTACAATTTTTTATGTTTAAAAATCATTTTAAATTAAAATTTAAAAATAAATATAAAAATAAAGTAAAAATTGTTCAATAATTTTATTTTTTTAGTTTAAAAGAAAAAAATTAAGAGAAAAGAGTGAATGAGTGTGAAGCATGCGAGAGAGAATACGCAGTTATGCTTTGCTTGGCAGGACTAAAATGGCAAAGAAATAGGATGGACAGGATAGAAATGGGTAGGTTAGAAATAATTGGTGTTGTTTGGTAGGGGTGAAATTAAGAGGTGAGAAAAATAAAGTTGGTGGGTCCCATGACAAAAAATTTCTTTGCTCAACTAGTGTGAAATAACAAAGAAACTCAACAATAGCTCATGGAAGACAAAAATACCCATGACCCTCATGTGCATTGGTTCTCTAATCGATTAAGAGCTTGTGGTTCTTTCTAGATAATCTATTAGCACATTCACATAACCGATTATTGGTTTCTTCCAGGAGCTTATCCATTTTTTGAGATTGTCAATTATCACATTCACATAATCGATTATTGCTTTCTTCCAAGGGCTTGTGGTTGATAATCGATTATTATACATGCACAATTGATTATCAGTGTTTTTAAAAAATAGACGTATGTCAAATATTAGCAAGGGTAAAATAGTATTCTCAATTTTAATCTAATTTCTTTCCTCTCTTTCATCCAAACGAAACAATGTTATAATATTATTTTCACTCTATTTCACTCCTATTTCTCTACAACTAAACAACCTATATTTTCACTCTATCTCCTATTTATTTCTCTCTTACCTATTTCCATCCACTCTATTTCACTCCTATTTTTCTACAACTAAACAACCCATATTTTTATTCTATTTCATATTTATTTCTCTCTTCTCTATTTCTCTTTTACCTATTTCCATCCACTTTGTTTCTTTCTTTTTTACCAAACACAATGTTACATAGAAAAGGAGTTAATTTTTTAAAGTCTGGTTTATTTTAAAAAAAGTTTTTTTTTCGTTTTCATAAAAATTAAGGTGTTTAATTTTTCATCATTTTTTTTAAAAAATGATTTATAATAAAAATATTTTATATATAGCATCACTTTTGCATGCTTTAATCGCACTTTTGATCTCTTAAGTATCACAATTATGCGAAATTAATTTTTGTTTAATATTAAATATTTATTATTTTAATTTATAAATTAAAAAGTAACACCAATATTATAATATTAAAATAAATAATATAATATAAGTAATGTGATGAAGAAGAATAAAGAGATAGGAAGAAAATGGGAAGGAAAAGGAGATGAAAGAGAAAATGAGTGTATGTTTATATTTATTGTATGAAAAACTATTAAAAGTTAAGATGACAAATTTATTTATCAAATATTTTTACTTAATTATACTCATTTACAAACTATGTAAATTATAATATATATGTAAACTAATGAAAAAAATTAAAATTAAAAAAAATAAAAATATATAAAATAAAAATGAAAATACTTAATAATTAAATTTATATAATTTAACAAATAATTTGTATGTAAATTAATAAAAATATATGTAAATTAATAAATTAATAAATAAATTTGTGTAATTTATAAATTTATATAATTAAATTAAAAAATATTTGATAAATAAATTTATCATCTTAACTTTTAGTATTTTTCATACAATAAATATAAGCAGATACATTCATTTTCTTTTTCATTTCCTTTTTCTTTCCATTTCTCTATTTTTTTCATCACATCACTTATACTATATTATTTATTTCAATATTATAATATTTATGTTTTTTAATTTATAAAATTAAAATAATAAATATTTAATATTAAATAAAAATTATTTTCTCACAATTGTAATATTTGAGTGATTAAAAGTGCAATCAACCGATGCAACAATAATGCTATATATAAAATATTGTTTCTAGTATAAACCAAATAAGCCAAATGACTTAGGATGGGTTTGAATTACAATTGGATCTAATTGAACCCACATTGCACTCAATCCACCTCTCATATAGCTTTTTCGTTTATATATTGGAAAGTGCAAAACTTCCATTAAGCACTATTCTAACGAATTTCCAAACACACATTTAGTGGCTTTGATGGTTTTAAATATGTAGGAGATTGTAGGATTAAGTTCCACTTTCTTGGATTAAAAATTATGAGAAGACCAAAAGTGAAATTAAATAAAAAAAATTTACACTCTTTTTTGGCCCATGGATGGGCTTTTTTATGCGGAAAAGAAGTGCCGTGTAAAATTAATTTCCCTTCCTTATATGCCCCTCCTTGGATACCTAACCTAAGCTCTATGCTCATACTATAAAGCTCAAATTAATTTGTTAGTCCCGGTCACCGAATTGATGTACGTGTTGATATTGAGAGGTTATTAATCAACCAACTACTCCGCTGTTTCATTCAAGCAGTCAAAATTGGATACGTGGAGAAAAATGCCAGTTCATCCAGGCAGTGTACCAATTGTTGGTTGGTAGTAGAGATTGATAGCTAATCATCTCACAGTAAGGGATACAAATAAAAGGACATGATAAATTTTAAAATTACAAGATCTGGTGCGATTACAATATAACATAAAATTAATATAAAATTAAAATATTAGTCACAAAAAATGTTCTTCTTTTGAAAATTACTAAATGAGTACGGGTATTTAGCTATAATAAAATGTTATAATTCATTTAATTATTATATTTTTTAATTTTTATTGGTATAAAACTTTAAGAAGTTAATTGGAATGTGCTGTTATCCAATCATATATTATGATATAATTTAAAATAATTGACTTTTGTAAGAATTGCTTTATAAATTATATGTAGGGTAATTTTTAATTGATTAATAATGAAAAATCTTTTCACCGACCATGTATTTAAATTAAACTCAAAGTTTAAAAATAAAAGTATAGATATTCTAAAATGTAGTTAAAAATATCTAAAATGTTCATCTGGTGCTTGACATAAATACATGTCTTGAGGACATGATATAGCTATTATTTAGGAGGAGTGTGCATGCTTCCGGAATTGGATTTGGTACAGCCCGATATTTCACTCATTCACATACTTAAGAAAATTGGAATTGTTAGAAAAAGATTAGATGATTGACATTTTTTTTTAATCAATCTAAGGCATCAACATGCGTTGAGAGTTAGAGATAAATCCTTTTATGTATTGACATTTATTTAATGGATTGACATCGCTCAAATGTTATTCCATACACACATATATGAAAATTGGACGCTTATTCACATACTTAAGAAGCATGAATGTTTGTCAACCATACTACACCATAGATGAGTTACATGTTGAATGCATGTTTAAAATCCAATATACTAAGATAAAATATAACTCGATTAATTTTTATCTAACAATTCTGATTTATTATATAAAAAAAAACCCAACCGCAGGGCAGGAAATCCGGGTCCATATCCTTCTCTTGCCTTCCCAAATAACAATCTTTAGAAAAGAAAGAAGTTACCTTTCTGTTGGTTCATGAACTTTTCCTCTCTTAAATGTCTTGGCCCCCCTTCAACTGTATTCTATGATCCGTGATTCGTATCCGTAACGTTACACAGACTGGTTGACAAAGAACAACTCAGACCTTACAGTATCTCAGCTATAAAGTTTGTGTACCACATGAAATTAAAACTTTTCGAACCATGCACATTGACACATAAATGTAGGGCTACTAAGTTGTCTGATCAGACCCCTGCAATAAACGTCCCATTATGATTCAACTTTCTTCCATCGTTGTTTTTTTATCATTTCAGGTAAAACAATATTAGTGGGGCCAATTAATTGGCCACATGACGTGGAAAGCTGCTCATGTAAATTAGTATTTTGTGTATTTTAACTTTACATAACTTTTTAAAAAATATTCATTTAAAAATTATTTAAGAAAAATTATTTAAAATTATAAGATACATGCATGATTATTCGTTAATTTATATTTTAATTTATAAATATAAATAAAAAGAGAGAAAATTTTCTAAAATTTTAAAATTATGTACAATTAATTTTAAAAATTTAAATAATTAAGAATAACAGGTATATTAATGTTTAATAAATAATGAACTAAGAGATTAAATTGCTCTAATATATATATATATATATATATATATATGATAAAATAAGTTATGCATGACAGTATAAAGTAATTTTACATAGTCAATTAATCACAAACCACTATGTATAGTAAGTTTGTTAACTTTTATAATAACTATCTTAAAAGTCATACTAACGATAATTTTTAATTGATTGATAGTGTAAAATTTTTTATATTAACAGTATATAGCCATTAAACTCTCTCTCTCTCTCTCTATATTCCATTTGATAAATAAAAATGGATAAAATTTTCAACTATTACTTACACGATAATGATTAAGGAATCAATACATAATTTTATTAAACACTATGATAATATATTAAGAGTTTAATAGTCATGCACTGACAGTGTAAAGTAGTTTTACATTGTCATTCAATCACAAACAACCATTTATTGTAAGTTTGTTGACTTTTATAATAAATACTTTAAAAGTCATATTAACGGTGATTTCTGATTGAATGACAGTGTAAAACTTTTTACATTATCAGTGCATGACCATTAAACTTATATATTAATTAATATAGCATATTATATTTTTAATAAAACCTTTTTATTTTTAATTTCTCAATCATTATTCTTAGGAGAGCAATTAATAAACTCGTGAACCATGCTGGTTGCATTCGTGTGTGAGAGTCTGTGCACAATTGAGTCATTCAAAAAGTAGTAGTAGTGTGTTAAATTGTGTCCAGTAACTTACGTGGAGTGTGAGAAGAATAGGTAAGTCCATGTAACATTACTCCTAATCTTTTCGGCATCTGTGACCTATGACCATCAATTATTCAACTGGCCAGGCCAATGTATGATTGAGATATAATTTGCTTCATGTGTGGACACTCTGTACCACAAGTTGATTGATTGCATTGTATGTATGCAAACACAATAAATAGCACACCGGCTAACCACCTACAAGTATTTAATTTTTGAGTGTTTTTGTGCACTGGGAACTGATGTCTTTTCTAAATATATTATTAAACCAAGTTTTCATCCTAACCCTGCCCCTTTTTCCCTTGTCATTTTGGAATCATGGGAGTTCATAAATCTAGAGTCTTAATTTTTATGTTCCTTCTTTTCATCCTAGTAATACTGCTCCATCTTTCAAGTTGCAGGCACATTTCCTGGGGGGTTAAGGAAGAGATCATGGAACAAAGAACCAGAACCAGGTTCCCCTTTGGTACTAGTTATAATTCTGCTGAAAGCAAAGACAAGGTCGGTGGATTTCATACTGTTTCACATACAGCCACTCCAGGTGGACCAAACCCACTTCATAACTGAGTGAAAGAAAATAGGCATCATCATGAAGTCTCTAGTGAAAGCAGATCTGGTAACTAGAAAGGGTAGCAATTTCTTAGAGGCAAGAAGACATAGTTTAATTTCATTTTCCTCACCTTTCCAGAATCCAAAATGGTGCTTTAGTTAGTTTGCATCATAAAGGTATGCCATTTCCTTTGATATATATGTATAATAATAGAAAAAGCATATATTTTACATAATATATCACTTGAAAGTTGCTTGTACTTATGAGGATCATCTGGCATAACATGGTGAAGGAACTTGTAATGTACTTGTCCATAATCTATGTTGATTATCTCACTATCAATAATGTTCTTATCAATATTTTCATTTTTCATCTGTATCTTGCTAAATCCTTACTGAAGAAGATCCCAACTTGTAGAAGTTCAACTAGTTTATATACTTTTGCTTCAATTTCATTTTTATGGCTTCTCTGCTTGAAACTATGCAAGCTAAAAACACTTGGAAGGGCTGTTCCAAGTGCTTTGGAATAAAGGAATACTACGAGGATGACCATCAGTTTGACACAAAAGTTTAAGATCGTAAGTTAAGGACAAAATATGCATATCTAAGTTCTAACCATGACTTCATCTTCTATTGTACCCTTCAACCCTTTCTTTCTTCCACCTCTTATATTCACACAAAAATGTTTCTCTCAACGCTATCATTTCTCAGGTACTTATCGTTTCCTTATCTGATCCATCCTCAATAATGTAAATCATCATCCTACATAGCTAATTTGTAATGATTATTTAAAAACTTAAATAAAATAAATGAGCTAAAAGGACATGTAGGCGCAAGAGTGGCCTTATTTTGGCCAACAAGAGTCAAAAGAAACGAAAAAAACATTTATTGACAAGAAAAAATTGCCACCAAAATCCAGATGAAAACAATACGTATAGAGGGACAAATATATAAAAATCTACAGAAGCAGATAGTTCCATAAGGATTTTTTGAAATTTAGGAAAATAACGTTTGACTTAGTCAATCTATGCTATGGGTATAAGGGTATTATACACAATATTCCTCACCAAATTTTATATAAGTGAGGAGTTTGTTATCCATCATAGTCATAGACAGTGTACACTAAATTTGACATATACTTTAGGGTAAGCGTGGTCACAAAAACTATTCTGAATCGAATGCAGTGAAAACTAAACTAAATTGTACTGTAAAATTTTTGTTTATACATAAAGACTTGTCACATGGTTTGAATATAGAATCTAATATAACATTTCTTTCTATCATATAAAATAAATGTTTACTCATATTGTTTTGAATATAAAAAATTATTGCATTTTCTAACATGGATATACGACTTATTTTAAAAAAAAATAATTTTAAACACATCATACTTTATATAAAAAAATTAAAAAACTGCATTTCACTTATAATATATCTTAAAATATCTTAAATTTAACACTAATAACTACGAGATGTAAATTATATAATAACAAAAAATGCGTCATTTAATAACTTGCTCCTATATACGTATATGGTTATTAGTGCAATAACATTATGATTAATGGTTGAGAATCTTAATCAAGTATATATTCCATACACTCACTAATATATATGAAACTAGTCTAATACTGTTAAGTTTACAATTTATAATTTTTTAAATTATTATAATTTTTTATTGTATTTGTTTATTATTTTTTAATTTTACAAAAATATATGTTAATGTATATGTATTTGAATGTGTGCGTGTGCACATCTGTATAAATAATTACAAATATTAATATGTATTTAAATAATTATATATTTACAAATGTCTTATATCATTCTAATTTATATAAATGTGTTTTATAAAAATATTAGCTTTATAAATATATTTAGATAAATATTTATAAAATGAAGCTAATATTTGTGTCTTATAAAATGTGTCTTATATGTGTCATAAGTGACATAAAATTCAAATAGAAAATAGAAAAATATTTATCTGTTTTATAAGACACATTTATTAGACATGTTTTAGACGAGCTGAATGTTTACAAGACACATTCAAATGCCATTCTAAGTGACACATTAATTATAATATATAAGTGACATAAGATTAAAATAGCAAAAAATCTTTATATGTTTTAAAATTTGAACAAGCTAGCTAGGAATTTTGAATTAATAAAGAGATTGTCATAAAAAAATCATTATCACATTTATCAATTCATTTTTGTTGGACCTATGAGAGGTTAAAATTAAATTAAAAATATTAACGCGTTTATTAATACATATGAGGGGTTGCTAATGGTAGTAAGGTGAATTATGAATGATTAAGAGAAATAGTTTCTAGTGGTTGAACAAAGGCTGGAAGGGATATCTTATATTTGAAATGAGTTTGATTGGGTTTTATCTGTTTCTTCTTAGCTCTTCCCCACCATCGTTTTCCTTCAAACTATGAATTATTTGTTTGTGTTTCTTAAACTATAGCAATGGTTAATTGATAGTCAATCTGAAGTATCATCTTCTTGCTTGGTTGCATCTTAGTGCTGATTGCTAAATATATTACATATTCGGCGTACTAAAAATGTGTGCCCTATGTACTTATTTTAGACAATTTAGTTTGTAAAGAATAATTTAAAATTCTCCTATAGCATCTTTCTACTAATCTTTTTACTTGTTAAATAAAATATTGAATGCTTTTATATTTTTTAAGACTCTAGATTTAGACACATTCCTCTTATGCAACACTTTTTCAATAAAGTTTTTGGAGGGATTAATAGAAAAATATTATAGGAGGATACAATTTTAATTAGTCGTCCGTAAATGATTTGCATTAACTCCTTGTTTTTTTTTATTGCTTATAGTACTTGTGGCAGTTCATGTTAGTTAGACCAACTGAAGGTCATTGCTAACCTTCCCTGTGGGTTTAAGGGACAGCAGAGTGGTGATTGCATGTCATAAGAGTGTGTCTATTTTATTGAGCTCTTACTAACTCAAGGCATGAGTTAATATAAACATGAATATTAAGTTGTTCCCGTTGGTATAAATAATAGATCTAAGATTATTTCTTTAGACAGGGCTGGCCCAACGTTGGGTAAAACCTAAAACAAATTTTGAAAGGAATTTTTTTGCTTTAAATAAGAGAGCTATATGTAGGTTTTTGCCACATGTATGACTTTTTGTCAACAAATGTGGCTTTTTAACTTTATAAGAAGTAATAGCAAATATTTTTTTGTTGATAGGCCTAAAGCGTGAGCTTTAGTAGCTTTACCTTTGGGCCAGTCTTGTCTTTAGAGTTCAAGTTGGATATAGCTTTAGTAGTTTGTCGTGACATCCTCAATAACGTAAATCATCATCCTGCATTATGAATAGATTATTCAAAAACTTGAATAAATAAATGAACTAAAGGACATATGTAGGCGTTTTCTTTAATTTGCATGACTTGACACAAAAACAAATAACCAGTGACCTCGATTTGGTCTGCAAGAGTCAAAAGAAACGAAAAATTATTTATTGACAAGGAAAAATGGCCACCAAAATCCAGATGAAAACAATAGGTATAGAGGGACAAATATATAAAATTCTACCTAAGCAAATAGGTTCTGTAAGGATTTTTTCAAATTTAGGAAAGCAACGTTTGGTTTAGTCAAGTTATGTTATACATGATCAACTTTATGGTTTTTTTTTTAATTGAAAACTTTATGGGTATTATACACACTATTCCTCTCCAAATTTTATATTCTATTAGTCTAATAATAATTTTTGTATGTGAAAAAGTGAGAAGAGTTCGTTATTCATCATAGACAGTGTACACTAAATTTGGCATATACTTTACAGTAGGTGTGGTAAAAAAAAAACTAATAGAATGCAGTGAAAACTAAATTGTACTATAAATTGGTTATTTATACATTAAGACATGTCACATGATTTGAATGAATAATTTAATATAACATTTCTTTCTATCATATAAAATAAATGTTTACTCATATTTTTTTAATATCAAAACTTTTTACATTTTCTAGCAAAGATATGAGACTTATTTAAAAAATATTTAAACACATCTTACTATATTTACATTAAAAATTAAAAAATTGCATATTACTCATACTATATCGTAAATTATCTTAAATTTCACACTAATAGCTACAAGATCTAAATTATATAATAACAAAAATCACCATTTAATTATTTGCTCCTATATGCAATAACAATATGAGTAATGGTTGACAATCTTAATCAAATATTCTATACACTCACTTTTTTATATATGAAACATTTTCTCCTTATATATCTCAAATCATAAAAAATTAATACCAAATAAAAACATCTAATAAAGTCAATTATGATAAAAACGATAATTTAAATATCCTTTTTAGGAAAATATATGACATTTTTTAATTATAAATAAGTACATAAAAAATTAAATTTAGAATTATTACACATAAAAACTTGTCTTCATTGTCAATAATGAAAAATACATTCTATTAGATAAAAAATGTCAAAGAGATAAGACTTTTAAAATTATGTAAAAAATTATGAAAAATAAATTATTTGATTCAAAACGTATTATTTTTATGTCTATTAATTTGACATACTATATCAAAATTAAATTAAATTATAATTGACAAAATTTAAATAATGATATTTGAAAAAGATAAAAATATATAAAAACTAAAATGTATAATATCCCCTCTTTATATAAATTAAAATATTTTTATCTTGAATGAGAGTATTTTTAAGAATTATTTTTGAATGAGAGCGATTTTAGGGATTTTTTTAACGAAAGCATTTTTAAGATTTTATCTTAACTTCTTATATCTTTTGATATATTATTTTCATTTTTATTTTTGAATTGAATTTTAATATATTTTTAAAATAATATCAATAGTTAAAAATTATATTATATTAAAATATAAATAATTTATCATAAATTTAAAATATAATTTATATATTTAAAAATATTTATTTATTATAAATTTTAATTATAATATAATTTATATACCCCTCTCTATATAAATTTAAATAACTATCTTGAACGAAAATATTTTTAGGAGTTATTTTTTAACATAGTGTTTTTAAGAATTTTTTTAACATCTTATTTCTAATTTCAATATATATGTTTTTAAAAATATCAATAATTAAAAATAACATTGTATCACAATATAAATTATTTATCATAAATCTAAAATATAATTTATATATTTAAAAATATTTATTTATTACAAATTTTAATTATAATATAATTTATATGTTCAAAAATATTTATTTATTATAAATTTTAATTCTATAAAATAAATATTATTGTATACATTGCACAAACTAAAATAATAATTAGATATAAAAAAAATCGGGTCACCCATTAAAAAAAGAATATATCTTAAATTTTTTGTCATTTGATTTATAACATAAAGATCTATATCATAAAAATTTACTTCTCCAACCTACCATGATGCATTTTTGATACATGTTAAATTCTTTCAACAACTTCTGACCACTTGACATTGCCATGATTCTCTTATGTAAGGAGACTAGTCCAATTGAGAAACGATGCAAAATCACCCATTGGATCTGTTGGATTTAACTATCCTCATACATATCAAGCGATGATATGATCAATAAGAAAAGATAGTATCGGGAAGGATCCCACAAAACATAAAATCCTCATAAAATTAAAAGATAATCGAATTTTTATATTGATTCTAATTCTAATTCTAATCTGAAAACATATAAGAGACTGTTGATAGTGTCGCAAAACACACTTATAAATGACACTGTCTTCACTGCCTCACTCTACCCTTCCGTTTTCAATTTCTGCTATTTACAATACAATTCACAGAGCAAAAACCCTAAAGTGGGAAGCGAGAGGATGGTGTTTCCGAAGAAGCAGCCCAGGGCACATTGCGGTTGGATCACTGACAAACCACAAGGTATTTCAGATGCTCATTTCTTTCTTTTTGAAAAATAATCTTTTGAAAGTATATTAATATAAGGTTTAAATACTTATTTGGTTTGCATAGAGACAAAAAATTTTCCTTTTAGTCCCTAGATATACTTAAAACATCTTCCTTTAATTCTTACGTATATCATTTTTAATCTCTTTTAGTTATTGTCGTAGGGACTAAAAGAAAATAAAATGATATATATAGGGACTAAAAGAAATTAAAAATAATGTGCAGAGACAAAAAAAAATGCTTTTAAATATGGAGATTAAAGAATATTTTTTATTAACTACAACAACTAAATGAGTAATTAAAATTTAGGCTATGTTTGGATTCTCCTTTGACAGTTTCTAACATATTTTTATCTCACTAAACTTAGTTTTTTTATCGTATTTGGTTACTTTTCAAAGTAATTTTAAAAACACAATTTGCTACTAAATTGAATTTGAGTTGAAAGTAACGTAAGAGTTGTTTTTGAAAACTCATTTTTTCGCTGATAATATATATGAAAGTACAGCATCAAATAAAAGTATTTTTGATTAAAATTATGTAAACAGATTTTATTTTGTTAACATACTTTTGAGCAAAAAATATTCAAACACAAATCATATTATACTAAACTCATTTTTTATCAAATTTAAGTTTACAACATACTTTTGATTCAAATTTGTAAACTTCAAACTCAAACAAGCATTTAGTATAACAATATTTGTACGATCCAAAGCAAGTGTGTGCAACTTTATGGCTTCAGGTATCGGTAAGAGGAAAAGAAACCGAAGGGAAGTTGGTGGTGAAAATGAAGTGAGGCGAAGTACAAGAAATAAGGAAGATGATAGGATCAGTGGGTTGTCTGACTGTGTTCTGCTCTACATAATGAGTTTGATGAACACAGAAGATGCTGTTCGAACTTGTGTATTATCTAAACGATGGAAGGACGTTTGGAAAGGTCTCAGTATCGCTTGTTTCACATTCTATTCCCCACACAGATCGCCTGAAAGTTTTACGAAATTTGTGTTGTATATTATAGATATTTCAAAAGTCTCATGTCCCACATTGCCTAGTTTGGATTTCCATCTAGTGTTTATATATCAAAATGTGATATTAAATCTCAAAGTAGCTAGCAAAGTAGAGAGGCTTGCATCAGTGAGAATGGGCCTCGTGGGCACTGTTGTAGTGCAAATCTAATGTTTCTCCCTTCCTTGTGCGTGGGAGTCATGGGTTTCAAAACATTTTTAGCCTTGGTTTTACTAATTTTATTTTCAAAATTAAATTTTAAATTTTAAATAAGCTTATCCGGAATCCCTTTTTTGTAACCGTTGCATTTTGAATGAGTCAATATCTCATTTCCTTGATCCTCTTCGGAAAAATATCGCCATTATCTATGTGTGAACGTTTTTCTTTTGATGCTACAGTGGTGGACGTTTTGGTGTGTGTAACGTGTGTGGGCAGTTTTATATATCCTGTTTTCAATGCAGAACATGGGCCTCAGAATATTTTTAGCCTTGGTTTTACTAATTTTATTTTCAAAATTAAATTGTTTTTAAATTTTAAATAAGTTTATCTGGAAACCCTCCCCCCTTTTTTGTAACCGTTGCATTTTGATTGAGTCAATATCTCATTTCCTTGATCCTCGTCTCCGTAAAAATATCGCTATTATTTGTATGTGAACGTTTTTCTTTTAACGTACGTGGTGGACGTTTTGGTGTGTGTAACGTGTTGTGGGTAGTTTTATATATCCCGTTTTCAATGTAGAAAAAACATAGACTTTTTGTTCTTCAACCTTTTCGCAAAACAAAAACTTCTCTGCTCTGGGTTCTAAATACAGTTTTTTCCTTGACTAGTTCTGCGCTATACGTTTTGAGGAGTTCCTGTTGTATCTTAGGGACTTGCGCATACCACGCGAATAAGTCCTTTAATGCTATCACACGCCTCAGAATTTTGTAATACCGTCAGTCGAACTAACAATTTGCGTGTCAGGTTCTGTCCAGTCGAGATGACTCCTATCCCCTAGTTAGTCTTACTATTGAGAGTTGGACTAGGGCCGAAGACCTAGATGGGGTCATACAATATGCTGTGTTTCACAATGTTCAGCACTTGACAATGTGTCTAAAGTTAAGCTTTAATCCCAATTTTGACTTCAAGTCTCTCCCTTTACTCTTTTGCTGCAAGTCTTTGACATCTCTCAAGCTTTGTTTCGGGTGGAACCCTTGGGTGATAATACTCCCAAAATCTCTGGATTCGCCTGCATTAAAAAGCCTGCGTCTCGAACGTCTTTGTTTTGCTGCAAT
Source organism: Spatholobus suberectus (assembly GCA_004329165.1). Taxonomy (NCBI): domain Eukaryota; kingdom Viridiplantae; phylum Streptophyta; class Magnoliopsida; order Fabales; family Fabaceae; genus Spatholobus; species Spatholobus suberectus. Next base: position 16,186,000 of record QUWT01000781.1, on the reverse strand, counting down.
TGACAATGAACGTGCTGAGCCCTTTTCAAACTGTCACGTGTTAAATACTTTGTTCCTTGGATATTGTTCTTTGCCAGATGATGCACCAGTCCTCTGCATATCTAATCCCACTCTTTCCAGCTTGACAATAAAACATGAATCATGTAAGGAACGATGTTACAAAATTGTACTTTCTACTCCAAATCTTACTTCTTATGCTATCGATGGTTTTTATAGTTGTCAACTCATTTCAGCCTGCAATCTTTCTCTCCTCAGAGAAGTAAGTATTGACATCTACATGGGGACATGTTAATAAGTGTTCGTCAATGTAAAGATATTGACACTCTCTTCGGCCACCCTTCGATCATTACTAAGTGTAATAAGTTACTTAAGTATTTTTTTTAGCCTTTTTTTTTTTTTAATGCTTATAATGTGTCTGCATTTATATGTCAAAATTTTTGCTACTGCTTAATTTTCCGTTTCAAAATATCCATTTAAATATGTCTCTTATTCACTCTACTTGTGTAGGATCTCTCAGCCCGATCAACTAAACCTGAACTTCGACGCTTTGTTAGATTGGAGTCATTGAAAGTGAAAAGGCAATTACGTGCAGGCATATCTGATTTGGAAGTAACCAGAGTAGTGAATTATTTGCTTCAAAACTCTCCAATGGCAAAGTTGATTTCATAACAAGTGCTTGAAGTGGTGTCCATGCTTAATTTTTTAGTTAGGGACTTTTACAGTAGTATTCAGCTTTTCCTTATTTTATGCTTCCCTTTCTCCCTATCCTAGATGCTCTGTTCTTACAGCAAATTATAAGTTGCTATATTATAAGTTGTTTTTTTTTTACAACGTTTGTTATGGATTTTCTTATTTGGCATGACAATGATAAATTTTAAATTTAAGAAACTGGCACTGTTGGGAATAATTTGTCTTAAACATACAGATCTTTTATTCTTTGGTTGATGGACAAGGATGGTAAGTAAAATATTCTGTTTACAAAAAGAATTGAGGCTGCCTTAGAGAGTAAATTTTTATTTAGGTTATTTTCACATTAAAACAAATATTCTTTTGTGGCAATCAAATGGAATTGTCTTTGAAGTTTTTCACATCATATTTAATATAATCTAGATAATCCTTGAAGAACAAAACAACTAAAGAAAAAATGTATTGTAACAAACTGAAGAATCTGAACTAGCTTCGTTTGCTAGTGGTATCTATTGCGTTGTCATTGACAATTTTTAATCCATGAGAGTTGCTCAACTCTTAAAACTTAAACATCACTAAGCTATGGAAAGCAAACTAAATTTAAAACTCAAGAAACCCAAATTGTAGACATGATTCCTAATTCTACTAAGAATTATATACTTTAAATCCCAACAACTTGGTTCAATAATAGCCAATGAGATTTGTTGCAAGAAAGTGAAGTTTGTTATGTCACAGTTGGATGCAATGAAACAAACTATGGATGAGGATCATGCAGTTTGAAAATGTAGCGTAGTTTCCTGTAGATTGTAGAAGCCTGGGTTACCCTCCGGTAATTCACTTCTCTACGATTGCTTGTTACTGGTAGGTGTGTTGTTTTGGATAGGGTGATAATTACCTTTTTAAGGTTTTGGATTCCCTCATGTGAAATTTCTATCCAATGAAATCTCAACCCTTAATTAAAAACATCAGAAAAAGAATTTAAATAATAAAAAAGCAGGGCATGGAATTTTGATGGTGGAGATTTTTACCGGAGAGAATCCAAGTGAAAATCCCAATTGAGAGAATCCATTCCCCTTTGTAAAGATAGGAAATTGATGTATTATTGGATGATTAGATAGAAGAATATCAAATTTGAGTGTGGATACCTTAGTGAGAGGGGGTGGACGGTTAACATAATTTTTTTATGTAGTTTATGGACTATTTGGAAAATACTTATATAGTGTACTATTGGCTATATATCATGTGTAATGACCATCTAACAATGATTATAAAGTTTTAGACTCATTATATATATATATATAAAAAGTTTTAGATTCAGTTTTCAATCAATAGTTAATGCAAAGGTGCCTTTTCCACTTCCCATCCTCTATTCCTCTCTCTAAGGGCTTGTTTGGTAGTCAAGATAAGATAAGATAGGATAAATTATGAGAGCAAGATAAAACCAGGATAAGAAAAGAGCAAGATAAGTTATAATCTTATTTAATGTTTGGTGCGCACCAGATAATAAACTAGATAACGATAAGATAAAATATAAATTATATTCAAATGACAAAATTACTATTTCATAAAATTACATATAATTTTCTAAAAGTAACTTTTAATTTAATTTTTTATTTTTTACAAAAAAATTATAATTTTAACTAAACTATACAATATTATTTTTTGTTTATGTAGTTACTTTTCTTAAAATTATAAAAAAATTATATAAGATTTTAAAATTATAATTATTATTCAAATAGTTTTATTTAAAAAATATTTGAATAGCAATTATTTAATTTTTAATATTTTAATTAATAATATACTTTAAATTTACATGTCAAAATTATTATTATATATAATTATATATATATATATATATATTATCCTATTATGCTTCCTAACTCAACTTCTTCTTTAAGATAAGAAATACACTAGAATAACAAGATAAAATGAGAGACAGATAATATTATCATATGCTATGCTACTGACGTAGTAAACAATAGATTACAATAGGATAGAATAGTTATCCTATCTTATCCTATCATATCCTGGTCACCAAATGGCCCTAAAAGGACAGAAAGATCTAGCACCAAGATGACAAAAATATAATCTTTCAAGGTTGGTGTATGAGCTTATTAGAAGGAAAAGAGAGACAAATGTTAGTGGTTCTTGTCCCCACAAATTGCATGAGGTTTTTCCTCCTGGGAAGAATTTTTAAGAAAGCGGTTTACAATTTCCTACATGAGATAGAGAGGTTATCATGATCTACTGAGTCCTGATCAGACTCCTCATCCTCTGTTGTCAGTTTCATGCTACCTAGTTCCACTTCTTCGGAAGAAAATGATTATTATCTTGAAATTTAACTCTCCATTGTCATTTAACTATTTTAATTGATTAGCTCTTCTACTAATTCATTCAATATTTGCTCTCTAGAATCCCAAATTATGACTAATGTTTAGTATCAGAGTCATTCTTTATATTAGCACAATTTTAATATTAAAGTCTTAGGGTCCATTAGGGAAACTATATGAATGTACTTTCTCAATTAAATTTAACACTTCATAGCTCCTTCAATAGTTATGGCCTTCTCTCTGTGTTTATTAAGAAATTTTTGTAGTATACTTTTTATATTCGTCATCCTGGTGTTTATTCGATACTCTTCAAGCCTCGGTTTCACAGTTAATCAAAATGTTTTCATACATCATAATGCTATTTCAAGATCAATATAAAAGATCTCAACCATCAACTTAACAGGATATTTATCTTATTTTAATTAATATATCAACACGGGTATCCAAGATACATTTGAAATTTTTTGTTCAACATTCAGGGTATAATATTTGATGATCAACACGGGTTTCATTCAGTGGTTCCATTACCAATCAACACGTAATACTTGATCTCCCGTCCCAGTCTTAACTGTGCACCCCTAATCTCAATTTTATTGTTTGTTTCAACATAAATTCAATTATATCAATTCAAATGGTACCTTTACCAAGTCAATCACGTATTACTTCTACTAACAATGGTGAAAACGGGATCTATGCTATTATTCCAAGAATGAAGAGTGATATAGAATCTAAGATCACAGCATCATACCAAACAAAAAAACATGTAAGTTGTCTATTTCCAACATTTCATGCGAAAATCTTTCTAATAAACATTTTCACAAACACATGGTTAATAAGAAGTCATCGGTTACATTCACGAGTCACTTTTACGTAATTATACCTGTAACTATTAATGTGAAACTCTTGTCTTTCTAATAAACATTTTCACTGGTTGATTTCTCTAATAACATTGACATTTTATAGTTAAAGGTATAAAGAAAACCATTTTTTTAGACCCAAATCCTCTTGTTTTCTCATGAGTCTAAACAAGAAAACATTCATGCAATGAAAATTAGTTTCAGGCATAAGAACTTCATTTTATAAGTTATGGTTCATTGCTAACTAATAAACTCAAAAAGACCAGTGCTTGTAGAATAATAAAATATTTTTTCCTCTACTTGTAAAATTACAGAAGTTATTCACTTATTAGTGGGATTCATTTGAGAGTCTCAATAGACTACACAGCAGGATGCATAAATGCTTGACAGTAAACATGATTAATTCTGGTAGTGTAAAAAATTAGATCAATCTATGAAGTAGCTTAATATGAAGCTAGCTAAATATTGGCTAAAATATACTTTTGGTCTCTTATCATTTTACTAAAATTTGTTTTGGCTCTTTATCTTTTAAAAGATTAATTTTGATTCTTTAACTTTTAAATTTTAGTCAATATTATTCTTCTGAAACAGTTATCGTTTTCGATTTCAGGACACGATTTTGAATCTTTTTTGATTGATTCAAGACTTAAAACTTGTTCCATTAGATTCACCTACATGAAAACTATGGAATCTGATTAATGTTCGAACAAAAAAAGGCTATAAACATAATGGAAATTGCGTGAAAGTTGAGTCTTACAAACAATCGAAAAAGAATCTAATATTAGATTTTTCAGTTTTTCGGTTTCTCGTGAGACTCACTTTTCATGCAATTTTCACCATGCTTAAGGCCTTTTTTGGTTTGAACATTAGTTAGGTTTTATAATTTTATGTAAGTGAATCTAATGAGACAAGTTTTACGTTTTGAATCGGTCAAAAAATGGTTCAAAATCTTGTTCCAAAATAGAAAATGATCATTGTTTCATAAGGATAATATTGAATCAAATTTGAAAGTTAAAGGATTGAAAAATAAGGGACCACAACAAATTTTAATAAAAAGATAAGAGACCAAAAATATATTTTAATCTTTTAATTTTGGGTTCAGGAAACCAAAATGGTTCTTTATAAAATTTTCAAGTTAATATTGTAGTATATAATTGATTAAAATACTAATATTTTGTTGATTCTTGGATAACAAGAATCAAATTGAAACAACTAAATCTAATTTTAGTAACAAATAAACGCAAAATTCTTCGTAGTATTAAAAAAATTAAAAGAAAAACAAAGATATGACAGGTGATGGATGTTCCATTAAAAAAAAAAAAAGACTTTGAGAAAAGGATTTTAATTACTTTCTTCAATAAGATCTCTTTTTCCTTTTCAAGAAATAGCATTCGTTATATGCTTCGAAGGAATGCTTCACTTTCCAAAAAAATAAGTGTCACTCTTAGGCCCTAGTTTGGGGTGGTTGCGAGTTTTTGGTTTTTGGTTTTCAAATGCAATTTTCGAGACAAAATGCGTTTGGCTAAAATGGAGTTGAAATGGTTTTTAACTTCAATTTCAAAACACTTTTACATTCATTTTCAAAACCAAGAAAAAAGGATTTGTAAATTTGGTTTTTGGTTTTTTTAAAAAAATACACATTATTATATTTGACAATAGCCTTTCTTGCCACCACCACCACCACAACCACCTGCGTTGTCATCATCACTGTCACAGCTACCACTATTGTTGTCACCATCTTTGCAGCCATAGTCACCACTACCACCACCATGACCACTAGCACTGGCACCACCATCACCACTGCCACAACTATTACGACCACCGGCATCGCCACCATCATCACTGTTACCACAACTACTACCCACCACTACTGCCACAACTACCACGACCACCAGCATTGCCTCCACCATCACAAGCTTCATCACCACTACCATCGTCAACGCCACCACCACGACCATGACCACAATCACGACCACCAGCGCTGCTGCCACCAGCCACAGGCAATGTCACCACCACCACTGACTATGCCACCACCATCACCACTGACACCGCCACATGTTACCACCGGTATCGCCACAACCACCGCCGTCGGCACCACCACAACCGTCATCATCGGCATTACCACTGCCACCACCATCATTGTTGTCGTCACCACTACTACTGTTGTCACCTCACAAACATATTCTTAAACTAATTTTAACAAAAAAAGAAATTTCAAAGTGAGTTTATTTTGAAACCAAAAATTAGAAAAAAAACTAAAACTAATTTTTAAAAACTAAAAACTGGTTGTAGTTTTTGAAATTTTCAAAACTCACAACTAAAAACCACCCCAAACGGGCCCTTAGAGAATAGACTACATAATAACAATGGTCGCAAATAAGTTTTACATTGAGTTGTATTGATATTCTTATTATTTAGATATTAGTGATGAATTACTAGACTCTGCTTACTATTTGTGATATTAAAATATAATTTTAATATTATAGCTCATGTATTAGGGTAGGAATTATTTCATAAAATTAATAGAATTCATATTGTTCTTTGAACTAGCATTTTTAGAGAGAGAAAGGGATAGCTACATATAAGATTAAATCAAGTTCTTGTTTGGATACAATCAACTTTTTTTTTTTGATAAACATAAGAATTATTATTAAGCGCAATCCAAACATAGCACAAGAAGTGCAAGGGTTGGATGCAAAAGACAATATACAAAGTTCTCAATTTACCACAGCCCACCTTTTTACAAAGCCATAATTCCCCATCACTAAATGCATTAGCCGCATATACAATAATAAAAATCAACAATATAAAAGGCCTTCCCAAAGGAATGAATCAACTACAATAACCACCGCCCACTATTGGTGATTCTCTATAGTCTCTTTTTCCAAATACTTATACTTCTATGACTATTTTATTACCAGATCAATGAAGATCATAAAGTTATAGACCCATAACCACGGATATGTAGCCCCACCATAAACTTGTGATCTAAGTTGATACTAACATGTCCTGCTTGGATACAATCAAATTGACTAGGAATTAGAACATATAATTAATAGAATTAAGATTGCATACCTATTTAGGCTCTTTGGAATTGATTAGGCTTGAAGATTGTGTGTACTTAGGTTGTTAGTTACTATAGTGAGTATGAGGGGGATAAAATACTGCGGAGAAATTCATCAATGGGTCATGAGTCAATCCACATAAGTAAACTTTATATTTACTTATATATTGCTCAACATATCCATTCTTACCTAATGTGGGACTTCATATTCACACTTGCACTCCAAAAATTTCTCCCTTAAGTGTGAGTCTCTTCCATATGGTATGACTCCCCCCTCAAGCAGAAGCCTTTTCATACACGAGTACTCATGGTGGCACTTAGAGTTTAACCATTGTCGTTAATATGTTCTAGATACTTGCACCGCTATTATAACCCCTAGAGCTTAGCCACTGTCACAACACGCTATATATACTTGTATCGCCCTAGAGCTTAGCCATTACCATCAATACACTCTAGCTACTTGCATTGTCATTAGCTCATATCAATGGGACACATTGCCTAACCTTCACATCACTAGAAAGGCTTTCAATACAAATGATCCCCATGCATAAATCAATACATGAATCCACCACCAAATTCCACTACCTGTCTAAGCTTGGTCACCTAGTTTAACCATCGACTCTAATATCACTTGTTGGAAAATACGAAGGAGGTAAAATACTAGAGAGAACTTCATTAGTGGGCCACGAGCCAACTGCACAAGTGAGCATGACATCAAATCCAACCTAAAATCCTTAAGGCATTAGGTTGTTTGTGGGTCTTTGTCACTTATATATTTCCCAACATATCCAAAAGTAGAAATACTCAAATAGTAATGCTATCCATAGTTTGAAACAAAGAGTTAGCATATACATTGTTTATATCATCCTAGTATTGGCACATTCTCTTATGATGGGCTCTTCTTTGGATTAGGCCTACATTAATCCTATATAGCTTATGATTTCAACTAACAAATAAAAACCAACTCCAAATCTACAAAATAACAATTTCTTTTTCCAAATATAACGAAACTCCCAAATAGTTAGCAACTAGTAGCAAATGACAATTTAAAAATATTAAAAAATAATGGAAAGTGAATTTCTTTAAATGAAATGAAACAACACTAAATTATTTATTGTTTAAAACAATTTTATTATTTTGGAGAAATTTAATTACTTTATTAATTTGATTAAGCATAACCTTAGTGTACATATATTAAATTGTTGCTCAGTTTTTGGTACAAAGTAGCGGTGATATCAAAGGAAGAAAAACTTGAGAGAATTATTGCTACTTAAGGTAAGAAGAAAAGAGGTGACATACACTTAATGTTTGGTCTTTTTTTTTTTTACCAAAATACCCGTTGACAGAAAGTTGTTTCTGTTGTGTAATCTACACCACAGAAATAAGTTTTTGTTGTGTAGTAAGTTAAGGAAGGGTGTTAGTACATATAGTACACAATGAAAACAAGTTTTTGTTAACAGAAACTTATTTTTATTGGAAACTTGTTTTCGTTGTATAATAAGTTGAGGAAGGGATGTAACTTTACAATACATAATGGAAACAAGTTTCGTTGTATTAGTTCACTGTATTAATTTTTTTATATGTGTGTGTTGCTTATTTTGTGATTAAATAATCTAATAACTTTTTATTGAGTTGAATAAAATATTAATTAATTTAGTTAATTTTTGCACTTAATTTTTATTTGTTTTAAATAACTTTAGTAGTTGAATAATTTGATAAATAATAAATAAGGCAAAAATATGGAACAAATCAAAATAAGTCAAAATACTTGTAGAAAGTAAGTCAACATAACATGAGATATTACAAAATAAGTGAACATATGAGATAGAAAATAAAATACAATAATGTAAAAATAATAAGACCAAAATATCACTAATGGATCTTCATCCTCATCTCATATACACATCACGCTGTAGTGCCTAACTGTTCTCACCACCTTCTCAGGTAGATGGGCACACAACATGTGGCCTAATTTCAGGAAGCTAGAGCAATAAGAGATGTCATGGGAGGGGCGTGCGTGTTTGTGCAACTCAAACGACATCTAGATGACATTTTCTAGTTACAGCATATCTAGTAGTTACCTCGTCTAAATCGCCTGATCAGAGCCCTTCATAGGCATCCATCTATAGACACAAGGACACTCACTATATGTAATGATCATTTCACAAGGGCCAACGATATAAAAATGCTCATATATCCATGCCTGTAAAACCATTAACATAATTAAATGGTTGTAAAACAAAAAACCCAAAAGGCAAAGGAAATAAAAACAAAATTGGTACCTGTAGTATAGTCATGTATCCCTAATCTACTTTGTGTGATGCAAGTTGGCACAGCCAAGCTGATTGTACATGTTACACAATGTGGTGACACCCCATGCATACTCGCATTTACCAAGATCTTGGAAAAGCTCCAAGTAGTAGACAAGCATGCACATGGAACTCTTGTTGACATAGATCATGCAGCCAACCAAATATAGTGGATAAGCTCTTGTTGGATATATGACCTTTTTGGCCTCCATATGTGAAAGATATGTCTGCTTCAGTCACTCAAATGTCATGTGCACTCCTCGCTCAGTTGTAATACGTGCTTGGTTATACTTGACCCCAAGCAACTGCATCAAGTATCCAATTACTTCATCATGGGACAACAATTGGTGAGAACATGGGTCCCAACTATAGGTAAGTGTAGGAGAGATGACACATCATCTAGAGTGATGGTTATCTCCCCTGTTGGAATGTGGAAGGAGCTTGTACCCTTGTGCCACTATTCAATAAAAGCAAACAACATGGCCTTATTTACTATGCCATAACATGCCTATGTGGCAGTCGTTGCCCTACCTCCATCATGTATGTCCGCACTTGCTCATGCACAAGCAGGGCTAAAACTAGGCTTCTATGAATGACAAGCTTTAGCTTTGGGCAGTTTAGTCTTACCCACAATCGTGGGGCAACATGTTGCTTATAAGACATCAACACAGAGTGGTCCTCAGAACCTCTTAGATAAAGGGGCCCAGTAGTAATGGCTCCACAACAAGTTCCTGCGGTCTACGAGCTACAACTAACTCCCTGTGGTTTGTCAAGATGCATCACTACCTCGCGCTCTTTGCATTGTTTCCATTCTTGCTTTGCGGGTTGAAGTGGTGAGAAGTACTCTCTCAGAAGCTCTTGAACTAACCCTACCTCTGTGTCTAATATACGTGTATGTAGAATAATTTACCTGTTCTAGTCCAAATGAATAAGAGTTTAATCAAGAATTTAATAAAAATGAATAAGAATTTTAAAAAATAAAGTTTACGGAAACATGTTTCCATTATGTATGTGCCTCAATACATAATGAAAACATGTTTCTATTGTCTATCTAAGCTTTATATACAACAAGCGGTGGGTGATTTCCCTTGCATAATCTTGTTCAACTTATAAAAGTTGGGAAAATAGACACAAAAATACTTGTTACCCCAACCAATTACATTCACCCACCAAGAGCTCAACAAAGCAATAGAACAAAAGTACGGAACCATTAAAGGTACAAAACTAGGCCAACTGGTTGCCCTTAAAATGTTGTTCTATTGTGAAATAAAGAGTAAGAAATGAAACATTAAACAACTATAAAATGCAACTTGAAATCATATAGACTAAGGTGCTAGACAACAAGTTAACACAATTTAAAAAAAAATAATAACCTAGCGGACCAACTTATCTTGCCTAGCCAATGGCCTACCAGGTTGGAAGGATAGGTTGGTTGGGCTAGCTGGCTGAGCCACCTAACTCATTCACCTTGCCATTTTTGGTGGGTTAGGCTCGTTGGCTCGTTGGCCTCAACTCGCTTTGCCACCCCTAATCAAGTGGTTAATCTCTAAATGTTCATAATTTTAAGATAATTCATAAATCCATTCAACACAGGAAATATGTGAATTAGAAATGGAATTCGGAGGAAAACATTGGAATTAGAACAAGAATATACGTAGTTTAATTTTCCTCTAATAAAAAGAGAAATTAAAAATACATAATTTAAAAAGAAAAATCGACAAAGGATTAATGAAAACCCCTTGACAAACTCAATTTGAATACCTTTAGCTTTAGCTCTAAACAACCTTTTCCTTTCCCTGCAAGAATGTCCAAGTGAATGTTTGATCATGTCATTTCATTCATGCAGAGGCATTCTTTAAAAAATCAAATGCCAATATTTAGGTCTAAACAACATCCTATACTTGAGTGTTGTCATACTTAAGTGCCAATCTTAACCCATGCCTTAGTGTTGGGATTTTCTCAAAACCCCTTAAAAATTCAAAAAAATAAAAATAAAAACAGAGAAATGTTAAAAATAAAAATTCCTAATAAAGTTATAAAACCACTAACTAAAATTAGTTCAAAATTGACTCTTAACACTTAAGCCTAACGTGTAACTAGGTTTTCACTTAATCATGAAACAAATGGCAACACTCTTAAAAGGTTGAACAAGTTAAATGGTATTGCTATTTTGGGTATGTAGCAATCCCCTGACATGCAATTTTTATATAATCTTCATCCTTATAGGTTCACTTACAAAGCACAAAGGTTCTGCTATTCCCACCTTTTTTTTTTTAGCAATTTTCATCTTACTTTTGCAAATATGTAAAAAATGACTATTTTACCTTCACCTTCATTTTCTTGTCTTTATCACTTCTTCACAACCCCAACCCATCACCCATTTGCTTCCTTCATCGATTAAGCTCAGCACACCACTGTCGTCCTCCTTCTTTCACCACCTCACCCCACCTCAACTCACCCCACCGGAATTCAATTAGTTGACAGAGTTTTAAGCTCAACACATCATTGTAAGGCAGGCATCGTCTTAACGTTCTGTCTTGTTAGTGTGTTTTTTTTTTTTTTGCACTTATAGATTCAATGAAAACATATTTTCATGGAGTAACTTCTGCAATAGAAACATGTTTCCATTTTGTAACTTGTCAATTTACAAAATGAAAACATGGTTCTTGTTGTATAATTACAAAATTATGTACCTTCACACACTTGCTTGGCTTGATTGATTGTAGAATTAGTTTTATGGAGCAAAGTTGGAATACATTTTTTTTTCTTCTAAAGTTAATATGCCAAGTGTTTAGGGGAATGTGATTGAAGCAAGCAAGGATGCTTTTGAGCATTCGATAAAAGCAAGCGATACTGCTTTAGGAAATTCGATAGTAGCAAATGAGAAGTAAAAGATAGAGAGGTTAGATATGAACTCCTAAGATATGTTCCTCGATTACAGAAAAATTTTCACTACTATAGAGGTATAATGAATAATACATGGTTGATAGCCTTATAAGGAGAAATTTATCACGACATGGATGGATTGGGTGATGAATCTTGGAACTACAACAACTAATAGGTATTTGCAGTAATTGCTATACTGACTTAACACGTATCATTTATAATAATGCACTTTTATTGACAAATGCATATGTTTACTAATAGGATTGATGGCGCACATGCAAGATTGAAAAGGTTACTTCGAGATAGCATGGGAGACTTGTGTAGTTCTTGGGATGCAATGAATAATATGCTCATATTTCAACACAATGAAATAAATGTATCATTTCAGAAAAGCATCAATGTATTGAAACACAGGTTTAATAATAAATTCTATCAAAAGCTACAAGGCTTTGTATCAACACAAGCAGAAAACTTGATATTTAATAAGTATAAATGTGTTAACACTGTTGGTGCTGACAATTATGCTTGTGGCTACACACTAAGAACTACTCATGGACTACCTTGTGCGTGCGAACTTGTAAATATAGCAATATGTTCGACATCATTCCATTACGGTCCATTCATGTGCATTGGAGGAGGTTATCCTTTTCTAAAGATGAAATGACTCATTGTTGGGGCAACTTATCGCTTACACATCAGGTTGATGCATTATTAAAGCGATTTCCAGAACTTGATGTGTCTAGAAATATTATATTGAAGACTAAAGTTTGTGAACTAGCATTTTTGGATACCACTGTAATGTGTCCTCCAAAGAAAGTAAAAATGAAAGGAGTACCAAAGTTTGTAGAAATTCACTAAATGTCTTCCTTCAATGTGGGAGGGAGTTGATGTAATGCACAAGGTTGTAGATAATTTGTCACCTTTTAGTATGCCTCGCACAGTTATCCATGACACTAAACGCAAAAAAAGGTGTCATTTTTAGATGAATTTCCTAATGAGTTGCATGAATATATTATCCGTACCATTGATGTTAGATTAGATAGAATTTGCGATTACTGGGTAGTTGTAGCTTTGTTAGGTAAAGGTAAAGAGTCTTGGACACTAATTCATGATGATTTGATTCGAGAACTTTAGCAGTGGCACGCTGAATATGCTCCACTCTTTGACACAGACGAGTGCTTGAATTAAAGACCTCTTTGTATGTTGATAAGGGCACAATAGCAAGTCATGATAATTGGATGTCCATTCTTGACATGGGTTATGTTATTGCTAATTGGTATAATGTCATGTTGGTCCACTTATCTAGGTTGCAAAGCTAGGCATTTTTTTCGCTTAGGAGTTGACCTTTATCTCCTACACAGCATTAGTTTATTGCTATTGGATTTGTTCATAGGTTATCACTTTGTGCAGGTATACATTTTCCAAATATTCTATTATTTAACATTTTAAGTATGTCAATTTGTTCATTAACTTTATTTAATTATGTCCTCTTATAGGTTTATTTGAAGGATGAAGCTTTTGTACCACCTATTGCACCTCAATGGTATAGATACTGGAATGACAATGCTCATTCATGACAAATTTCATACTTGGACTGCATACAACAATTCAATTCTTTATTTCTAACTAGAAGAGATGAATATGTAGTAGATATTACTAGAGACTCATTGTAATCATATGGTCATTTATATTTACTTTTCATAGCATATAGACTAATTATTGTTAGACTATTTTATGATGATCAATGTACTGGCATTGATTTCTATTTGATATTATGGATACTAGTTTGGTCATGTCATTTCATATGAAGTTAGTGGATATGAAATGTAGTTCCTCTCTTGTATCTTAGAACTGATGGTGTATCAAACTTCAATATAGAATAAAAACATAATTTTGTTGTACAAAATACACAATGATTTTTTTTTTTGTGTTGTGTTAGCAGGTACGACTTTCATACACAATGGAAATACGTTTCAGTTGTGCATAATACACAATGGAAACGTATTTTTGTTGTGTATGGAGGTCGCAACCCCTAATGTAACAGAAACACATTTTCATTGTGTATTTTGTACAATGAAAATGTATTTGCATCAAGGACGTTTTCGAAAAAAAAAACAAAACATGGGATGAAAATAGTGAAAAATGAGGAGGGAATAACAACTCCCCAAGAAGAATGTTGGATTAGGCTACACCAATGTCACGTGCCTTGTGACCTTAACTAAGGTGAAGTAACATGAGACTCGTGATTTTTGAAATTATGATTAAATTTACGGAGTTGAGGTTTAGTGTGATGCTTTTAAAAGTTCAAAGTCTTATCACTCTTTCAAATGATTTTTCAGTATTTAATTTTTTAGACTAGATAGGCTATTTTTTAAAAACTTAATTAGTTAACAAAATTGTGTCATACTATTTAAGAAAAAATATTTATTTATATAATTTTGAAAATATTACACTAATAGCATTAAATGAAACATTGATAGTTCTTCTCAAGTTTAATTTTCTTATATATATTTATCAATTTCTGTATATTATATTAATATATAGTTTAATTTTTATTTTTTAAAGTATGTTTAATTTAATAAAATCTTAATTAAATATCAAAAGTGTGTCATACAATGTATTAAAAATCTATTTATTTATATATTTGTACAAATATTATATTAATAGAGTTAAATGCTATATTAATTTTTCTTTTCAAGTCTAATTAACATATATAGATAGATAAGTATAGACTTTTAAAATATATTTTATATACAACCTTTTTTGTTTAAATCATAATTAATTAAAAAAATTGTGTCATATTATATAATAAAAAAATTATTTATGTATATATTTTAAAAAGTATTATTTTTACAGTATTAAATGATATATATCAAATTCTGTACATTATATTAATATTCATTTAAGTTTTTATTTTTTAAATGAGTTTTTATAAGTCCAAATGAGGCTGAAGTCCTACATATATTAAAAAAGGAGTTTAATAATCATGCACTGTCAGTGTAAAAAGTTTTACATTGTCATCCAATCAGAAATTACCATTAATATGATTTTTAAAATATTTATTATAAAAGTCAACAAACTTATAATAAATGGTGGTTTGTGATTGAATGACAGTGTAAAACTACTTTACACTGTCAGTGCATGACCATTAAACTCTTTTTAAATATATTTTAGAAACTAATTTTAATAAAATGTTAATTTTTTTGGTAGCTTATAAAATCTCAATCAAATACAAAATTGTGTCATACTATATATGAAAAATCTCTTTAATTATATATTTGTATAAATATTATATTAAGAGCATTATTTGTTGTATTAATATTTCAATATTTCTTTACATGTCTTTTACACACACACACACACGTATATATGTGTGTGTGTGTGTGAATTTCTATATATTATATTAATATATTTTTCAATTTCTATATCTTATATTATTATACATTTGAATTTTTTTTAAATCATGTTTTGCAAACTAATTTTATAAATTCTAAATTAAATAACAAAATTGTGTCATACTATATAAGATAATAATTATTTATCGATATATTTGTATTTGTAGTACATTAATAATATAAAATGCTACATTAGAATTTCTTTTCAAGTCTAGTTTGCTTTTAAAAGTAATTATTTTCTTTTAACAAAAAATCTTCTAAAAAATTGGAAAAATGTGATTACTTTTTAAAAATAAACTAAATTAAATACATACATAATTATTTTTTGGGTAGAGATCACATGTATTCTTTACATGGAGACAATTATGCTCAAATTGAGTAGGAGCACTATAAGCTGTAAAGCCCTCCCTTTTAGTATTTAAAGCAGCTACAATGTTAAGGCTTGTACTTGAGATCATTAGTTAAGTTGAAATAATTCTTTGTCAGTTGATCCATGTGCTGAATGGTATATTTATTTAAACTCTTGTTTTTTATAAATATCTATTAATATTTAAAATTTATTATGAGTTATTCTACATGTTGGAAATAGTATGATACAATATATATAATTCAGAATAAAAATAAGTAAGAGACAATAATCATAAAACAAAAACTCACACACATTATCTTAGTTAAATAATAAAATTGTGTCAAAAAAATATTTTTTTAGATTTATTTTAATATTTTTTCCTGTTAAATGAATAAAAAATTAAATAACATAACATTTAAAATTTATACTTATTATATTTTTCAAAGTTACATGCAAGATTTTTAAATTAAATTTTTTATTCCCTTTGTTTTATATAAAATAATGTGAACTAATAGGGGTTGACACATTTAGTTGCTACTCACACTAGTTGTGACTTTGGTTTGATTTTTAGATTTTTCCTATTCATAGGCAATATATAAAATTTCACTATAAATTTTCATTGGAATCATTGATCTTTCTTGACCTTGTAAGAGGGCGTACCTTTCTCTAATCTAAATTTTTTTGTAACAAAAAAATATAGAATAATTTGACCTAAATTATCTCATCTATAAAACATCTTATAAATTGCATAATATTTATGATTTTAATAGATTAATTTAATTATTTGTAATAAATAAAATCCAACTTACTCTATTAAATGCATAAGTAAAAATTGATTACCTAAAATTAACTATTAGCATATAACAAAATTTTAAATAATTTTAAAATCATATTAATATGCATTTTATTTTGGTTACTTTAATATAAAAAAAATAATGAAAAATAAGAAATTTCTAAATAAATAGAAAATTTAAAAATAATTCTTAATAATTCATTTAAAATAATAAATAAGGATAAAAATTAATAGATAAATTGTTATTAGGATTTTTTTATATATATTATCAGTTTGTATATATTATATTAATATATATATTTGAATTTGAATTTTTAAAATATATTTTATAAACTAATTTCTAAAAATATTAATTAATTAACAAACGTCTGTCATAAGAAAAAAAATTATTTATATTTTTTTTATAAATATTGCATTTAAATTAAATGCTACTCAATCAATTCTTATATATTTATAAACACACATTTAAATTTTTCTTTTTGAAAACATGTTTTATAAATTAATTCTTAAAAAATCTTAATTATATAACAAAATTGTGTGATACTATATAAGAAAAAATTATTTATTAGTATAGATATTACATTTATAACATTAAATGCCAAATTGATATTTATTCTAAAGTGTACTTTACTTATATATATGGTTATATAGATAGATATAGATTTTTAAAATATGTTTGTACACTATTTTTTTTTTAAATCTTAACTAATTAACCATATTGTGTCATGTACTATATATAAAAAATCTATTTATTTATATATCTTACATTGATAGCATTAAATGATAAATTAATAGTTCTTTTAAATTTTAATTTATTCATTTATATTATTGCCAAATTTTTTATATATAATAATATACATTTAAATTTAATTTTTTAAAATATGTTTAATAAACTAATTTTAATAAAACATTAATTTAATAATAAATTTTCAATTGTATCATACCATGTATGGAAAATTTATTTATTTATATATTTGTATAAATATTATATTAATGGTATTAGATGTTATATTAATGTTTCTTTTCAAGTCTAATTTACTTAATATATATATATATATATATATATATATATATATATACATACATTTGAATTTTTTTTTGATAACATTGTATATAAAATAATGTTTATAAAATCTCAATTAAATAACAAAATTGAGTGATACTATATAAGAGAAAATTTATTTATTTATATATTGGTATAATTATTATATTAAAAACATTAAATGATACAAATATTAATATTTCTTCTAAATATATATGTGTATATGTGTGTGTGTATGTATTTATATCAGTAAAAATAGTTTATATATTAAAAACGGAGGTAAAAAAAGACACAAAATGTACCTAATATTAGCCAAACCGAGTCTCAACTCTGAATTAAATATGATGAAATAAAGAAAAATTGAACAATAGAGAAACGATATGAAAGAAAGTGATGTAGAATATTTAATGTGAAAAACTTTATTTATTTTTAAAAAATAAGATATTGAAGATATATAATTGTAAATTTTATTATTATATATAGATTGTCGTAGATAGTAGAGAAACAAAAAATAAAAAACACAAACAAACAGGCATGATAGAAAATTTTACATCTGCATCATTTTAAATGTTCATACTCATGAATAAAACAACTATGAAAAAATATGAACTGGTACATATTGAGAATAAATAAATAAAATATAAATTAATATTCACATTAATGTGTAATAAGATAAATTCTTACAAAATATCAAATTTTACGTCTTGTCCAAAAGATTAAAAAATAATGTGGACAGACATAGATGATTGAACATTTTATCTTATGATTTATTTATTTTTTTGGCTCAATACAAACTAATAAAATATCATTTAACATCAATGATATTTCAACATCCTTAAATCAAAATCTAGAATAGGTGAAATGCACAAAAAAATAAATAATAGATTGTCATAAATAATAGAGGCAGAAATTTTTTTAAATTAAGGACATACTGACACATTGAGTAAAAAATAAATTAATAAATTAAAATTAACATATATGTCGATATATAATTAAAGAAACTATTAAAATATATCAAATTTTAACCTCTTATTTCAAAAAAATAAAAAACAATCCAAACTTCCTAATATAAAGATAAAGATTTTAATGTAGTAGGATTCAAATTTAAGTAAAAACCTGAATGAATATGTATTATTAGCGTAAAAACTTCTATACTGTCAATCAATCAGAAATTATCATTGATATGACTTTTAAGGTAGTTATTATAAAAGTTAATAAATTTACCATATATGATAGTTTGTGATTAAATGACAATATAAAATTGTTTTAGTGGTGCATTGCTTATTTTCTCTTAAATAAATTACACTATCGTAATTTAGTATCGGAAGATACATACCAGATAATAGCGCCAAACACACTTATAAAAGACACACTGTCTACTCTTCACTAACTCATTTCACCCTTCCATTTGTAGTTTCTGCTGCCACAATAAAACTCAAAGCGTAAAATTCAGCTTACTTTGAACCGAGTTCTGCAGAGGAAATGGGATATAGTGTTTTCGAAGGATCAGCTCAAAGTGGATCAATCACAATTGGGTTCTCCCAATCACAAACCATAAGGTATTTCAGATGCTAAGCTTCAAGGTTTTTAAGTTGCGGTAGCAGTCAGCAGTTTCGTTGTGTTCTTTGATATTGCAAAACTTGTAGATAAGTGCGGCCAATGTGGCCATAATTGCAGTCGCGGATACTCCAAAAACCTTGATGTTGTGGCTGAAATAATGGTTGTGGGCCAATGTTTGAAACCTTGCTCAGTTTTTCTTTTTAAAATATAATCTATTGGAAAAGTTATTAATATAATAATTGTATATGATCTAAAGCAAGTTTGTAACTTTTTTGGGTTCAGGTATCCATGAGAGGAAAGAAGCTGAAGGGGAGTTGGCGGTGAAATCGAAGAGACAGACGCAAAGTAGAAGAAATAAGAAAGACGAGAGGGACATGATCAGTGAGTTGCCCGACTGCGTTCTGCTTCACATAATGGGTTTCATGAACACAAGAGATGCCGTTCAAACTTGTGTTTTGTCTAAACGATGGAAGGACCTTTGCAAACGTCTCACTAATCTCACATTTTGTGGTCGATACGGAGGGGAGATTTATTTCAGGAAATTTGCATCGTGGGTTCTGTCTAGTCGAGATCACTCTTATTCCCTACTTAATCTTGTTATTATAAGTCCGAATGAGGCTGAAGTCCTAGATATGATCATGAAATATGCTGTGTTTCACTATGTCCAGCAGTTGACAATGCATATTGATTTAACCGGCACCCCCACTTTTGATTCCCTCCCTTTAATCTTTTGCTGTGAGTCGTTGACATCCCTTAAGCTTTATTCTGTGTATGACCCGTATGTGATAGTACTTCCAAAATCTATGCACTTGCCTGCATTAAAAACTCTGCATCTCGAATGTGTCAATTTTACTACAACTGATCATAATGGTTGTGCCGAGCCCTTTTCAAACTGTCACGTCTTAGATACTTTGTACCTTCGAAATTGTTCTTTGCATAATGATGCACAAGCCCTCTGCATATCTAATTCTACCCTTTCCAGTTTGAAAATATACAGTTATAATATATGTACCGAAAGAAAAGCTTACAAAATTGCACTTTCTACTCCAAATCTTTGTTCTTTCACTATCACGGGTATTAATAGTCACCAACTCTCTTCCGCATGCAATCTTTCTCTTCTTGTAGCAGTGAATATTAGCATGTTTATGGTGCCAAGTTCAATCATCATAGGATGGCTGCAAGGGCTTGCCAATGTAAAGATATTGACATTGGCTTCGATTACTCTTCAAATAATACTAGATGTAAGTTATTTTCATATTTTTTTCCTCTTTTTTTTTCTTAATGCTTGAAACATGTTTGCATTCATATGTCAAAATTTTTGCCAATACTCAGTCTTGCATTTCAAAATATCCGTTTTAAAATGAATCCAATTTGCTTTAACTGTGTAGGATCTCTCAGGTGGTTCAATAAGACTTCAACCCCCATGCTTTGTTAGATTGGAATCATTAAGAGTGAAAAGACAATTATTAGACCTGTCTGATGTGCAAATAAACAGAGCAGTGGAGTATTTGCTTCAAAACTCTCCATTGGCCAGAGCCGAAATCATAAGTGATATCCATCCTTAACTCTATACATCCACAGGGCCGGCCTTGGCTTAGGCTAGAGGGGCGGTTGCCCAAGGACGCAGGATTGGGAGGAGCCCGAAAAATAAAAAAAAGTTTATATTGTGGTAATTCTTTTTCAATGTTGTTTTGTGTTGTTTTTATAAATATACTGAAATTACTATCTCCTATTATGTTTTCTTTTCTATATCTAAATTATAACATGTGATTATAAAATAGTACTCTCCTGTTGTTAGTTTTTTCTTTCTAATGCGTCACATTCATAAATCCATGTAAAATAAATTTCTAGCTCACTGTGACATATCAATATATATGTAGTGGACATATGATAATACATAGACTTAAATGTTTGTTTTTTCAACAACATAAAAAACATAAACTAAAACTCAAATTATGAAGGAATCTACTTCTATACTATAAATTAAAATTCCTAACTTGGATAGTGAAGCTCTCGTTCTCGTAACTCTCTTAATTGGAGATTTTTAACACTCTCTTGAGAGGTGCATGCATTTCAAAGACTGAAAAAATATTTCTATCAATCATCTTAAACTTTCCTCTATTTATCTTTATATATATACTTGATTTTCTTAATCTCCTATTTGTTTTAATTTAAAAATAACCTTATATTACGATTTAAATTATTTATCATAAATCTAAAATATAATTTATATATTTAAGAATGTTTATTTATTATGAACTATAATTATAATTGTATAAAATAAATATTATCTTGTGCAACACACAGGCCAAAATACTAGTTAAAACTAAAAGTTAGCATATTAATAAAGAGCAAAAGTACATTTAAGACATAATCTGAGACGGTGATATTTTTTTGATAATAGATGATATTATAGAAGTAAATTGAATGAAAAATGTGATATATCTTTTTGAGATTTGTTAAAACTATGTTATTTGCTTAATGTAATAAAACATATCATTTTTAATAAAATTATGTGTCTATTTTTTTATGTAATACATGTTTACATTTTATAATACTGACCTTATTTATTGTTTCACTTTGGGCCCATAAAATGTTAGAACTAACCCTAATTACCCAGCTTTTGCTTATTTTATGCTTTCCTTTCTCCTAGTCCTAGATGCTCTCTTCTTATAGCAAATTAATTGTAGGTTGCAATATTGTAAGTGCCTTGTTTATAAGGCTTGTTACAGTTTTTTTTTTTTATTATTTGCATTCAACCAATGAAACATACAGACCTTTTATTCTTTGTTGAGTTGGAGAAGGATAGTAAGCAAAATATTCTGTTTACAACAGAATTGAGGCTGCATTAGGAAGCAAGTTTTGTTCTGGTTATTTTCAAATTATCACAAATATATTTTTTCGTGAGTTTGAGTTGTCTTTGAATTTTTTTACAACATATTTATCATAATCTAGATAATCTTTGAAGAACGCAACAGCTGAAGTAAAAAGGCTACGTAACAAAGTGAAGATTCTGCAGTGACTTTGTTTGTTACTGTTATCTGCTTTGTTATTGTCAATTGTAAACTCATGAAAGTGGATCAATTCTGTATATGAGAAAGATTAATACTTCATACAACAGTAACAAATCAACGTGTACTGGTGGCAGGTGAAAATAACAATGAGATATTAATGGATCAATGCAAAAGCTCAATTCTAAGAAAATCTACACAAGGGGAAAGTTATTGATTAAACCCTGTTGAACTGATAGATGCAAAACAAGAAATAAGACTCAATTTGTTATGAAAAGAACAAATTAATGAAAGGAGGAGAAATACAATTCATTAGAGGGGAGAGAGAAGTTCAGGACAAAGATCGTCCAGAGGGAAATAATTCTCAGTATTTGCATATATAGTATTTTCCTCCTTCTCTTTACGCCATAAATCCTACTATTCAATTGGGAGCCATATTTGTCCTATGAAGCACGGACTCTTTGACACAGACACCAGATATGACACGAACACAGACACCTCGACACAGTTAATATCTAAAATATAAGACACCAGAACACCGCATACACATACAAAAAAATAAAGATTCTAATGAAATGAAATATAAGTAACATAACAAAAAATATAAATTGATGACATATTCACCTTTTTAAACCAACCTTTTATGTTTTTTCTATGATAACAAGCCTCAAAAAAAGGCAAGAGACATTATTTTTTTAATATTTTATATCATATTTTAAACTAACTTATATAAAAGTTAAATGACAATTTTTTTAATAATAGTAATGTGTGTCCATTCATATAGAGGTGTCAACTCTAGTATCCAAGGTGTGTAGAAGTGTCGGCTTAAGTGTCTAAGCCAAATTTTTTTTTTTTTAATTGGACACCTAATTAGAAGTGTTTGATATGTGTTGGACAAGTATCGGTGTCAAAAATGTGTCCAACACTATAACACTTTGAACAAGAGAGGTGTCGGTGCTTCATAGTTAATTTGTCAGCTCATATACATGATAGTCTTCACTTTTCAGCTATATATCTACCACTTGTCCTTGTGTTATAAATTTCAGTATCAGAGTTATATGCTTTGATTTAGCTTGTTACAAGAAAGTTATCATTAGACACAGTTTGTCTGGCTTTTGCAATCAATGTAGCTGCAGTTTAACACACACGAGATCCATTTGCTTTTTAGGATGATTAAAAAGTACCAAACAAATATGTTGAGTGATCCATTTTATAATATAACTTTAAAGATGTGCCCAAAATGCAATGAAATTAATTTCAAGAGGAAGATTCCGTTTTAATCTAGTAGGAGAAGAAAGCATATATAGGTTTTGGTGTCATTTCCAAGGAATTCATACTGTCTTCCAACATATCTATCACTCTATCATTGTAGATCTATCATTTGGAAATGTTTGAATACACCATAAATCCACTATGGTCATTCTCTTAGCAATCTTATTTTCTTCTGTGGTCATCACCTCATCTGGTATTAAATCATTGTCGAACTTAAGCCTCCTACATACCAAATGCGGGAAGTACATCTCTCACTTGTGTGGCTGGCTTCAACATTAATGTTCTTCTTCCCTCCTACCATTTCTAGCAGCAGCATCCTATAGCTATAAAATTTATGTGAAACTCCACCAAAATGTCTATTGCACATTTTTGGGGCTACATACCCTATTATCCTCTCTAGTACTTGACAAGGAACTTATGCTCTCTTTCATGGGACAGAGCTTTGGTAGCCCAAAATCTGATAACTTAGGGCAAAAGTTCCCATTCAAAAGAATATTATGTTGTTTTATGTCAAAATATAAAATTCGAGTGTTGCATCCCCTATGCAAGTAGTCCAACCCTCGAGCTATCCCTATTTCTAGAGAATTATTATCCATAAACTCATAGATAAGAGCTTTCTTGTGGCCTTGCAAACAAAATCCAAGAAGTGTGACAATATTAATGTGAGAGGTTCTATTGATGCTAGCAACCTCATTGAAAAGTTCTTCACCATTTCCTTTGGATGCATTCAATAATTTTACAGCCACAAGGCAACCAGTGGGTAGCTTTCCTTCGTATACTGCACCAAAACCACCTTGACCAAGTTTAACTTTGCAGGAGTTGGTCATAATTTTCTTGACTTCCGAAAATTTGTATCTTTTCTATGCTATATAAAGCTCCATGAATTTTTAGGAATGCTTCAATATCTAGGTCACTCTTTGTGGTCAAACAAAATTTGACAAGTCGGGCAAATGATTTATATCTTAAACAACAAATTATGATGCATATCATGAATCCTCCGATTACCGCACTTGCAGCACTTACTAACAGATATAGTAGGAGAATTTAGAGTTAAGAAACAATAGATATCCTTTTATCTCAGAAAATTAATTTTTATTAATTTAATATGTGTTCAGGATTCTACACCTAAATATATAAAAGGTATAGCATTCTGATCTTTCCTATGAAAGTTAATGTTACGCTTGCTCATGATAAAATCCCTTCTCAACCTCCACCAAGTGCTCAGTTATGAATGCTTGAAATAGTTGAATAGTGAAACTGTTAGACTTAAATCCATTTAAGTACTTTCATGCAATCACTTAAATTTTTAAGATAGTTTATGACATGCATGGTATTGGTGTCTTAACCAAATTATAACCACTAGCTAGTCTAAATTTCAATCCATGTTGCACCTTTCTTATAAATAAAAGTCAAAATTTGTAATAAGGTAGGTGACTTTGTGCATTATGTGTCCATGCTTCAAGCACAAAAGGTTCCTGTGTGAGTGTGTTGGACATAAATTATTCATTTGCTTTCGGCCAGTAGCATAATTTTGGAATGGTTGGTTCGTAACAAAGACTTCAATATTACAATTTAACAATTGGATATTAACATGACTCAAATTGACCGATTTAACTAAATTAAAAACTAAGATAAAACCATTTATAATATTTTAAAATAAATTATGATGGATTAAAATATATAAGTTAGGGTCAGGTATATTATGATGAATTAAATAAAATAAATTCAACTTAAAATACATTAAGAATTATAAAAGATCATTTAAATTTAATTAATGTGAAGATATTTAGTACACAAAATGAAATTCAAATAATTAAATTTAACTACGTATTCTCAAATGCATTTCTCACCCTTTAAAATAGAATACATCAAAATAAAATTCAAGTAGAACAAAATAATTAGTCCATATGGAAGAAAGAAAAAGAAATAAAAAAAGAGACTAGATTACACGATAACAATGGTCGATGACAAGTTTTATGTTGAGTTGTATTGACATTCTTTTTACTTGAGTATGAGTGATGAATTATTCGATTTTGCTAGCTGCTCAATGATATTAAAAATATAAGTTTAATGTTATTGCTAATGTATTAGAGAAGGAATTAGAACATAAAATTAGTAGAATTAAGATTGCATACCTATTTAGGGTCTTTGGAATTGATTAGCCTTGAACTTTGTGTGTACCTAGGTTTGTAGTCCCTGCATATATAGTTCAAAAAATGACACTCTCAAAGGTAGGAATATATACTCAAATAGTAGTGCTATCTATGGTTTGAAACAAAGAGTTCTATCAACGGTTTGAAACAAAGAGTTCGCATACATTGTTTAGACAATCCTAGTCCTTGCATATATATTCTCTTATGATGGATTTCATATATAATTAATTCACCATCCATCCTACACGCCTTACGACTTCAACTAAGACAAATAAAGCCTGACTCCATATCTACAAAATAAAAGTTTCATTTGCCTATTATGACGGAGCTCCCAAACTATATATCACCAGCTAATAGCAATTGGCAATTTAAAAATATTAAAAAAATAATGGAAGGTAAATTTCTTTAAATGAAATGAAACAATAATGAACTATTTAATGTTTAACATATTTTTACTATTTTGAGAGAAATTGAATTACTTTATGAATTTGATTAAGCATGAACTCAGTGCATGTGTATATAGTTAAGTTTTCGCTCAATTTATGGTACAAAGTGGCGGTGGTATCAAAGGAAGAAAGATATGAGTATTGTTGCCACTTAAGGTAAGAAGAAAAGAGGTGACTTACAATATTATTATATACTCTTGATCCTCGAAAGTTCTCTTATCATGGGCTATGTAAGCCTACACCAATTTTTCTTTAACATTTCTCTTAATTTATAGTAATATATTTCTAACGTTTTAAAATTCCTGGAAATAGAATTTCAAATGTTACACTTATCATGGGCTTTTTTTTTTTTTTTTTTACAATGGTGACAACAAAGTTAGAACCTAAGACCTTATATATATTACCCCAACCCACAATGTCATGTGCTCAACGATTTCAGTTTAGGAGAGAAAATCAAAGCCCAAGTTCAAACCTACAAAGATATTATTTCAAAAACAAAGGAAGACTGAGCTTTGAAATTATCAATAACTAGTGACAATATAATTGACAATTATAAAAGATATTTAAATGATATCTTTAATGGAATGTGAGTTTCTTTAAAAGAAGAGAAACAATAATGAACTATATAATTTTTATTATTATTTTGGAAGAAATTGAATAGATTTATAGTATTCATGATTAGGCATGAGTTCAGAATGTGCATAGCTAGGTTTTCATTCATTCTATAGTAGAAAGTTAAGCTTTAAAAAAGGTTGAAAGACTTGAATAATATTTCTATTTACGATGTGGAGCATTTGCATCGAGAGAATCTACAATGTTTATATAATGTTTTTAAAAGGACAACCAATTCAATCCCACAGTTTTGATGAATAATAAACAAAGTGATTAGATGAATAAAAATATTGAATGCTAATGTATTTATTTTAAGTATACTTCTCTTTTAAACCATTTACGATATTTCAATAGCTGAAAAACATAGAAGTTGCAAAATAACAACAGCAAAAAAATTTCATATGTCAAACATTAGAGAAAAATTAAAGAAAATATTTAAAGAGAATAAAAAAGAAGGGTAGAAGCTTACTGCAGAGAAAGAAGATAGAGAAAATAAAAAAATAAATTGAATAACAATAAAAGATATACTTTTAAGAAAGAAGATAAAGAAAAACCCAAAAAATTAAAAATGGTGAATAAAGTCCAATTAGTCTTCTTCTTTTTTTCGGTGCAGAAAGTCAAATTAGTTTAATCCCACAAAAACAAAATCATCTTTCAAACAAGATTGAGCTTCCAAACCTATCAACAATTAGTGGAATTTAATGATTTCAAAATGTTTAAACAAATTATTTAATGGAAAGTGATTTTCATTAAAACAAATGAAACAGTAAGGAATTGTGTAAAAAAAAATTGTTATCTTTAAAGAAAATATTTATTTTTTATGCAATTGTTTAGAGTTATGCTATTGGCAAGTGAACTTAATCACAACTGTAGTATATAAAATATTGTTCCACGAAGATTGTCTCTTGCTAATTACCAGTTCGTTAGTTCTTGTTTTGTTTGAACTATATATCGAACAATTGGATAAGTAAAATATGGAGCTAAGGTAAATCAAACAAAATTTAAAAGTAAAATCTGAATGCTAAATTAATTTTTAAATGAACACAATTAGAAATTGAATTTACCAAACGCGAGATAATTATAAATTGTTAATGGATCAAAATCACTATCCTTTTTATTTATTCCAAATGTCTTACAACACTGAAAAATTCATTTTGATTGACATAGTATAGTTCTAAATTAGTCATTCTCTGCTTCCTTAGGTTGATAACTTATTATTGTCAAAATCAATTTTCTCGAATCCTTAGTAATTAGAATTCAGCAAGAGCGATCAATTTTCAGAGGTCATCTAGCAATGTTCTTATTCCTAAGAAACAAATATCAAATTGTTCACATTGTAAACAACTATTTAATTCTCAATTTTCCAATCAAGAGGTTAGTTTGTAAATTTCATAATTTAAGATAATTCATGAATCCATTCATCACAAGAAACATGCGAATTAGAAATGGAATTCAGAGTAAAACATTGGCATTAGAACAAGAACCTAGGTAGTTTAATTTTTCTCTAATAAAAAGATAAATTAAAAATACATGTAATTTAAAAAGAAAATTCAACAAAAGATTAATGAAAACTCCTTTACAAACTCAGCCCGAATACCTCTAGCCTTAGCTCCACACAACCTTTTCCTTTCTCCATAAGAATGTCCAAGTGAATGTTCAATCATGTCACTTCATTCATGCAGAGACATTCTTTGAAAAATCAAACGCCAATGTCTAGGTCATACTTGAGTGTTGACATACTTAAGTGCCAATGCTAACCTGGGCCTTAGTGTTGGGATTTTTTCAAAAATCCCTTAAAAATTCTAAAAAAATAAAAACAGAGAAATATTAAAAATAAAAATTCCTAATAAAGTTATTAAAAACACTAACTAAAATTGGTTCAAAATTGACTCTTAACACGTAATTAATTCTAAATTAATTTAATGTGTGTGTATGTTTTCACTTAATTTATGAAACAAATGGCAACACTCTCAAATGTGGAACAAGTCAAATGGTAAGGCTATTTTGGGTATGGATCAATCACGTGAGATACAATATGTTTATATACATCCTCATGAGTTCTCTTACCAAGGGCAATGTTTGATTAGGTCTATACACCAATGTCATGTGCCTTATGACGTTAACTACGGTAGAGGTGACAAATGAATGGATTGGATAAATTTTGATCCAGATTATAATGAATGAATTACAAACAATCCATTAATTCATTTATATTAAAGTTTCATTAAATAAATTGATCCATCCATGATCCATTTAATAAAACTTATTCAATCCATCCATTAACAATTTTTATCTGGATGGATATCCAATCCATCCATAAAATTAATTTAAAAATTAAAAAAATTATGACTATTTCATAAATTCTTTTTGTCAATTGTCCAAGAAAATATTTTCACCTTGGTCTCAACTAGAGTATCTTCAACTCGACATCAACTGGAGTAATTTTACCTTAACCTCAATCAGAGTATTTCCACCTCGACCTTAGCCAAAGCATCCTCACCTCAGTCTCGACTAGAGTATCTTTGACTCAATCTCAGCTAGGACATCTTTGGCTCAACCTTGACTAAGGAATTTCTGGCTTAACCTTATTCAAGACATCTTCAGCTTGGTCTTGACCAAGACATCTTCAGCTCAACCTTGGCCAAAGCATCTTTGGCTCACGCTTGGTTAGGGAATCTTTGGCTCAGCCACGGCCAAGGCATCTTTGGCTCGGCCTTGGCCTCAGCCAAGGCATCTTCAGTTGAGCCTCAGGCTCAGCTAAGGGTGTTTGCGGGACAAGTTAGGATAGGGTTATCTATGTCCTTATTAAGCCCAAAATTTTGATAAGTTCAATTTAGTGAACCCGAACTCAACCAGATTAAGACCTAACAATATTTGGGACAAGATTAGGTCAACCTGACTTGTTGGCATAATATATTAATTTTAACATTATATAATTACATCATAGAATTAAAGAAATATACAACTACAATTAAGGTATATTTTACAAGATATATTTTAAGATAAATGATATCAATATAAATATAATATCATATTAGACATTCATTTATTAAGTCAAGAAGTTTTAAAAAATTTATTCTAAATGTATCGAGACTAATTTTTAAACTTGGACATGTCAAAATTAGTCCCTTCAGCCTAGCTAAGTTAGCGGGATGGGATGAGTCATGAACACCCCTAGCCCGAGCATCTTCGACTCGACCTTAGCTCGATCATCTTCGGATTGGCTCAACCTCGGTCATCGGCTAGAGTATCTTCAACTTGGCCTCAGCTAAAATATCTTTAACTTGACATCAGTTGAAGTACCTTCAACTCAGTCTTGACTAGAGTATCTTCAACTCAACCTTGGCCAAAGTATCTTCAACTCAACCTCGACTTGAGTATCTTCGGCTCAACCTTGGCCAGGGCATGGCCTAAGAATCTTCAGCTTGGCTAGAGCATCTTCGATTCGACTTCATTATTAATGAAAAATTAGAAAAAAAAATTGAAAGGAAAAAATTTGTAAAATTATAAAACTTTAAAGGTGAAAAGTGCAATTAAGTCAAATTTTTTTGGTTACCCACTATTAATGAAATGAATTTCCCCAAACATTTGCCCATTACCAAATACTGATAGTTTCAAGAAAATGTTTATAATATTTTCTAAAATTTTAAAATAAGTAAATTTAAAATTACTATTTTAATTTTAATTCCATTTAAGTAAAGGTTTTTACCCTTTCATTTTCAACTTCTACCATCACAAACAAAACAATTGACAGCGTCAAAACCCTAAGGTGGGAAGGGATGGCGCCCAAACCCAAGACCAATTCAGCCTACATCGAACCAGTGAGCCTTTGGGAATTCAAGTCTGGCGACAAGGTGGAGGCATTCCACATGGATGGCTGGTGGGAGGGCCACATCACCGAAGAGTTAGGGAATGGAAGGTTTGGTGTGCATTTCAAGGACTCCAAGGAGAAGATGGTGTTTCCAAAAAGAGTAGCTTAGGGCACACCTCGAGTGCATCAATCACAAACCACAAGGTATTTCAGATGCTTAGTTTTTTCTTTTTTTTTGTTTAAATACTTATTTAGTTGCTATAGTTACCAAGAAAAAAATTCTATTAATCCTATACTTGAAAATATTCTTTTTTTAGTTTCTATACATGTCATTTTTAATTTCTATTAGTTCTCCTAAAAACTAAAAGGAATTAAAATAATATGTATAGGGTCAAAAAAATCAAAAATGATACGTGTAGAGATTCAAAGGAGATGTTTTTAAATATAAGGACTAAAAGAAAAGGTTTTTGTTATAATTTTGAAAATTGAACCGAATCGACCAGTTTGACTAGGAATTGATCTGGTGACCAATCCATTAACTTGAAAAAATTAGACAATTTCAGAATCGGTGAGAACCGATTAAGAACCAATGTAAAAAACTAGTTTGAACCGGTTGTTTTTAATTTTTTAGATTTTTAAGTTTTTTAAATTTAATTTAAAACATTTTTAAGATAAATAAAAATATATATTTAATAAAAATTATAAATAATATAAAATGATGTTTTATTTTAGTTTTTAGTGTTATAAAGGCATAATATTATATTTATTTAATATTATTTTATGTATTATTTAATTATTGTTATCATTTTATTAATACCGGTTCAATTATGGTTAAGCTATTAAACTTTAAATCACTGTCTTGACCAGTTTAATAGCTGGTTTAATTTTAAAAACATTGGTTTTTGTAATTACAAAGACTAAATAAATAATTAAACCTTATTTTTGGATAAATAATCTGTTAGAAAAATTATTATTATAACAATATTTGTATGATCCAAAGCAAGTAACTTTGTAATATCAAAAAGAATAAAAAAAGCAAGTTTGTGTAACTATTTGGGTTCAGGTATCCATAAGAGGAAAAGAAACCGAAAGGAAGTTGGTGGTGAGAATGAAGTGGCGAAGTACAAGAAATATCAAAGTTGATAGGATCAGTGAGTTGCCTGACAGCGTTCTGCTCCACATAGTGAATTTTATGGACACAAGAGATGCTGTTCGAACTTCTTGTGTCTTGTCTAATCGATGGAACGACCTTTGCAAACGTCTCACTAATCTCACATTTTATTGCCGTTGCAGACCCTGGATTAAAAATTTTGGGAAATTTACGTCTTGAGTTTTGTTTAGTCGAGATGACTCCTGTTCCCTACTTACTCTTGTTATTAATAATTGGATTAATCCTCAAGCCGTAGCAGATAGGGTCATTAAATATGCTCTATTTCACAATATCCAACAGTTGACACTGAATATAGTTTCAAGCATTGATCCCACTTTTGAGTCCCTCCATTTAATTATTGAGAAAAGTGACTATGCAGTGACAGTATAAAATAGTTTTACACTGTTATCTAAACATAAATAACTATTTATTGTAAATTTGTTGACTTTTATAATAAATACTTTAAAAGTCATATTAATGATAATTTTTAATTGATTGACAAGATAAAATTTTTACTCTGATAGTGTCTGACCATTAAACTCTTAATTCTTTGCTGTCAGTCTCTGACATCTCTTAAGCTTTGCGTTAGGCGTTGCTCTAATTATGTGATAATACTTCCGAAATCTCTGCATTTGCCTGCATTAAGAAGCCTTCATCTTGAATGTCTCAATTTTACTGCAAGTGACAATGACTGTGCTGAGCCGTTTTCCAATTGTCACGTGTTAAATACTTTGGTCCTTAAACGTTTTTCTTTGCATAATGATGGAGGGGTCCTAAGCATATCTAATTCTAGCCTGTCCAGTTTGACAATATGCAGTTTATATAAAGAAGTTTGCAAAATTGTGCTTTCTACTCCAAATCTGAGTTCTTGCACTATCATGGGTTTTGCTTGTCGTCAATTTTCCACCACATGCAGTCTTTCTTTTCTTGAAGAAGTAAATATTTTTGACATGTACCAGTAGGGGACAAGTTCAATCATCATAAGATGGCTGCAAGTGCTCGCAAATGTAAAGAAATTGACACTAGCTTCACTCATTCTTTGGCTAATACTACCTGTAAGTTACTTTTTATTATATTTTTGCCTTTATTTTTTTTTTTAATGCTCATAGCGTGTCTGCATTCATATGTCAAAATTTTTGCTACTAACTTAATTTTGCTTCTCAATATATCCATGTAAATATATCTCCTATTTACTCTAATTGTGCAGGATCTCTCAAATCCCAGTCCAATGAGACCTAAACCCCCGTGCTTTGTTAGGTTGGAGTCATTGAAAGTGAAAAGGCAATTGCCTATGAACATATCTGATGAGGAAGTAACCAGAGTAGTGGAGTACTTGCTTCAAAACTCTCTAATGGCCAGAGTTGATATTATAACATGTAATTGTTGTGATGCCAATGCTTAATTCTTCAGTTAGAGATTTTTATGTAATATCCAGTTTTAGCTTATTTAATGCTTCCCTTTCTACCTATTATGGATGCTCTCTACAGCAAATTATAAGTTGCTATATTATGAGTGTCTTCTTTATAATGCTTGCTATAGATTTTTTTATTATTATTATTTATTTAACATGACCAATGATAAGTTTTAAATTTAAGAAACGGGCACCGTGGGGAACAGTGATTTAAACGTACAAATCTTTTATTTCTTTGTTGTTGCAGAAGGATGGGAAGTAAAATATTCTGTATACAAAAAGAATTGAGCCTGCATTAGAAAGTAATTTTTTTATTATTTTGGTGGCAATCAGTTTGAATTGCCTTTGAAATCTTTTGCATCGTATTTATTTTAATCTAGATAATGCTTGAGAAGCAAAACATATGAAGAAAATGGGTTATCTAACAAACTGAAAAATCTGAACTGGCTTCGTTTGCTAGTGGTATCAATTGCATTGTGAAAGTCAATTTTTTAATTCATGAAAGTGGATCAATTCTTATCTAACTAAACTTAAAATTCAAGAAACCCAAATTGTAGACGTGATTCCTAATAACAATCCTAAGAATTATATACTATAAATCGCAACTAGGTAAATAGGTTCATATATGGGTAATTGGTATGCAGATGCTTCTAAATGAAATTTATTTAAAATAACTACCTTTAGAAAAATGTGTTTCGTGTTACTAAATGGTCACTAAAATTTGGCAAGAATGAGTTTTGTTTGGTCAGTATGGTAATGTGTGTTAAATTACTTGAGTGTAATACCCTCTTCAATTTCTCCCCAACTTTCGGCAAGTTTAGTTATCCTGAATTAAATAAAGAAAATGTTGCTGTTAATTTCTCAAAGTAACCAAACCAGTGAAGCAATGATCAACTGATTCTGTTCTTGTTAAAGTTATCATAATGAATTTGATGCTCAAACCTGTTGACATTCAGTTGGTGTTGTGTGATGAAACCAAAGGCGCTTGGGAATATCGTCTATTTGAGAAAGCTGACTATGGTTTAATAATAGCCAATGAGATTTATTACAAGAAAGTGGAATTTTTTAATTGTTATGTCACAGTTGGATGCAGTGAAACAAACCACAGATGAGTATCATGCAGTTTGAAAATGTTGATTAGTTCCATGTAAAAGCCTGGGTTACCTCCTGGTAATTCACTTATTTAGGATTGCTTTTGTTACTAGTTGGTGTGTTGTTTTGGATAGGCTGATAATTTCCTTTGTAAAGATAGGTAATTGGTGTATTTATTTGGATGATTATATAGAAGAATATCAAAATTTGAGTGTGGATACCTTAAGAGGGGCTGACATAATTTTTTAATTTGGTTTATGGACTATTTGGACAATACATAAGAAGTGTGCTAGAGTCTATCATGTGTAATGACTATGTAACAATGATTATGAAGTTTTAGATTCAGTTTTCAATTAACAGTTAATGCAAACAATATATTTATGCTGATGTCCTCTCCACTTCCCATCTTCCCTAAAAGACAGAAAGGTCTAGCCCCCACGATGACAAAAATATGATCTTTTAAGGATGGGGTATTAACTTATTAGAAGGAAAAGGAGAGACAACAGTTAGTGGTTCTTGTCCCCATTTTCCCCATCAATTGCATAAAGTTTTTCCATTTGGGAGGAATCTTTAAGAAAGTGGTTTACATTTTCAACATCAGATAGAGATGTTAATAAGTTATTCATGATCTCTGCAACTTATGTGGTTACATCATCTACTAAGGCCTTATCAGACTCTTTTTTGTTGTCAGTTTCATGTTACGTAGTTCCACTTCTTCCGAAGAAAATGATTATTATCTTGAAATTTAACTATCCTTCATTGTAATTTAACTATTTTAATCAATTATTTTTTCTACTAATTTATTTAATAATTGCTCTCTAGAAACCCAATTATGACTAATGTTTAGTATCAGATTCTTTCATTATATTAGTACAATTTTACTATTAAAGTCTTACACTTTGTTTGGTAACGTAGAAATAGGAGGAAGGAGAGTAGAAGAGGATGGAAGAGAAGGGAGATGAGAAAATTCGTTCCATTTAGTAGAGTGAAAAAGAGAAGAATTTTTTGAAAAAAAATCGTCGGACCCACAGCATAAACCTTCCATGCGAAAGTAAGTAGATTTGCGAAAAAATGGTACAATTGGTTTCTCTTTTCCAAAATAGCCCTTTGCATGTGTTCCTCATGGTGAAGCTCGACACATTTTTCTCCTTTTTGAAGGTTGTTGTAGGTGGTGGTCTACATACTAAACTGCTTTGTTGAAGGTGGTTGTAATAGGGTCTCCTTGCGAGTCTTCTTCTTCTAACAACATCGATTTCTGTTCAACTCTAACCCTTTTTAAGGTTGATATTTTGAATGCTTCAATCTCTTTAATTTTGTTCATGTGTAGTTAATATAGGCTTAGATCTACTTGTTTTTTTAGTTGATTGAGATGTAACATGCAAGTATTCACTTGAAACGTTAAAGATGATGGTTTCCCATAACTAGATCTATGTGAGAGTGGAAGTGAAAAATCGATTTTGTACTAAGGAAATCGATTTTGGTCTGTAATGTGCTACAACATGAAAATCGATTTCATGGTATGCCAAAATCGATTTAGGCCACTAAATGTAACATAAACCGATTTGGTCACTATAAAATTGATTTTGCTTGTGATTTGGAATGGCAAAATCGATTTGGATGTGGGAGTTCCAATTGACGAAATTGATTTTGTGTGAACCAAAATTAATTTCAACCTCATTTTGAGAAAATTGTGATCAATGGCATTTTTTTTAATTAGTCATGTGATAACGCATATTATCCAAATAATTTTTTTTAAATAAATGAAATTAGAGAGTAATGGAAAACATGTATTAGTCCTTCTTTCGATCACATTTTTTTTATAAGAAGTAGTATATATGTCAATTGGATCATTGCTGGCACATAATTTATTTTTGTGTTGACTTCATCATTATATATAATTAATATGTGTGCCAATTATAATTTTAGATACAAAGTTTATATTACAACTTATGTAGTATTTGAAATGGTCAAATAGAGAGAGATAATAATATTGAAAATTTTGAAAAGACATATGTTAAGAGTGGATGGCAAATATTGATAATGATGAGTTGGATGAAGGGGAAATGATTAGTAATGGAATGAGAGTTAATATGTCCATAGTAAGTCATGCTCAGTAATAGTTGCAAACAAGGATGCAAGTTGTTGCAATTATTTTATTATGATCTGTAGGGTATGCATTGCATTTGATGTATTTGTTGTGCAACAAAATCCATAGCTCAGTTAGTAATGAGGTTCCTCGAAAGGAGGAAAGACATCGGGAGTTAATGAATTATCTAGTTTATACACTTAGGTGTCATGATATTATACGAATGAGGCTTGAAGCATTCATTCTTTTATGTCAAAAAGTAAGAGGGGTTGGTATAGTTAAGGACAATATACGCTCCACGGTGGAAGAACAAGTGGAATTTTTTTTTACATATAATAGGTCACAAAGTTAAGAATAGAATGGTTTCTTTCTTCTTCCATCAATCTGGAGAGACTATTAGTCACCACTTCCACATTGTGTTGCATGCTATAATTGTATTAAAAGGAGAACTTTTAGTTCAACCATCAGGTTTTGAAGTCTCACCACAGATAATTAACAATAACCGATTTTATTTGTTTTTTAAGGTATCGTTCTACCATAAGTTTTGGGTTAATGTTAAAATGGTTATTTCAATCAAAGAATAATTTGGTAATTAATTTTTATTTTTTATTTACTACAAAGGATTGCCTTGGAGCCATAGATGGTACCCATGTCCAAGTGAATGTGTCAAGGGCAAAAGCCTCTTAGTATTGTGGTAGAAAGGATTACCCAAAATAGAATGTATTTGTTGCCTATGATTTTGACATGAAATTCACATATGTCTTAGCTAGGTGGGAAGGAATGGCATCTGACTCTAGGATATCAAAAGATGCATTAATTAGGGAAGACCCTCTAATAATACTTGAAGGTTAGTATGCATTCTTTTCTTAAATTCAAATGATTTCTAAATATGTTGTAAGGTTAGTAATAAAAATGTATGGTGTATGTAGGAGAATTTTATCTTCGGGATGCGGGTTTTATGCTTAAATGTCAAATTCTAACACCGTATCGTGGTGTTCATCACCATTTGAAGGAATATTCTATTTGCGAGCCACAAAATCCCAAAGAATTATTCAACCATCAACATTCATCTATTCAAAATGTAATTGAGAGAACATTTGGTGTTTTAAAAAAGAGATTTTCCATCATAGCTAGTAGCACGGAACCTTACTATCAATTTCAAATAATGAGAAATATTGTAGTTGCATGTTGTATACTCCATAATTTTCTAATTGCAGTCCCCTGACGAGGAGGTTTGAGACTGAGAACGAGGTTGGAATGATCTTATGAAGGTCAAATTTGTTACACATTTTTACTTTTAAATCCTTTTGCTAAAAAAGGTTAATCTTAACTATAAATGTTGTCATACATAGGCTAAACTTTCTGCTATAAAATGAAGAACTTCTCAAGTTTGCATCTATGATATGCTTGAAGATCTTTATGGTTCGGAACGTGCTACAAGAAACTTCGGGTTAACAACTAGACAAATTCATCACTCAATGGAGAAGGACAATGAGACCATTGATCTTAGTGACACCTTTGATGATATAATGGCAATTGATCTAGATGTAGGAAACTTTAAAGATATGCATGTTTCCACCCCAAATACTGACATATTTAATTTGAATGATGCACATTCAAATCCCTCAGCTAGGACTTCTACATCTAAAGGCACTAGGCAAAAGGCACATGTGGTGGATGTAATTGATGCTCAAATAGACAAGCTCATAACAAGTCTTAATCGAGTGGCGAAGGCAATGATAAGTGGGAATGCTTTAACTAAGAAGTTACCCCAAGTAGTAGAAAGACAAGTCATTATTGTTGAGCGACAAGTGTTAACAATTGAGAAGCAGAATGAGATTATCCATGAACAAGTTAATGTCCTGAAGAAAAGCACAACACATGTGTATTCAAAGGAAGACGTGTGGGACTTGTTGGATGAGATGAATATCAAACATGATCACTGAATGCAGTGTTACGATTTCTTGTGCAATAATGACAGACAAAAGTGTAAACTATTTAGTGTGCCTCCCAATTTAAGGCTTTCAACCTTGATTAAAATGATGACTAATGTTGGGTTTCAGTGAAGTGTGATAACAACTACACTTACTTGAAGGACACCTATTTTGGAATGATCCCTAGATTATGATTGATGTGTATTGGAAGTCCTCTGAATAGGACAATTTTTTTGTGATAAGCTTTATGTTTATGTAATGTATATTTGAATCGTCCTTCCTAGTGGACCATAACTATTGTATGACATGTATGACATAATTTTATGTACACAAATGCCCATTTGGGATGTATAACGTAGCTAATTTCCTTTAATGATGTGTGATTATTGACAATTTCCTCTTATGTTGTGTTTGTAACTATAGAATCAAATGATGTTATATAATTAAGACAATTACATATTATCCCATATGGTTACCATATACACTGCAATATTATTTTTTTACTTGAATTTTATTGACATTGTTATGTTTATTGCAGGATTACGAGAAAGGCTAATTCATCTAAGGAAAAAAGAACCAAAGATGGCAAGGAAAAGAAAAGGCAAAAAGCACCTGAACAACCTCATCCTGAACAAGTTGACCCAATGGTACAAATGTTAGATTATAGTTGCTATTTCAGCAAACATGACCAAGGTCATACATATCTTTATGAATTTCAAGGAAGAGATATCATCTAGGTAAAGATAATGGATTTTCAATGCTTTCAGACTAGTGGACTTCAATTTCAGGAATTATTCTCATTCCAAGGGCTTGAAGACTTTGTGTCACTAGATGGTACAATTCACCTCGACTTAACCAAGGTATTCTATGCCAACTTGAGGCTTTTGGATAATGTGACCTTTGTTCAAAGGTTATAAAAGTTAAAATTCAAGTCAGGTAATGTGATTGGTTGAGTTTGGTTAATTTGAAGTAACAAGGCCATAAGCTTCAATTCTCAAATATACAAGATTGGGTGAATTATGATCGTGGTGAGGCATTGGCTGCTATGATTAGACCAAGATTGCAGGTACGTACGTATAAAAATGTTGGTAGTTTGGCAATTGAGGATAGATTATTGCATTATGTCTACACGTATATTTTAATCCCACGCGAAAGCAACTGTGCATCCATTCATCACAAAGACATTTTCATACTTTGGGTCATGAAATAATGAATTCAAATTAACTAGCCATACTACATATGTCAATATATGATGAAGTGCAAGGACAACGGGAAGCTTCTTCCATATAGTATACTAATAACAAAGATATTGGAACATCATTATGTGTGGCTAGGAATGGAGGTTGAGATTAGGCCCGGTTGGTCTAATAAATTCAATGAACGTAGCCTGAAGAAATTAAAGGTAACAAAGGTTAATGGAGGGTGGCAACATGCTAATATAGGAGTGAACCAGCCACAACCACAAGGAGAGGATGAAGTTAACTTCAAAGATGGGCCTAAACCCAATGCAATGGCTTCTCACACACCCCAAATAGCCCATGATAATGATATGTTAGATCAAATTTTTAATGGTATTTAGGGTTTACAAGGCGTTTTAGAAAATTTAACCATTACCGTTCATAAGGGGTTCGAAGTGGTAGACAACAAATTTGATGAATTTGATAAACGGTTTGAAGAACTTTAGCATCTTTACCATCATGGTCCATCAAAGTAGAAAGAAGTTTA
This sequence comes from Spatholobus suberectus, assembly GCA_004329165.1. Lineage (NCBI taxonomy): Eukaryota > Viridiplantae > Streptophyta > Magnoliopsida > Fabales > Fabaceae > Spatholobus > Spatholobus suberectus. The sequence goes on along the minus strand of QUWT01000781.1, from coordinate 16,146,025 downwards.
CGTTATTTGTTGATTTTCGTGTGTAATATCTACTTTATTACATCATATTTGTCTATTTGTGTAGAATGATTGTGTCTTTCTTCATGCACTGTGGATTTTATTTTGAACATCAGATAATGAACTATTGAACTTTTATTAATGCTACTAGTAAATGTAATGATTGTGGTAATTTATGTGTGATAATTGGTTCTTACAGTGTTAGAGTATGCTCTTTTAGCATATTTTTTTAATTTGTTAATGTAATTTACTTTATTCAATTTAATTGACAATTTAATTCATTTTATTGGCTTCCTAATCTATTATTCATGGCTATGTACATAAACTCATGCTCTTTGGAGGTCTATTGAAATCGATTTAAATCATGGAAAAATTGATTCTAGTCACTTATTCCTGCAACATATGCTCTCTGTGGTTCAACCAAAATCAATTTTGTGCCACCACAAATCGATTTGAATGAGTCAAAATAAGCCACAAAATTGGTTTTCCATGCATCCAAAATCGATTTCATGTTACATGCAAGTATGTGGGTACTTGTCAAAATTGATTTGCTTGCCATATAAAATCGATTTTATGTTCCACATTTTTTAATCTGCTCTCTCTGGACCTCCAACAAAACACATTTTTTTGGAGTGGAAATCGATTTTTATCACTATCGGTACTTGTATAAACTAACTTCGTGCTTTGTAGAGGTTAATCAAAATTGATTTTCATGACCCCAAATCGATTGAACGAAAATAAAAAATGAGAAAACATGTGTTCAGAATTGTAAAGATATAATGGTATTTAACTATAATAATCGAATTTTCTTTCTTTTCTTTTATTTCAAACCAAAAACCCTACAAATTTATTTTCACTCTATTTCTCCTCTATTTTTTTCAACCAAACAACCTTAATTTTCACTTTATTTCTTACATATTTCTCATCTCTTCTTTTCTCGTCTCTTCCCTCCTTTTCCCTCTATTTCTTCATAGGGGGCGGTAGAGTCCATGAGGGAAACTATATGAATGTACTTTATCTTAATTAAAGTCAACACCCTATAGCTCCTTCCATAGTTTTTGGACTTTTCTCTTTGTGTTCATTATGACATTTTCGGAGTATATTTTTATATTCATCATCCCGGTGTTTATTCGTTAATTTTCAAGCCTCGGTTTCACAGTTAATCAAAATGTTTTCATACATTAGAATGCTATTTCAAGATCAATATAAAGTCCTAAACCATCTACTAACAGGATATTAATATTCGTTAAAATATATCACCACGGGTATCCAATATAAAGTTGAAATTTTTTATTCAACAATCGGGATATATCATTCAATGGTTCCATTACTAACAAACACGTAATACTTGATCACTCCCGTCCATGTCTCAACCTTGCATCCCTAGTCTCAATTTTATTGTTTGTCTCAATAAAAATCCAATTATATCAATTTAAATGGTGCTTTGGCCAAGCCAATCGCGTATTACTTCTACTAACAACGGTGAAAATGGGATCTATATATTATACGTCGCTAAAGCCTATTATTCCAAGAATGAAGAGTCAAACAAAAAATCATGCAAGGTGTCTTATTTCCAACATTTCATACGAAGATCTTTCTGGCCAAACTCCACAGCAATCGCGTTTGTTTCAAGGTATCATTTTATACATTTTTAAGGATTATATTTTCAGAAATATTATAACTAGATATGTTATTTTTGGGTATATTTAAAAAAGTGTTTGGTTACATTTTAATATTCTTGGAAAAATCTTTTAAAATTCAAAATATTTTAAACAAAAAATAAGTGAAAATGGAAGTTACAAGTATAATAGAAAATAACTTTCATATTCCATCCCCTTACCATGAAAATAAATGCCTATGACATACGAATGTAGCTTTTCTAAAAATATAAGATACCTGAAAATCTTTTTTCATAAATTTTTAACAAACATTAGAATATAAATTCTGACCATTATATTCCCGGGAATAGAAGAAGTGATAGATTTCATCCAATCAAACATAATGACACAAAAGAAGGAAGAAAAGCACAAAGTTGAAAACACTGACGTCATTTTGAAGAGCATACAGTGTGGGTTACACGTTGAGCACTTGGGGAGGGGATGCTGATGTCGTGGACGATCTTGAAGGGAACACGCTAGAGGTTTCAATTTAGTTGATTAAATGAAGATGGGCTAACTCAAATGCACTAATTTACACATAGATTTTCACGTGCACTTGTGGAGGATTTGGAGCAACTTACTAATAATTGTAGTTGATCACTTATAGCTCTCTACAAAGGCGTGATTCAAAAATTTTTAAAAGATAGTTGCTTCTGGATGACGACACAGGTCTTCTCCTCCGAAAACAATTCTATTTAAAAAACAGTCAGATATTAAATGTAGACATATTTTCTAATGTAGAATCGAACCTTACTGCTAAACCCAACCTCTATTAGTTTTATACTTTTATATCTTTCGTTACATAGTGATCTCTACACACAACTAATGAGAGTGAAATTGGTTTTTTAAGATTTTACTATTTTCAAATTATTATTATTATTATTATTATTATTATTTGTTATAACATAAAAAATAAAAAAAAACTAAAAATTAATAAAAAATTACACTAATCAACAATACATTCATAATATTTAAAAAACATCAATTGATCAAATAATGAAGTACAATTAGGACAAAATTTGTACAATATTTAAGTATTTAAGTAATTTAATAATAGCGGGTACTTGCTGGCACGGTACCTTGATATCCGCCTCTGCCATCTTAATAAACAAGTAAAAAAAATCCATGTAAATTATCTACAAGTATTCATTGAACTATCCAAATTGAATCCATTATTGATTTTATCCACGTGCATTTGCGAGCAATAGCACGAATATTTTGTCATCCCTAACTCTCAGCAAAAAATAGCTTATAAAAATATTTTCACTCAAGATAACTATTATAATTTACATAGAGAGAGGATTAATTTAAGTTTTAATAAATTTCAAATATAAAAATTTCAAAGATAAATTTTGATTTCTAAATTAAAAAATTAAATAATTTATAATTTTAACTTATTCTTAAGACAACCTATATATACAATCTATTCTTATATTATAAATTATAACATACAACTTGGATAGTGACACTTTCACTCTCTTCACTATCTTAAATTCTCAATTATAAATTATAAACTATAATATTGAGAGCAATTAGAGATTTTCAATATTTTCTATTTTCCTTCTTTGATGTGTATTTCACACACTATTCTCACAATTAGTCAAAAAATTAAACTATCTTTATCTCTAAATTAAATTTCAATAATTTTATTAAAAGAAATTATCAATGATTAAAAATAATCTCATAACACAATTTAAATTATTTGTTGTAAATTTAAAATATAGTTTATATATACAAATATATTTATTTATTATTAATTTAAATTGTAATAAAATTTATATATTAAAAAATATTTATTTTTCATAAAGTTTTAATTATATAAAAGTAAACATTTATTGTGTGTAATGTTCAAGTTAAAATACTAATTATTTTTAAATTTAAATCAAATCAAATATTATTTTTATATTAATTTAATTTATTAAAAATATAATAAGATAATTTTAATTCATATTTACTCTTATATTATAAATTAGAATATACAACTTATAGAGTGAGATTCTTACTTTCCTCAGGGTTTCAATTAAATATTCTTAATATTCTCTTCCTTTTTTCATTTAGATGTGAATTTTTATTAGAAACCTATAATTAGACAAAAAAAATCTTTCTTAATCATCTCAAAGTATTTTTTATTTTTATTTGAATATTTGATTTTCTTAATCATCTAATCTTTTATTTTACTATCTTTATATTGATTTTTGATTTTTTTAAATATTAATTAAAAATAATCTTATATAACAATTTAAATTATTCATTATAAATAAAAATATAATGTATATATTTAAAGATGTTGATTTATTTTAAATGTTAATTACAATATAATTATATGTTTAAAACATTTATTTATTATAAATTTTAATTATATCAAAATAAAAATTTATCTTTTATAATCTACAGAATAAAATATTAATTATGATTAAATAATTATATAGAAAAAATATTTGTTCCGTAAATTTACGATATGCTAGTTATTAGTACATACAAAAAAACATATATATGAGTTCATAAATTTTAAAGGTTCAAATAATATGCATGAAGTTATATTGCGACCATTCCACCAAAAAATAAAAGTATATAAAAAAAGCAAATACTAGTTCCACTGAAACATTGAAACGAACCTTCCCTCGCTGCTTAATTCCACCGCGGCGCTGCCCCACTCACTCTCCAGTCACCACTGTTCGCCCCACTCAGCGCTAGTCATCTGTGACATTGGACAAAGGTACGTCCTTCCCTTTCGTTCCAACTTGCTCCCATCATTACTGTAACCTAATTACAATTACTTCCCTCTTAGACGCGATTTAGGTTAACTTTGGGGTTTAATTTCATCTAAACTGTGTCTTTGAAACTAAGTGACCTGCTCCTGTGTATTTTATTTTCACGTCAGACACATCCACACAGTCACTCCTTACTTCTTCCACGCCCTCTAAGTCTAAGCCCCTGGCAGAGGGAGCAGTATAGCTACCGATGCGCCACGCTCCCAAGCTTCGCGTTCGCGTTCAACGGTAGACTAGTTCTGTGTCTTGTTTTTTGGATCCAGAGTTTTAAAAGGCCTTTTCTTCGTTTCGTGTCTTCAGAAATCAATTTTACCGTCTATCTTCTACATCTGAGGAAACAACTATCCCTCTATCCCACTCCAGATATCTATCTGCATATGGAAAAGGAAAGGAAACACAGCTTGCCCTAAATATTCTGTAAATGTTTGCCAATGTGCTACCGGCACCTTGATATAATCTCTTTATTATTTTCTCTTTTTGTCATTCAAAACTGTTTGTTAAGAATATATGCTTTTACTACAATATAGTATTTCTTACAGTGCATTGTGCTCCAGATTTTTATTTTTTTTTCCTTTTTGTAGGCTTCAACTTAGTATATATATCAATGTTATCATTTTTCATTATAGTATAATGCAATACATTTTTCACTCCCGGCATCTATGCCATCGGCCAAATAATAGTGTCTATCATAGTAATAATTAGGGCCTGTTTTACACCAGGAATCAATTTTTCACACTGAATAGTGAATACATGTTCCAATATAACCTGTGACTACCCTCTAGAATATAGGCATTTTCTTAGACAAATAGCTACCACTGAAAGAGACAAAGTACCTGTGACGATTTGGGCCCCTGAAACGCCTGATTATCTTTTTTGTAGTTAGTAGTAGTTGATATGCTAATACATTCAGATGATGTCAAAGTATTAAGGCATCAAGGTTTTCTTCTATTATTCTAACTTGGTTTTAGAAGCAGTTTTTTCAGCCTGCTACCTCGTAAGTCAATGCTTTTAGGCTTATTTCTTGCTCGTAGGATTGTGTCTAAGTTCATGTCCAAACTAGGCAGGAAGACAGAGTAAATGAGTCTCACATAGGATATGGTTTCAACAGTTAGGATTGGTCTTTGAGGGGTGAGAACCTTGAATAAAGGGGATGATTTGTTGTATATCCCATTAATGGATGAAACCCTTGACCATAAAAACTAGAATACACATCATACATGAAAACAGAAAAAAGGGATGCCTAGAAAGAAAACCATAATCAACTGACCAGTAATTAGTGAATACAATAAAATAAAAGTATGTTGTTGGTTTTTAATGCCTACCCATTATTTTTATTTTTATTTTGAAGCATATATAATGTATGATTTCTACAACTGTTTTCCTTTGAACTGAGTGTGAAAATTGGTTCTGTTCTGGGTTAAAAAACCAGTTCTGAATTGTTATGGAACCAGTTTGGGAGTGTTCTTCATTGCATACTTTAACAATTGTTGACACGTTACTATCTTAAGAAAGCGAGAAACATATCTATATCAGTGATGTTTGTGTCTTCACTGATTACATCACAATGAAATGTGGATGTGGTCTATCTTACAATTTTTTCCACAATTTGAAATTGCTTTGGCAATTGTTATCTATTTGCAGATGTGAATCTCTACTTGCAGTTCATAAAATTTGTGCTCAATTATATAGATTGAATTATTTAATAAACTAATAATTTGGTGAATTGTTAGATTCTTATTTTTTGGTTTCAAAAACCCAAAGAATACAGGGTTGGCCACTTGGCCCTGGCCCTAGACCTAATATCCAGCTTTAGTGTTTTTTTTTTTTTTAAATTGACAATGTGGCCCTTGGGTTGGCCCTAGCCACATGGCTCTATGGGCTTTATTGCTCACAGGGTTTTTTTGATTCAGTGAACTTTTTGGCGCTTACCCATATGCACTAGGGCTGGGCTGGGCTAGATGGGCCATATTGACTGCTCTGTTTACTAATAAATCCTTACCATCTGATGCATCCCAACTCTCTTTGTTGCTGCCCCTTTATGTGATTATGAAATTGTTAATTGTGCATTTGATGGTTATCCAGTCTTAGATCATTTTTTTGTCCACATAATGAATTAATGATTTATTGTATAGGCCTGAATTAGAGAAGGAACACAAGGAACCAACATCCATGGATTCACAGGGCCAGACAACTTCTTTGCAGAGACTTCAGAATGTAGAAAATGTAATATTTTGAAAACATTTACAAAATGTCCTGAAAGTGACAGAACATCATAGTTTGTTTTTATTAATTTTTTTATCCTTTCTTCTGTTCATGTGTAGAGAATAGTGAAGGTTTTGGAGCTTGCAGGTGGAGTCATGGATGAGCTTGCAAGCCCTGTTGGTCCTAGGAAAGATGTGGTCCAAAACCACTGCCTTGAGTTCATGCAATTAATCAAGGTCCTTGTCTCCCAGAAATCAATTTATTATTGTCTATACATGTATATTAAGAGGGTGGCATTAGTCCCAAAAAGAGCACACACTACCAAAACTTCACTAGTCTAATTAAAGTGGTCTCATTTAAATAATTAACGTTGACATGAACTGCAGGCATTATATAACAATATTTAATTTACATTACTCTAATCTTTTGTTAGGTACTGATTCAGAAATTAACAAAAGAATGAAAGAAAAAATAGGATTTTATTCATGATATCTCCATTAGCCCTGAATCAGTGATGAACCTTGGTTAGGAAGAGAAAAAATGATTAAATGAATAAAAGTTGTTCTCTGGATTTCAAGAACCTGAGATTTCTCCCCCAAAACCAATCCCTAATATAATCTTTCTCTCCCTATCTCTTAGTAGCTTATATTTGCCAAATTCTGTTAGTTTGTAACCAAAAGTCAATAACTCTAACTCCCTTAATTAACAGAAACCCAGTCCCATAGGCTTTCCTAACCTCTTGTTCTAACACCACCTATATTACTTGCAGTCAGCATTTCTCTGAGCTAGAATTTGAAATCTGATTCTGTGGTATTGCCATCCATAAATGTCTTAAACAATGACAATCTAAAGATGTGTCAACAGCTATTAGATCTGCCTATTAGTACTTAAAAGTCACTTAAGCCATTGTGACCTATCAAACTTTTTCCCCCTTTCCCTTTTTCCCTTATAGTTCATATTAAGGTGGTGCTTGGCCCAGCTTATTTTTAGTTTTGGTTCTCCTTAAAAGGAAAAGCTTAGGCCAAACAAAATTTTGTAAAACAAAGCTTTTAGAAAAGTAACTGTTTTTTAATGAAGAAAACTTTGGAAACGGAGCTTTTAAAAACAATAGTTTTATGAGCTTTTGACTTTTACTTCTCATTTTCCTTTTTTATTTAAACTCCCAAGATCCATGAACATGATATAATTTTTTCTTAAAAGCATCTTTTGATTTTAAAAAGTTATAGAATTAGTAAACAACCTTAAATTTAGAATTAGAGCTCTTATTTTCAACTTCAACATAAAAGGTAGCTTTTAAGCTCCAAAAAAGTGGGGCCAAACACTACCTAGGTACTTGTTATTATCTCAACCTACGAGTTTAATATGTTCAGAATATTACTATTCAAATTTAAAATTAAGGCTGAATTGTCCAGGACAAATTACATGCACTAATTAGGTCACTCAAACAATACTAAGCTATGACAAGCAACCTAAACTTAAAACTCAAGAAACACAAATTGTAGACATGAAATGAATTCCTAATTCTGCTAAGAATTATATACTTTAAATCTCAACAACTAAGTGCATATATGGGTAATTGGTGTGTAGGTACTTACTTCTAAATGAAATTTATTTAGAATATAAAATTTGGCAAGAATGAGTTTTGTTTGGTTTGTATGGTACTGTGTTAAATTACTTGAACTTAATACCCATATATATTCAATTTCTCCCTAACTTTCAGCAAGTTTAGTTATCCAGAATTAAATAATGAAAATGATGCTGTGAATTTCTCAAAGTAAGCAAAACACTGAATTTATGATCAACGGACTCTGTTCTTGTTTGAGTTCATCATCATGAATTTGATGCTCAAACTTTTGCTGTATTTTGTAAATCTCTTTTAACTTTTTTTTTTTTAAATCTTTTAGGACATTCAGGTGGCGTTGCGTGATGAAATCAAAAGTGCTTGTGAATATCGTCCGTTTGAGAAATGTGACTATGGTTCAAGAATAGCCAATGAGATTTCTTACAAGAAAGTGGAATTTATTATGTCACAGTTGGATGCAATGAAACAAACTATAGATCAGTATCATGCAGCAGTTTGAAAGTGAAACTTAGTTTCCTGTAGGAAAGCCTGGGTTACCTCTTGGTAATTCACTTATTTGGGATTGCTTGTTACTAGTTGGTGTGTTGTTTTGGATGGAGTAATAATTACCTTTGTAGAGATTGGAAATTTGTGTATTTATTTGGATGTTATATATAAGAATATCAAATTTGAATGTGGATTATTTTGTTCCTCTTATCTTAATAGGGGTAACACAATTTTTTCATTTAGTTTATGGACTATCTGGACAATACTTGTGTAGTGTACACTGTGTACTTGTGTCTATCATGCGCACTGACCATTTAACAATGATTTTGAAGTTTTAAATTCTAGCCCAGGTTGACAAAAATATGATCTTTCAAGGCTGGTGTATGAGCTTATTATAAGGAGAAACAAAAGTTAGTAATTCTTGTCCACATTTTCCCAATCAATTGCATGAGATTTTTAGCGGTTTACATTTTCCACATCAGGTAGAGATATTATCATGACCTCCGCAACTTTTATGGTTACATCGTCTGCTAAGTCCTGATTAGGCTCCTTATCCTCTGTTGTCTGTTTCATGCTACCTTGTTCCATTTCTTAGACAGTTACGCCCTTATCTGTGGCCTCATTAGTTTCCTGCAAGAAGAAAATGATTATTATCTTGGAAACATGTGGAAAGTTAAGGGCATTTTTAATTTGAGAAAAAAAAATCATTCTTTTTTTACTTTTAGTTGCAAAAATATCACTTTGTATTCATCTTTTTATAACTTTTCTCAATGATTTGGGTAAGAAACAGAAAGTAATTTTTTATTGTTTTCACAATTTCCTAACATTTCTAAAAATAGGGAATAATGTAAAAATAAAAAAAAATCTACAACTAAATAATTTCCTGTCTTCTCATGACTCTAAACAAGAATTATTCGTGCAATGAAAATTTGCTAACTAATAAGCTTAGAAAGACTGTAGAATACATATGGTGAGAGGGGGAGGAAGGAGAACTGGTTGGATATGGTTAGCGGTGAGTGATGAATTGTTCCTTTATAGTAGAGCTTCTTTACACATTATTTGGATAAAAAAGAGAGTGAGAAGAAAGAAAATAGAAAGAAAGGAAATAAAGAAAAGCGGGAAGAAAATAATTTTGTAATTATTTAGTTTGAAAAAATAAAGAGAAGGAAAAGTTAATATTTTTTTCTTCTTTTCTTTGGTATAATATAAAATGAGAAGAAAAAATGTGACTGCAGATCTCACTGCAACTATCACAAATATAGCTGCTTATTCTCTTAATTTACATGAGAACTCATAAAAGTAGAGAGTGAAATTTGCTAATTTTTTTCTCAAACAATAAACAAAACGAAATAAATAAAGTATGCTTTATGGGCTGATAGTAAAGTGCATAAAACAAAGGAGATTGAATCAAATGCCCTAATTACAGTGATTAAAAAAAAACAAAGGAGATTATGTTTCCAATATTGGGACAAATGTAGTCAACGTGGCCAAAACTTTACAACTCGTGATCAATTAACTAGCCATATGGTCTCACTATCGGGTGATTTATGGGCCAGAACCCTCAAGTGATAATCCCATGTATTGTAACACTCCCCTTTAGGGTGTGTGTATTGATAAAAGGTAAAGTAGAGATAGTACTACTTATTTAGGGTGTGTTTGGATATCCGTTTGTATTGATGCAAACCAAAATTTCTACTTTCCAAAACATAAAAATAGGAAGTAAAAATTTGTTACTTTTCCGTTGAACAGACATTTGCAAGTTTCTAACTGGAAACCAAACACACTCTTAATGAAATTGCATCAAGAAGACACTAATAATGTCATTAAATGCACGTTAATTTTTAAAGCAAAAGGATAAATAATGAACTTAAGAAAGACAACAATATTAAAAAGGTAAATGTTGATAAGAGGAAAATTAATCAAGACATATTAAAAAAAAATTGAACAATTAAAAGAATAATTACTAATAAAAAAATTAAGTATAAAATGACCCGTAAATATACTCTATACTTTTGAATAATTTACACGTATATATGGTGTCTTTCGGTTTAAAAATGCGCTTAAAAATGCGCAAAAGATGAGTTTTCTCCTGCTAGGCTGCTACTTCGTATCCAATAGGAAATGAAGAAAATGAAGTAATCTAAAAATGGAATCCACGGATGTTGCGTTAAAGAATTGAGTGGTAAAGACGGAAATATAAGGGCATTGGACTAATTAATTTCTTATAAAAGTGAATGTTTAATGCATTTGACTAATAACTTCAGCATTTAAGATTAAATGTAATCCATGAACTTTTCAGTTTTCATTTTCAAATATAATTATCAAATTTGATGCGTTCTTTTGTATTAACTGTGAAAAAGTTCTTTTTACTAACTTAATTAAAAGTTTTTTTTTCCAACTTTTGTTTTATGAAAATAAGTTACTTATTTTTTAAACGCTTTTTATAAAAAATATTTAATTAAAAGATATCAACACACAAAATATTTTCAAAGCATATCAAATTAAATTTGATATCTAAAGGGACAACTATTAAAACTCAAAAAACCATGCCTAATCATTTTCATGCATCATCTTTCTTGCACAAGATTTCAGACTTCATCCATAGCCATACCTCAAGCCTTTATACTAACACTGTGTGCACAATTTAAAATAATGCTTGTAATGAGTTACTTCACTACAAGAAAATTATTGTACAATTTAGAACTATGTGTCGCATAGAGATTAGTTAGGAAATTATTGAATAAACATAGGTGGTCTCATACCATACAATAATTTCTCTACTACAAGTTCACCTTCTATCACACCAATGTATGCAACTCAAATCCACCAACACCTTCACCATTTTATTTTATTTTATTTTGGAAAGCAAAATGAATTTCATTTACAATATAGGAAACCATAACATAAGTCATGCTAAAGTCCATATAAAAGTGTCTATTACAGATCCTCCTACTAGAAAGACTCCGAAATAATATGAATGAATGCTAATATGGCAAATTACATCAGCATTCCAATGTAACACAATGCCTCCATGCCACCAAAATATAGTTTTAGATTCTACATTACACTAGCTGCCACAACTCCTTCCACAAACATAGCAAACGTGACTTCACCTTTGGATGACCTAGTGATCATTAATCCTTAGTAGCTTTAACAACATAACAAATATACACCACGAGAGACTCAAGCATTAGATCATCACGAAACAATACAACTCTGAATTGTCACCAATTCCTCCCTCCACACCTCCAATTGTTCGAAAAGCTAGCTACTCAATGATGTACCACCGATCATATTCCTCAATTCAACAGTCTACTGTGTCTGTACAAACCGCTGTGCCCCACGTTCAATTCCAAAACATGTAATTCTACTCACACCAGCAGCCAACAACCTCCCTCACAAGCTCCACTACATGTCCAAAACATCAATAGCCCATAATTTTTGTGCTCCACATGTTGCAACACTGAGACAACCACGTCAGTACATGTTACATGCCTACGCAGATCACACATATAAGGCACACAGATTCTGCTCTGTAGTCATTGCTGCCTCACCAAGCTTGCCTTCATTCGCCGATCCCTTAATCAAAGTTGATTGGCTTTACACCATATGCCTCTTCACCACACCCGCTAAAATGTTAAGAGTCTTAAACCACACCCGCTAAAATGCATATGGCTAGAATGAGAATAGCCCTTTATGCAATTTATATGTTGCCCTGAACCAGGCAATCTACTGGCCCCTAGCTACATCTTGTGCAACTCGCCATCCTCCTCCCAGCCCCTACATCTTGGTAATTAAAAGATACAGACAGCTTCATTGCTAATTACAAATATCCAAACACTCCACGGGACCTTCTCCGCTGGTGAGCCCAAGGCAAGCAGGGGTTTGTGAGCCACGACTATAGTGGGTAAACAAACCCCTTTTTCTCGCTCTAAGCCAACTCCATGAGTTTATTTTGGCAGCCTCCACCATATACTTAATGTGTGTATCTTTTGTGAAACCGTGTAAAGCTACTTTTGTGGCTTGAAAGTCCAAAAAAAAATAAAAAAAATCGGTGAATTGATGATAAAAGAAGTTTTTTTCTTCTCCCTCTGGGTAGGAGTTGCAAGCATTGGGTCGAGTTTTTGCTCTTATAAATAACACTCCCCTCCATCACTGTATGTATTCTCTAAATGTATGTGTTCTCCTATTATAAAAGAGAATGTGTAATTATTATCTCCTTATATTTAGAGAGGGGTTGTATTTTTTTTTTCACTTAATAAAATTATTTATCTGGTTTTAGCCGTAGTTTTTTCTTTATCAGTTGAGGGTTTTCTACGTTAAAGTATAATGTGAATTCCTATATTTCTCATCTCTTATTTTAGTTGCGTGATATTATTCTGTTACTCTAGTATCCAACAGTGGTATCAGAGCCAATAGGTTGTTGATATTATTCTGCTGTGACATGCTGGTACGGTGTCAGATTCATAAAAAAATTCTTAGTATGCTCTGTGGTTACAGCTTAGTCTAATTTTCCATATCAAAAAAGAATTTTTCTTATTACTGGTAATACACTATGGAAGTGCATGTCTAGAAAAGCTCTAGCTAGAAAAAACTTAGTATTTAAGTATGTCCATTGGTGACCCACCTCTCTTTCTTGGAAACTTACTTGGTGTACTAATTCACGGACTACAGCCACTATTCCAGTATACGGTATTATTCACGGTGAAAATTGTGCAAGCTGATTCAACTAAAAAATTATTTGGTGTAAACCATGGCAGCAAAATATGATATAGAGAAGTTCAAATGGAGTAATTTCTCCATGTGGAAATTGAAGATAAGGGCAATTTTGAGAAAAGACAACTGTCTAGATGCAATTGAAGGCGGAATCGCAGATATGACTGATGAAAAGTGGAAAGAGATGGATGACAATGTTGTTGCCAATTTGCACTTAGTAATGACAGATCAATTTTGTCCAGCATTGCAAAAAAGAATGCTACAAAGGAGATTTGAGATGCTCTCATCAAATTGTACGAGGTCAAGTCACTTCACACCACAATATTCTTAAAGAGAAAACTCTACATTCTTCGAATGAGTGAGTCCACGGCGATGACGGATCACATCAACAATCAAGAAGGAAAGTCAAATGTGTGTCCTATATTCAAGGAGTTCAAAGCACAAGTGGAGCTTAAAACTAGCAAAAGAATTAAGTGCTTGAGGACAAATAATGGAGAAAGATATGTAGATGGTGACTTTCTAGCATTTTGCAAGCAAGAGGGTATTTCAAGACAATTCTCAATTCCACATACACCTCAATAGAATGGTGTGGTAGAACGAATGAGCAAAACTCTCTTAGATAAAACAAGGGCCATTCTGAGAATAGCGGGAATGACCAAATCTTTCTGGGTAGAAGCAGTTAAAACTATCCATTTCATGATAAATTGATCACCGTCAACAATAATTGGTTTAAAGACACCGATGGAGATGTGAAAAGGCAAACCAACTGATTTTTTTCCTTACATGTGTTTGGATGTCCTATGTACGTGATGTACAACTCCCAAGAAAGAACAAAACTGGATCCCAAATCCATGAAATGTATATTCTTAGGTTATGCTGACAATGTTAAGGGGTATTGTCTGTGGGATCCCACTGTCCACAAGGTTGTTATTAGCAGAGATGTAGTCTTTAAAGAAAATGAATTGCAAAATGAGGAGAAAAATGACAACACTTTCCCAAAGATTACTTCAGTGCAGAAAGAAGGAAAGTCGAAAGAATATGATTCTTCTGAAGTAGAATCAAAACACGGTGAACAAGAACTATATGAGGTCAATGATGGAGGAGAAGTTCGACGAATAACATGTCAGATAAGGAAACCATCTTGGCACTCGGACTATGTTATGGCAAGTCATGATACGTACTGTCTTCTAACTAAAGAAGGAGAACCATCAACCTTTCAAGAGGCTTTGAGGAGTTTAGAAGCTTCTCTATGGATGGCAGTAATGCATAAAGAAATGGAAGCCTTACATAGAAATAAAACAAGATCAAACGAGATGGTAATGATCAAGTGGAATGATATCGTACAAGATTGGTGGTCAAAAGATATGCTCAGAAAGAAAGTGTTGACTTTAATGAGATATTCTCACCAGTTGTCAAACCAACCACAATCAGCGTTGTTCTGGCTATGTGTGTTGTATTTGATTTACATCTTGAATAGCTAGATGTAAAGATTGCTTTTCTCCATGGAGAACTTGATGAAGAAATATATATGCTCCAACCAGAAGGCTTTAAAGAACAAGGAAAAAATATTTGGTTTGTAGGTTGACCAAATTACTGTACGGTCTAAAGCAAGCGCCAAGATGTTAGTACAAGAGATTTGATTCCTTCATTATTAACCTTGGTTACAACCGACTGAGTTCAGACCATTGTATGTATTGTAATAGTTGGATGCTAATGATTTCATCATTTTGTTGTTGTATGTGGATGACATGTTGGTAGTAGGCCCCAACAAAGATCAAATCCCAAAATTGAAGGCACAATTAGCTAGGGAGTTTGATGTGAAGGACTTAGGACTAGTAAATAAGATTTTAGGGATGCAAATTCACCAAGATAGAAAAGATAGGAAGATTTGGCTTTCTCAAGATAATTACTTACTGAAGGTCTTGCGGTGCTTCAACATGCAAGATTGTAAGCCAATTTCTACCCCATGTCTTATCACTTATAAATTATCCTCAAGTATGAGTCCTAGTAATGAAGCGGAAATAATGGAAATATCTCAAGTACCGTACGTATCAACGATGGGAAGCCTTACGTATGCCATGATTTGTACAAGACCAGGCATTGCACAAGTAGTGGAAGTGGTTAGCAGATTTATGGTAGATCCTAATAAAAAGCATTGGAATACTGTTAAGAGGATCCTTAGAAACATTAAATGAACCTCCAGTGTTGCATTATGTTTTGAAGGATCGAAATTTATTGTTAGGAGCTATGTTGATTCAGATTTTGCATGTGAGCTTGATAAAAAAAAAATCTACTACTAGTTATGTATTTATACTTGTAAGAGGGGCGGTAAGCTGATTATCTAAATTACAGACTGTTGTAGCTCTATCTATTATGGAAGCTGACTACATGGCAGCTACCCAGGCATGCAAAGAAGCTATTTGGATACAAAGGTTGATGGAAGAACTAAGGCATAAGTAGTAGAAGACTATTGTGTATTGTGATAGTTAGAGTGTCTTGCACATTGCAAAGAATCCAATCTTTCATTCTAGGACAAAGTACATAGGTGTTCAATAGCACTTTGTTCGAGAAGTAGTAGAGGAAAGAAGTGTGTATATACAAAAGATTCATACCAAATATAACCTAGCAAATGTTATAACAAAGTCGGTCAACACTGACAAGTTTATATGGTGTTGATCCTTTTATGGTTTATTAGAAATGTAAGCAACAGGGAATTGGCAAGAAAAGAATTTTTTTTTTGAAAGCTCACAAAAGTAGCTTTAAATGGGAGATTGTGAAACTGTGTAAAGCCACTTTTGTGGCTTGAAAGTCAAAAAAAAAAATCTATGCATTGATGATAAAAAAAAGTTTTTTCTTCTCTGTGTAGGTAGGAGTTGCAAGCATTAGGAGTTTTTGCTCCCATAAATAGCACCCCCCCCCCCCTCCATAAGTTTTTTCATCCTATCCAAGAGAGAAAATTGAGTGTTCTCTAGGTGTGTGTCTTCTCCTATTATAAAAGAGATAGTGTAATTGTTCTCTTCTTATATTTAGAGAGAGGTTGTAATTTTTCTTCCACTTAATAAAATTATTTCTCTAGTTTTGCTTGTAGTTTTTCCCTTATCAATTGAGGGTTTTCCACATTAAAATATTGTGTGTCAATCCCTATATTTCTCATCTCTTATTTTAGCTACATGATATTATTCTGTCACTCTGGTACCCAACATCTTTGGCCTTGAACACAATAATGTTCCTTGTTGTCCAAATACCATATAACTTGCCAAGCTTCCCCATCTATATCTGTGCTTCTTAGGAGGCCCTAAAACTGATGGAAGTGTCTATGTGTCACATTATGCAGTGCTGTAATAATCCCCATCCAATTTAGGCATCACCCTAAACTTGTGTAAACCATTTACACTTATGAAATAGGTGAGTAGTAGTCTCCACCTCCTTTTGATATCTAACGCATAAACCCTCATCACTTGCTAAGATACCTCTCTACCTCAAATTATCTTTTGTGGAAATTCTATCTTGTAGTAGCTTCCACGCAAACATATTCACTTTTTGAGGTACTTTTCTATTCCAAACCTTCCTCCACCCCAAATTAAGATTCATTGTGCTACCCTCCATTAAAGCCCTATATGTTAATTGAATGGTGTAAATGCCATTCGGATCCTTCGTCCATCGCCATCTGTTAACAACACCTTGTGACAAAATAATTTGATCCGTCACCTATTTGAATGAATAGAATAGCTCCTTCGCCCATTGAAAAAAGTCTCTTCTCCATACCCACAACCACTCCTACCTCTCTTCCACCCATTCTCCTAGGTCTGCCAGCTTAACCTCCTTATTGCTAACTAGTGTGTATAATTTATGAAAGCATTCGCACAAGGCTCTTGTCTCCACCTAATTATCTATCCAAAAATATGTGCTTTCCCCGTTTCTCACCATCTTCTCAATAGTCTCCCTAAACCACTTCACTCTCACCCTTCTGTTCCCTTCCTTCAACCCTAAATGTCCCTCCACCACGCTAATCCCTCGTACTTCCCTCCTTTCCACCTCGTACACCTCGACCAACACCTTATACCACAAACTTTCTTTCTCCACAAACATACACCATCGCCATTTCCCTAACAATGCCACATTAAAGGCCTTTAAATTCTTCACCCCTAGTTCTCTTGCCTCTTGCTCCTTGCATACATTTTTCCAGGCCACCCAATGAACTTTCCTAATTGCTTCCCCCCACCACTACAGAAAAGATTTAAACAAAGACTTAATTTTTGACATAATACCTGCTGGCACCTTGAAGAAAGAAAGATAGTAGATCAGTATAGCTGACAAGACTGACCTTAAAAGAACCACATAAGGATAAATGTTTGTTTGACTAAGATAACAACCTTCTTCTAATTGATTCTACCACTAGAGTCCATATAGCTATCTTTCTTAAGAGATGGCCAACTTTACAGTTAGGCATGGAAGCGACCTCTTTCGACTTGTCATCATCCACATCAACCCCCACCAACAAGCTTTTATGGAAGTTAACTTTGAGACCTGACACCACGTCGAACAACTAAAACCTTGCCTTGATTGCCCAAATGTTGGACCAATTATTATTGCCAAAAATCAGAGTGTCGTCTGCAAAACTGCAAGTGAGATGTTGGATCTGCCAATCTCCCCACCTGTATGCCAATGAACAACTACCTCACCACCATCTTATTAAGCATTACACTAAGCCCTTCTGTCATAATCAAAAACAAGAACGGAGATAGAGGGTCCCCTTACTTGAGTACTTTGCCCACCCTAAACTCCTTTGTAGGGCTACCATTCAAGAGCATGGATACAATAGTTGTGGATAAGCATTCACTAATCCAATTTCTCCATTTGTACATAAACCCCCATTCTTTCAATTACAAAGTCAAGGTAAGCCCAACACCTCCATAATGCCTGCCTCCGCCCTCTCTAAGTCCGAGTAATGTAGCATTTATAACAACAATGTCCAGGGGTAGCGCTACTTGTGTTGGTGGGGTAGCCTTCCCTACCCCCCAAAAAAAATACTATGCACAAATACATATCTATATAGAAATCCATTTAAAAAACAAGAAAAGTATACACAAATATATATACATATATAATTTTTCAATAATAATTTTATATACTTTTATTTCTTATAACTTTTTTTATAATTTTATTTTTCTTTCTATCTTTTCTTTCCTTTTTCATCACATTATATGTTACATTTCACATTTTTCTCTCTTCTCGTCCTATATCTCTTATCACTCAAAATAAATATATCTTTAAAAAGTATACAACCATAATTTTCATAATTTTTAAGGCCTCTCCATTTTTTCCTAGATGTGTTTTAATAAAAAAAATTAGAGGAATATTATTTCATTGTGGTAGCTTTCTTTTGAATTTTTATTTTTTTTGAGAAGTTTTCTTTTGATGTAGAGAATGAACTATTTGTAGAATTTAATTTAAATACACTAATATTATAAATGTTTTTATACTATCATCCAATCATATAGATTGCTATGTATGCTAAGATTGTTGCCTTTTATAATAATTACCTTAAAAGTCATATCTAACATCATTTCTAAGTGGTTGATAATGTAAACATTTGTGCATTGATAATGCATGAAATCTAAATTCTTATTCTTATTATTCTCAAATTAAAAATTAAATTTTTTTAACAAAATTTGAGGATTAATTATGCTTTTAAAAGTTAAAATTTTATGTCCAAATATAAAAAATATCTCTTATAATTAGAATTTCTTGCTTGATTTTTAAAATTTTGAATTTTTTTTATCTCGTTATAATGTTATAATCTTGTATTTTTTTTATTAAATTTATATAAATGTGATTTTCATGACACGTGATTAATTATTATAGATCTTTAAATTATTGGTTAAATTTAATATATTGATTTTAAAATTATAATCTAATTTTAATTTTTATATATGCCCCCTTAAAGAAAATGGGCTAGCCCTGCCCCTAGCAGTGTCATTGTCCTTTAAAAGATGTGCTATATAAGCCTATTGCATACTCAATATTTCAATTCGAGACCACCAATTAAATTACAACAACCATGTAAAGGTGTTATATATTATACAAACTTTTTTTTGGGGGTGGGGGTGGGGGGGTTGTAAAAATATATTGCATATATGCATGTAATAATTATTGTGTTGGAATTGAAAATACAATTAAGAGCTACACGTAATAATTTAAAAATTAAATCGGACATTTCGATAAAACCTCTAAATTTTAATTTAATGAAATAAATTTAAGATTGAATTACAATTGAACTAAATAATACTTATCACAGACATAACCATATAGATATAGTTGAACCGATCTGATCAAGTGTTTCGTTTCAATATATATTTAAGACACGTGTCAAACAGTCAAATAAAACAATAATTCCTACTCTTTTTTTGGGGACATGAACAAAAATTCCTATTGAAAAAGAAGAATTAACAAGTAAACATCAATTTTACTTCTTGAAAATTCAGACGTCAATTATTTTAATCTGTAATTTTAAAAATATTTATTTTAGTTTTTAAATTTATAAAAGTTATTCGTTTTTAATTATTTTTTATTTTATTTTTACTATTATTTTGAGTAAAAACTTAAAATTAATGTCATTTTATAAAAATAATAACTAGAATAAAATTTTTATAAAATTAATAATTAACGTAATCAATATTTAGTATTTACAATGTTAAAAATTTAGATAGGAAGTTTTCTAAAAAAGCAACTTAACATAAAGTTAAAAATCGCACAAGCCCAAAAATAGAAGTGCCAAAAAGTGTTTGTCATTGTGACTTTGGAAATTGGGCACGTAGGCAAACTTGGTTGCAAGCAGTGGGGGCAAATAGGTCTTTTACGCTAAATTCCGTGACATTTTGCTCAACAAAGTACTGTTCAACAAAGTACAAGCTAAGGAAGTGAAGAAGGAAATTGCACAGGTTTCGAGTTCAAGTTCCAACCAAAAGAAAAAACAAAGGAAAAGCAGAGATAGGAGCGAACTGAGTAGGACAAGAAATCTTAAGTGGTGTACGGGAAGAGCAGACGCAGAAACACAAGATAGATGAATCCATTTATAGACGAGAAATCATAATACACTTTTTTAAATATATATTTTTTTATCATTGATCAAAATTTATTAAAAATTATAAATTTTTGTGAGTTTTATATATTATTTAATAATTTTTTTTTGATTTTGTAATTTTTAATAAATTTTAACTAATAATAAAATATATATTAAGAGGAGTGTGTTAAAAAGTATATTACTAACACATCTCTTGATAGATTTACACGAGGAGATATGCAACCTAATGCAACTTATAAAGGTAAATAAAAACACATGGCTATTTAAAAATATTTTTGAGTAAACTATTCTTCCCATTTTAAGATTAAATTAGCATGCAGTATATTTTAATTTATTTTAATATAAACAAGTCTTTCAGAATTTATTTTTCTTCTTTTATATTTTTTAATGGTATTTTTATCATTAATTTTAAAACATTAAAAATGAAATGAAAATTTTGAATGAAATTTCCAAAACAGTAATAAAGGTATTTAAATTTAAAGTTAATAATAAAAGATATAGAGAAAGGAAAAATATTTATTATACTCGTTTATAATTGCTTATTACTATTATTATTATTATTACTATTAAGATATTTGTTTACTGTAAAATAAATTAAAATATATTTTTATCTCATCAAAAATAAGGGTGTAATTTTTTAAAATAAATAATTGAATAGTATAATTTAAGTATCTGTAAAAAGAAAGTATAATTTACAGGAAAAAAGAAAATTTAAAAAGAGAAAAAAAGGTAATGTCACATGATTTTAAAACATTTTTAAATAATTTTTTTAAAAATAAAAATTAAAAAGGAAGAAAAGTAACGTTGCATGTTTTTTAAAGAATATTTTATCAATATGCTAATATTTAATAAAATATAAAATAAAATTAATATTTTAAAAACAGAAATGTGTGACAATAAAAAAAAACTTACAAGGAAAAAGAAAAGTTAAAAATGGGGAAGAGGTAATGTTACATATTTAAAAAAAAATTGTTAAAATTTAATAAAGAGTTTAATTGTCATTCACCGTCAGTGTAAAAAATTTTAAACTGTCATCTGATAAAAAATCACAATCAATATGACTTTTAAAGTATTTACTATAAAAGTCAACAAACTTACAATAAATGATAGTTTATGATTGGATGACAGTGTAAAACTACTTTACACTATCAGTGCATGACCATTAAACTCTTTAATAAAAATATTAAATGAAAATATTTTATATCTTATTAATATATACAAAAATTCAATATAATTTCATTTAATAACTTAAATAATTATCAGAAAGCACATTTAAACTTAATTATATTTCAAAAATAATTATTTTTAATCTACTATTTTTGGTAAATTAAAGTTATTTTAAATAAAAATAATTTAAAAATACATTTAGAATAGAGTTTAATAAGGAATGTGTTGTTTATATAAAAAAAATTTATATTACTAATGAACTAAAAATTATCTTTTATATAATTATTAAAGTAATTATAATAAAAATTAATAAATTTATTATATATAACAATTTGTAATTGAATATAAGTATAAAAAAACATCTACAATGTATCATCGAATGTATGAATCAATTGGTATGACATTGTTATAAGATTTTGAGTTCAAGCCTTGAGTTTAAGTTACGTAACTGTGTTAAATGCTCATGAGAATTTTGTTGTTTATAGTAGTCTTATGTGACTCGTATTAGATTCTCTCTCATGTAGAATACATGTTATTTTATAACAAAAGTAATGGTATATCCTCTTACAAATATTTTTATTATCTTATAAAGAAATTATTAAATGAAAAAGCAAATGTATCTAATGTATTGCAAAACACAATCAATGTTTATTATATAAAGGAAGTAGAGAAATGTTCTAGAAAGATTTAGAATTATTAAAAAAGACATTTACCGTGTTAAGAATATCAATTAAAATAATTTAAAATTATTCCTTAAAAAAGAGAGAGATTCCGATTCCGTGACCTTTTGCGTTTGTAAAAAAGAAAAATAAAAATACAAAATTGGAAACAAAGTGTATTTTGTCTTGCACCACGTGGTCATGCAAGTTTTTTTATATTTTTTCCTTAACTCGGTGGGTGGTACTAAGCTAATGGCTAGTGGGTAGTGGCATTCACTGTCCTCACAACAACACAACAGAAACAAACACAAAAACACGCTTTTTTATTCTCCGGCCACCGGAGACTCGCCGGAGGAATGGAGGAGCCGAACTCCGATGACTGGCTGCCAGCAGGTTGGACTGTGGAAGTGAGAGTGAGAAAGAATGGTAAGAGAGACAAGGTAATTGAGTTTTGACCCACTAATCATCCTCTTGCTTTTTCTTCTGGGGTTGCAGTTGGTAATTTTGTGACCTTGTTCCTCTTACACTTGACAATCTTGTGTGGTAGTGGCATGCTATTTTTCTCTTGTAAATATAACTGTGGTTGTAAACTTGTAACCTCTATTGTTGCTTAAGGTATCAGAAAATTTCAAGCAAGGGTTTGGAGCTTCAACATTTTTATTTTCATTTTTTTACTTTTGGACATGTTACTTGCTTGTGCTTTGCATGTTCTTTATGGACCGTTTGGAGTTTGGACTAGGTCTCTTAAGCAAATTCTTGTTATCATTTGTACATTTCAAATGGGCATAGGCTTTTTGGTGTGCTTTTTATTTTGTGGTTGTGTAAGTGGATCAAGAGGAAAGGAATCTTAAATGCTGGGAGAGATTTTTAGGTCTTATTTTTCTTTGACTAGTTGGGGTTGGTGTCCTGTTAGCATGCATATTGCATGTTTGTGGTGTCCTGTTAGCATGTATGTTGCATGTTTGTGGTGAATATAGCATGTCTTTACAATAGTGAAACTGACTGAAAGTAGAGTGAACCTAGGCTCAATATGTCATTATGGCGGTGCTTCTTCAAGCAGCATTGTGAGAGAAAATGTTTTTCTGATTTGGTAGATTTGTGAATGATGTAGCAGTTTTTAACTCTAGGAAGAATGACGCTAGACACTGGAATGGAAAGGCATGAATAGGAAGGTGTTTCTACTGAACTTTGCCGTTCTAGAATGTTTAAAAGTATTTATTATTGTCAGCGGGTTCAATTGGAAGCTCTTAAAATTTCAATGAAAATCTTTTGTTCCTTTTTCTAGAGGCCACAGCAGGTCAAGTGAGAGAGTCATCTTTCTGCTGTCCCTCCTATTATAGTAATGTATCTGAACAAGTGATTGATTGCTTTGATCTTTATCTTTCATTACATTCTTTTACATTCATTTGGTCGAAGTAAAAGAAATCGGATTAGCCATTTCATTCATTGTGATTTTATTAGTATAATCTAGATTACCCTTTATTGCTGTCAAATATTGGTGCTAGTGAATTCTACTATGAAATTGAGAGGATCATGAAAAGTGGGTGATCAATTATTAGTAGTTGATTCTAAGTTAAATTATCTAGATTCTTAGTTGATTGTTAACAATTCTATCTGTATTTTATTTGATTTGAAATGAAAATACATATATTTCTGCTTTAGCATCTTTTACCTGCTAATGATTGTTGGTAAAATCATTATGTTCAAGATTTTATCTTTCTTTGACTTCAATCATTTGCTTGACAGTAATTTTATGTTTGACTGGGTCAGGAGAACACAATAGTCATAGAAACTCTATCTATGATGATTCAGTTCAAATCTTATTAAAGTTATATTTATTGCAGTATTACTTTTCGCCCTCAAATGGACTAAAATTCAAATCGAAGGTGGAGGTATTTCGTTATCTTGACAATGCGCAGAACAAAGTCAGCATCCAGAAGATCTCTCCTAATGTCTGTCAAGAAAATTCTTCTTTTGGTGGCATTATTTTTTGTTTAATATCTATTTGGTTGTATAACTTATGAGGGGAAATTTGGTTATTCAAGCAATCTAGGTTATAGTTGAGAAAGCTATTGCGGAAGGGTTACCACTAGGATGGGTGAAAAAGACCAGAATCCCAACAAAAGAAGATACAGTTAGAAGAGATACGGTAAACAATGCCTCAACATTTTCTCTTGAATATTGTAGCCACACATTCATTAAGCGGGAGAGAAAATCACTTCCAAATAATCTTCACAGTTTCTCTTAATGAGCATTTTTTCTATATTTGTATTTGTTGTTGACTTGTTGATTGAATTAATCAGCATGTGGGGGTTAACTTCGCACTCAAAGGCACTGATTCAATGCAGATGAACTAGACTTGCAAAATTGATAATAAAAAAAAAGGACTCAAAATTGAAAAAAAAAAAAAGTACACCTTCTCAATGGGCTAGTGCTTTTCTTACCATCTTAAGTATGCTCTGTGATAGTGCTTTAGTAAAACTATTTGTAACTTGATCTTCTGACCTGTTAAATTCAAGTTCAATGTTTCTTTCTTCAATTTCTTTACAAATGAAGTGATGATTGAGTTCAATGTGGCTTGTCCAGCTGTGATAAAACTGTAATTTCGGCCATAACAAATGCTGATTTTTGTCAAATATATTCAGTTTTTTCAAAAGATTGTGCTGTGCTTTGTTGCTTCTTTGAATGCCATGAGAGCGCTTCTGGCATCATGCAAAATCACTCTCACAAAAAGTTTGCATTTCAATTCTTCAAAACTTTTTTTCCGCAGTCATTAGTGCCCTGGATATACCTTAGCTCTCCCTTTGCTGTCCAAAGACGAACATGGCTTGGACTTGTCATCAATCTAGGCAATAAAGTTGCTGCAAACATGATACCAGCCTTGTAGCTGTGAGATAAATTATCTTCTAAAAACCTGCCTCTTTTCCACCATCACCCTTCTGGAATTTCTCCCCTAACATTCTCTTATTCTTCATTCCTATTTTATGCAACTCATTACATATTCTAGAGTCTATTCATGTACATTTTGACTTCTACAAAAAACTTACTAGTGGACTACATTTAGATATGACAATAACTTTGACTAAACTGCAACTTTGACAGTACATTGAACCGACAGTATTTCAGTTCACTTACTTCTGATTCCTAATACTACACCACTTGAGCACTTAAGAGTAGGAGGATGTACAACTTTTTATCAAAATTGTTTGTGCCTTCAGCCTTCAATGTATCACCTGCCCAACCACTGTAAGAATAAATAAGTAATTCACCCTTCTAATTTGTATATGCAGTACTACATTGACCCTGTAAGTGGGTATGCATTCCGGTCAATAAAAGATGTTGATTGCTATCTTGAATCTGGAGAGGTAGGAAGGAACACATTCAAGCCAAAAGATAAAGACAGCAGTGATATGGAGTTAAAAGCTGACAAATCTCCTGTATGGGTGGTCATAATTGTGCTTCTTGTAGTTTATGTCTATTTATAATTATTCTCATATGTTAAACTTTCCCTTCCGCTCCACCTTCCCATCATGTGGCTTTCAATTCTCTTAGATAGGCATATTAAAACTGGAGAAGGGAATGATTAATGCTACTAAGATTTCTACTTACACAAATTTCCTGTCTATGATTTCTTCACAGTCAGCAAGTGTAACCATGAAAGCAACATTATCAGTTAGCATGGGTCAAAGCTCAGATTTGGACATGATAGCTAATGACCAAAAGATTTCAAGAGCTGCAAGTTCTGGAGAATATATGCTTCTGCCCATCTCTGAATGCATTTCCAATCAGTGTAAAGTTCCCAGCTTTTCTCTTTTTCCTTTGAAGTTAACAATACAGACTTTGTCTAATTAGATCTAATTAGATACATGACTGAATGATATGTATTGGCCTTCATCAGTTTAGTATTGTTCTTGTGTTTGGTGACTAACATTAACTAATAAACATTATATGCAATTATGTTATCGCCTGTAAACTAAGACATTTTGGTATTTAATTTAGATTTAAAATTAATTATTTGAACTTTGTTCTTTCTATATAAAGTGAAATTAAATAGGTTTTGTACTTATGGTAGCTTTTCCTTTTTCCTTGTTAATATGAAAAAATCTTGCATTTGATGTGTATTTATTACATGATCTAGGTGTGGTGGGCACTGAATTGACCAGTTCAGTTCTATCACGGGCTGAAAATTCATATCAGAAAGAAGAGAAGGTTGGTTTAGCTCAAAGTGCTTTAGCTTCACGTTGCACTAACAACGATATCCGAGAGAAGCTACTGCAAGAAGATTCAGAGACAAAACACAGAACTGAAAAAGCCCAGGCCCAAGATCGCCAGTGTAAAAACAAGCACAAGAAAGAGATCAATTTGCCTCGCCGTGCCTCAAAGCGTCTTGCTGGAATTAAGGTTGATCCTGTTCCAGAACTTAAAACGAGAAATCGAGCACGCCGTATTGCAGTTAAACAATCAGATGAGGAAGAAACCATCACAAATATGGATAAATCCTCCAACAGCTTACCTGATGCTGATTGTCAAGCAAAACAGTTTAATGTACTTGAGGATGGGTCAGAAATGAAGTGCAAATCTGAAAAACACACTGAGAAGACTATAGAAGTGCAAAGAAGTGACAAGCATAAAGAATGCTTCTCCTTTTCGCCTCTGGAGAACAATGCTATTGCAGAGGAGTGTGTGAGAGTCCTTGAAAATGGAGATGAAGTTGATGCAAAATTAGATTACACCCTTGACTTTCCCCTCAGCGAACTACTAACAGACCCATGTATTGCATTTGCAATCCAAACTCTCACTGGAGTAACATTTGAAACCTCCAAAAACTCAGAGACTTGTTCTGAGTTAAAAAACTGCCAGCATTCTGAAACTTCTGGCTCTGCCGCCACTGCTGGTGAAGGACATAGTAATAAAAGCAATGATGGGTCAGGTGACAATGTCTTTACATCTTCAGAGAACCTTGCTATTCCACAAGAAAATGTTGGTGGCGCCAAAACCGATGATAAGGCCAAGAATGAGACTGCAGGACCATCTTCTGAGAAGACACTTGACATGTCATGGATGGATCCATGCATTGAATTTGCAATAAAAACTCTCACAGGCACCATTCCATTAGACTCTGATCAAAATCCCAAGAACTGCCTTCAACAGCAGCTCAGCTCATCAAATAACCAACACAGTGAGATGGCCTTGTCAAGTGTCAGTTTAGATAACATATACCAAACTGACTACTATTGCAGCCAATACTTTGGCACACAGAAACCAATGTTTAAACAGTCTTTTGTGGATCCATCACTGCAGCACACCAGAAATATTGGCATAGGAAATTCAGCTGGTGCCAGACTCTCTCACTGTGGTGAAGATACTAGAAGGAATGTTTGTTAGATCAGCAACCAGCTTGTGCCTGAACTAACATAATATTGTACAGTTAGGGAAACTCTGTAGAAAGCTTCCTACCCCTTGAAAGCTTTAACCTATCTCCTTTCGTTGGTATTTTGTTCTGTGATCCTGTAAACCGATCCTATGTATTTTGTAGAACATGCTATGGGTAGTTGTCAGTTACTATCATGTTAGTTTCACTGTAGAACTGTGTCTCTAATGGTGTCTAATCTTAAGTTGACTGTAGAATCTTCCCATTGTGTGACATCATAATGGTAGCTGGTAGGACTTGGACTTGGTACTAAGAATTGCATATTCCTTAAGGTATAGAATAAGCCAAAATTCTTACACTTTCACCTTGATGCTGATGAAGGCAAAAAATGATGTAAAAGGTTACCTGCATTATTATTTAATCACATACTTTCATTTTATTAAGAAAATTTGTAACAGTCGCATTATTTATCACTATTCTCTAATGATGTAAGAAAATAATAACTATTCTTTTTTTGTTTCAAAATTTGCATAACATTTTTTATTTTTTATTTTTTAAAAACTGAAAGTAAAGCAAAAATAAGGTAGAATTTTTATATTAATAATTTCAAATGAAAGAAGTCCTAAACTTCTCCAAGTAAATTTTGATCACCTGTAGGTGGGATTTTGACTAAATATTTTTAAAACCCATTTGTATATATATATATATATATATTAAAAAAAATACCTTTAAAAGAACTAATTATTTGTATGAGATTTGCTACTTGCTAGTAACAAACGTGGCTTAAAAGTGTCAATCCATGTGATTTTGTATGGTGTCACGTGAATTAGCATCACCTTTAATAAAATAAAAAAATAAAAAATTGACATATGCTATATGTACAACAATTCATACAAAATATTTTGTGTCAATTTCTCCTACCATTGTAAGATATAATAAATGATATGCAGAAGAGAGATACCCACAAAAAAATATTATTGTACAAATTATTGTATAAATTATTATAGAAATAATATTTCTCAAAAATTAAAAAGTTATAAATGTTATCACGTGTCAACATTATGTTGAATGTGCTATTCCACTTAGAGCCTTCAAGTGAAATAAAGTTATTCAGAGAACATTGATATGGAATAATAAATGTAACTTTTTATGCTCAAAAGACACAATATTAAATGCATGCTTGTGGACCTTTCGTATTATGCTTCATATGCAAGAAAAAGTTATATTCATTGTCATGTCTCAATGTTATGTTATGTGAATGACTGTATTCTATTTGAAGCCTTCAAAGGCTTTAAGTGGAATAACGTCATACGTGACAAAATTTATAATTTTTTATTTATTAAGTTTAATAGGTATGTATTCTTAGTGTAAAAGTTTTTATATTATCAATTAATTAGAAATTATTCTCAATATGACTTTTATTATATGAAAAAATTTTACATTATCATTGCATATATTATTTATTCATACTTTTTTTTATTAAAAGGTGACACTAATTCACATGGTATCTTGTAAGGAATTATGCAATCAAGGCCATCCATGCTGGATCTTCAAATGTATTCCATACGACCAACATTACATTGATCTGAGTGAAATTGGGCTTAGAATTTTTAAGTAAAGTCTCGAGTTTAATCTTGTAAATAGAAAAAACGTAGTTGAGATGGGTGACCTCACTAAAGGTGGCTAACCACATTTTTCGACGAAGATTTGTCATCAATAAAGTTGATAGATACTTTGCACGAATAATATGGTAACCAAAAAAAAATATTTCATGCAAGTAATTACTCTTTCTAATATTTTTTATAAATAATTTTAAAAAAAAATTATTTTGAAAAATTCCTTTGTTTGTAGCTTAGTAATACAGTGTCAAAATGTGTTCAACCTGATGAGCTGACTCGATTAATCCAATGCATGGGTTGGATTAGGCTGTGAAAATTTAGGCCTAAACTCATTTTGGCCTAGCCTAAAGTGGGCTATCCTATGATGGGCTAGGACAACCCATTAGACAGAATTTTTTTTATATAAATCATAAATGATAATTTTAATGTTACCTGTGTTGTTAGTGTCTATTTTAATGTTAATATTCTATGCATATTGAGTTTTATTTTTCTATTTTATAGTACAAATGACAACCTATATTTATTTATTTTAGTTTGTAGGGATTAAAAAATATTTTATTAACTTGTTATATGAAAGTTAATTTATTTTGATAATTTTTAATTTTTTATATTTTAAAAAATAAGTGGCCTATAAATTGGCTCATTTGGCTCACAGCTAGCCAAGGATTGAGCTAATTTATCCCACTATTAAATTGGCTCAGCTTGACCTAAAATTATATTGGTATGTAATGAATCAGCCCAAATAAACTATACTTGCCTAAATTGATAGTTATACTTAGTATCAATCATTATATAATTTGGTAAAAGAAATTTCAAAAGAATTTTTTTTGAGGAATCAAAAGAATTATTTAAAACCAACAATTAATGTAAAATTTCTATTTCATTTACAATTAATTCTTCTACATATGAATAATTAGTAAAAAAAAAAGGTAAAATATGTTTTTGGTTCTTCTAAAATTTCTCAAATTCAGTTTTAATTTCTCAAAAGTTTTTGTCCTATGCTGGTCATTCTAATTTGAAAATATACTACTTTTAGTTTTCATAGTGATTCAGATAACACTTTATAATCATTATTAAATGTTACTTTAAAGACTAAAAGTGATATATTTTCAAATTAAAATAACTAAAATAGGATAAATTTTTTTTAAGAAACTAGAACCAAATTCAGAAAAATTTTATATGCCACACCCCCCCCCCCCCCAAAAAATAAAAAACTTATAATCAACATTTGATGTTATTATTCCAATTTTCGTTTTCCCTCTTCATTTTGCCACCAAATTGCGCGGGAAAAGAAAGTGATTTTGCCGCCAAAACCCGTCCCAATAAAATTCCCAAACCCCACTCCTCAACGAGAGAAAGAAAGAGAGAGAGAGAGAGAAGGGAAAAGATGCAGATTCGAGTGAGGTGTAACTGTGGCGAAGGAAGTTGCCAGGAATGGGGCATTATAGAACTCCAAGGAGTGGTGGAGCCACAGCCAGGATTCCACGATTCCCTCCCAAATCTTCAGATCGGCACTCTCTGTCGCCCTTCTTCTCAGGTTCCCCTCTCTCACCCTCTCATCATTCTTCAAAACCAATCAAATGATATTCTGCCTTTAATTGTATTGAGAATTTAAATTGCGATTGTAATCGCAAATTGCGTTTTAATTAACGAATTTATGAACAAATGTGACTGATACTACAGTTAGAATCACCGTCGCTACGTCGTTGTCGAGTTTTCCAAAATCGCAATTTAAAACAGTTATCTCTACTTTTAGGGTTCTGCAAACTAATACTGTAAGAATGTTGATGAGTTTATAACAGAAGATAAGGAGAAGTTTAGTAATTTTTATTTTTATTTTATATAAGGAAGTTTAGTAATTGGATTTAAGTATTATATTTTCATAAAATTTTTTAATTTTAATTCTTTACCCAATGTTTGATTAAACTTTTTCTTATTTTTTATTATTGCTTATTACTTTTTGGGTTTCAAATAACTATTACTTTAAAAATGCTAACTTATTTTAGATTATTATGATTTTAGTCCTTGCATTATACATGATAAATATTGGTTTTATATAAATAAAATTTACAATAAATATATATTTTTGAATATATAAAATATGTTTTTAATTTATAATAAAGAATTTAAATTATAATATAAAATTATTTTTAAATTGATAGATAAGCTACACAAACAAAGAAAAAAATATGATAGTGTGAGATGATTGAAAAAAAATATTTTTAAGTTATTTGTCCACATGTGAGATGTAGTTTCGTCCAAAAAAAAGAAAAGAAAGAATGTTAAAAGAGAAATGCTAGTCTTAGCGACAAACTTTTTTGAACACATTATTTATTATTGATTGAAATTCACTAGAAATTACAAATTTTTGTGGATTTTATTTCTTAGTTAATGAGTCTTTCTTTTAATTTTATAATTTTTAATAAATTTAACCAATAGTAGAGTGTGTCTTATAAAAGTGTTGTTAACACACTTCATGTTAAAAATATTTGATGAAAGAGTGGGGAGAGTAGGAGTGTGTCTCTCCAAATTGAAGATTTGTCATCTTAAAATAATAAAGAAAGTGTTAACTTTTTTTAACATTATAATTACAGACAAAATGAATGCAATTATATTTGTTAGAAATAATAAATTTTCATGTCTTACTTCTTATTTAATTTAATGAGTTTCTCTTTTATTTTTAAAGTTTTTAATAAATTTTAATTAATAGTAGAATGTGTGTTAGTAGCATTTTTTATGTTAAAAATGCCTAATTGAGAGAATGGAGAGAGTGAGAGAGTGACTCTCCAAATTGAAGATTTGTCATCTTAAAATAATAAAGAAAGTATTCCCTTTTTTTAGCTATTGTAATAGAATTGGTTGATTGACGAAACGCTATTAGCCTTGATGAGTCATGGTGTGTATGCATGTTGGCTCGAGGCACACATACACTTTCTTTCTTGTGTCTTTGCTCACTTTTGCCTCAAGGTCTAAACAAGACCAAGTAAAAAAAATTAAACCAATACGATTCAATTTTAAAACAACATATGCAGGTTTCATCAATTTTTTTTTTAATTTAAAATGAAAATGCTATTAGTCATGGTCTTTTGTCCACTGTGCGCCTCCAATCACTTCAAGTTTTGCTAGTTTTTTAAGAAAATAAAACTAAAAACTCTATTGGTAACAGGATTTTATATGTTGTGTGCGTTCAATCACTTAAGGTTTTGTCAGTTATTAAAAAAAATTAAATTAAAAATACTTTTAGTAATAATGTTTTGTACATGTGTCAACTATGAATGTCACGTGCTATTTACATGAGATCCCCAATGGCAATAGTATCTTTTGAAAATGCTATTGTCATTGAGATATCCAACGTGGATGACATACAACATTTTTGGCTAAAATTTTTTTAAAAAAATAAAAAAGCTAATGTGGCACTAAATATTTTAGTTTGACTAACGTTTTACACCATTGACCATTAATGTGGTACTGAATATCTCAGTTTGATTAGCATTTTTTACCATTGATCATTTCACTTTGGTATTATATTTCAAAACAGTCTCAAATTAATAAATATTTTATAAAA
The DNA here is from genome assembly GCA_004329165.1 of Spatholobus suberectus. NCBI lineage: Eukaryota > Viridiplantae > Streptophyta > Magnoliopsida > Fabales > Fabaceae > Spatholobus > Spatholobus suberectus. The sequence goes on along the minus strand of QUWT01000781.1, from coordinate 16,113,148 downwards.
GTGACTTGCATTATTCAGTCAGCCCAATAGAATTAGAAAATGTACGGACAGAATGAATGCCATTACATTTTTTATAATTAAAAAAATGATTGTCCACAAAAAATAATGGATTCAATTAAACCATGGACTTGATTGGTTGACCCAAGTTGGCTTCTAAAAGACTAAAACCACGATTACCCACAAAAACATATCTTTTTTTTTAGTTTATGGTAAAATAATCTTTTGTGTTCGTGACTTTTGTTGTTCAGGAAATCTACACCTTCACTGTTGGATACCACGAACTGACAGGGTCAAAGGTTCCCTTGAAGAAGCCAATGGCGGTGCTCAAGAAAGTAAGGCATCCTGATGGAGAAAGTGGTTGTAAGGTGGAACTGCACGTTGTTGGAATCATCAGACATAAGATTCTGTTCAAGAACAGACCAAAGGCCCTCATTTCTAGTAAGATATATCTTTCCTTTCGTTCCATTAGCTACTCGTTGGAATATATTTTATGTTTTGTAGAGGACAGTTGTGAAGCAACATACGACACTAGAAAAAGTGTGTCAACATTTCCAAGCTTTTGGTGTCTCCATTGCAAGAGATTCTTAGGAACATTTAGGTGTCAACGTATCTGACGTCCATTATTATAATCTCTTACTTTTAATCATCACATTATTTATCTTTAGTGCTAGTCCTCACATAATTGCAATAGTACATGTTCCATAGTACTATGAGTGTTATTTTATATCCTGTATACTTCAGAATTTCTTCCTTTGGTTTAGGGTTCAGGGGAAAAGTTATTCATATTTATAAATCCTTGGTCCCTCTTCCTACTTTTATCACTTTTGAGAAGAGAGAGAAAAAGGACGTGAAGTGAGACTGTTCTGGATTTTTCTTTCGATAATAGTTTGTGTAAGGGGAAAGCATATGGATTTACTAGTTTGAATATAAATTGGAAAAGACTTCCTTAGAAAAGGTTAAGTCCAGTTCAATAATCTCGTGTCAAAGGGATCAGTCTTTTGACTGTGGAGTAAGAGATATTTTTGGTGTACATACAAAATAATATGAATATAAACTACAAGAACAAATAAGTTTTTTCCACGAAGTAAGGTTTTGTTATTTAATAGTAAGAAAAACAAAGTTGTGAATTTAGGAAAGGTTTAATTTCTAATTTAGTTCTTTAATTTTTTATTTTATTTAATTTGGTCCTTCTATTATTAAAATATTTAATTAAGTCTTATAATTTTTAAAAATATTTCAATGTTACACTAAACAATGTGAATATGTAATAAAAAATGATTTTATTTTATACAAAAAAGATAATATTTGAGTGTTTTTAAAAATTATGAAACCTAATTAAATATTTTAATAATAGAATGACTTAATTGAATAAAATAAATAAATTAAAAGACTAAATTAATAATTTAATATTTAGAAAACAATCCACATCTTTGGGTTAGGGGTCACTGGTCATTTCTTCCCTTTCTTCTAAGTTTGAGATTAGAACCAACTTATGTACCTATCAAAAGAACGAAAAAATAGGTTATGCATATAGAGTGTAAAGTAATTTTATATTGTTATTTAATAATTATGTATAATAAATTTATTAACTTTATAATAATTAGTTTGAAAATTATATTAATAATAATTTTTTATTAATTGATAATGTAAAAATTTTTACACTAATCATATATAGTCATTAAACTCCGAAAGAAAACTTCCCACTTGTTGGTATAGGATTTGATTTTACTTTATTGATAGCGTAAAATAATATTCTATAATCATTTATTGTCACATCATTGAAAAAACTGTAAATTATTTAAAAAGTTAAACTTTTTTAATGATGTATCAACAAATGATTGCACGGTACTGTATAAATTTTTACCGTCAATCAAATTAAACTCATGATAAACTAATTTTATGAAGAGTGTTACTAACACACTTTTTAATATATTTCTTTTAATATATTTTTTTTTATTAATTAAAATTTATTAAAAAATACAAAATTATAAGTGAGGTTCATTAAATAAGAAGTGAAATTTTTAAAATTTTGTAATTTTTAATAAATTTTAACCAATGTAAATAACGTGTTAGAAACTTTATTACCACCATTTCTCATTTTATATTTCTACTGATGAGTGTTGATCTTCCTCGACATCAACACGAAGTTTCAATTTAATTGAGGAATATATGATCCAGACTCAGTATAGCTGGAAATTGGAATTCCTTCCTTTAGGCTCGCTTTCCCTGTGTACTTATGTCCCAGAAAAAGATTCTGTTATTGCATCTGCGTCTATCTTACAGTGGGTCTCACATGGTTCTGCTGTACAGCTTATGTTGCAACCGCTAGGGTCACTGCCTTTTATTGGCACTGCAAGAAAAACCCTTTAATTATTCTTACTCTATCTATTTGGACACGTCATCCTTTCTTCTTCTTATCTTGTATTTTTTGCATCAAGATTACCCGTAAGAAAAATGTTTGCAATATTTGCATCGATAGTGGTTTTCTCTCCACTTCAATCAAGCAATCCCAACTTTGAAAAACTCTCAATTTCTCTTTACGTGCTTGTTTACTAGTATATGTCCTTCTCATCTTTAATTTAGATGCTTTTCCCCAGTCTTGTCTTCAAGTAACCCAATATTCAATTTATAATATAATGAATAGTAAGTGGGGGCACGGTGCATATAAATCCTTTAAGTTCATCCTGAAAGATACACATCTTTTTTAATTAACTATAAAAAGCAACAATCCTAATACATATTTTATCCTACTGGCACTGAGATGCTCACTTCAAACATCTAAATGTCCAATCTAAGTAGCGTAATAATTTATTCTACCTTTTCTAAATTATTAATCTAAATCTAGAACTTAAACAGTACTTAATTAAAAGACTGTACAATCTAAAAGGTTGTCCCATACGCAATAGCTACACCTCACACACCAAGGTGGAGAAAGAAGAAATTAGCGGATCCTTGGAGTAAAGTGATAGCTGTTTTTGGCATTTCTTTCAAGCTCCATTAATTACACATGCTTTAGTTATCTTATCGAATCAGAAAATGAATTAGTTTATGTTTAATATATTATAATAAGCATTTTATAATTAATTTACAAGGCAACTAGAATTAGAACATACGTGGGAACCTGCTACAAATTAGTTGCTGTAATCATAGCAAGAATATAGGGGCTTGCGGATGATATGCAAATGCAATCTCATTTTGCCACATCGATGAATGACCTGGTAAAGCAGCCATTTCAATTCTAAAAGGGTGGAAACCTGCTGCAGGTTCCATTTTGGCCTAATTAGATGGCTAAAATAATCTTCAAATAAATTACCTTATTATTGCGGTGCATATCGTGAATAATTGAGAGGGAAATTGGCAGTCAAGTACCTTAAAATACCCTAAATTTTTACACATATCGTGTTAAGTAATGCTTGGCTTTGTTTAACATACAAGTGTGCATAGTAGTAAAGATAATGTAGGACATTAACTAGTAGTAACATTGATTCTTTGACTGCTAACAAACAATAGTTCAGGACATGTCATTTTTGCTTTTGGTATTTCTTGTCTCCATTTTCCGTGCCTTACATCTATTTTGTGAAATTGGAGGTCAATTGCTAATGTTATCGTTCCTTCTTTTCCTTGCTTTTCAAGAGCCACAGATAACATCCAGGGAAAGACAAAAGCCTATCATGTCAGGCTCTACTCCTTCAAATCAAGCTGCTTAAGACTCATTGTCACTGTCATTTAGTGAAATCATGTTGGACCAGAAAACTGGAGAAATTGGAGGCTCCCTTGTCATCACCTTTTTATACGTTGCAAACCATAATCAGCCAAGTCATTGACCCATTTTTGTAATCTTGGCAACCACATGTTGTATAGAGCACCAATAATGGCAAAAGTGAGTGTGATTTATCATTGCGAGGAGTTAGATGCGTCATTATCTTAATTTGTGATTTCGTGTGAATATGCAAATAACGTTACTTAAACTAAATCTTATCCGAATTTGTCTTGGCCACGAAAAAAGTAAACTAGGTGGGGGATGGGCATATTAGGTTCTCATAATACTGTATCTATTTGGTCTCTTGTGCATAATGCTTTGGCTTGTGAGTGATTTGGTAGGACTGTGCTTTTCAGCTAAGTAAATTCGGTAGGAAAATATTTGTGGCGAGGAGCAACTTTAGTATGAGGGTGAAAGTGGCTGAGTTTGTCGGTAATTAAATTGGCTGGGTTTTTCTTTGATAATGAAAGGCACTTAGATATCTTTAGCATTTTAAATGGCTTTGAGATATAGTCATTGATTTTGATGAGAACTTAATTGTGGAAGGTGAGCATAATTCGTTTATAAAATAATCATAAGAATTCTTCAAAGTGATATTATATTTAAAGACTGTTCATCATTTATTCAATTTAAACTGTACTGTATTTTAACTCATTAAAATGTAAAGGTTATACATCTTTAGTTGTTTATTTTAAAGATAAACTCACAAGATATTTTCCTTTAAGATTTGATTCTTATCTCGAGGGTAAGGCTTGGTGCAACGGAAAAAGTTGTTGCTTCTTAAGTTGGAGGTCACGAGAAATCTTGGTCATTTGTTTCATTTTTATCCTTATACGAGAATGCTATTTTTTCTTATTTTAAAATACGGAAAATTCAAATAACTACTTGCTCACAATTCGCTTCTTAATTTATGAGAAATTTTAAAATGGAATTAACGCCATAACAATATTTTTAGGAGAAATTAACATTTTATAACATTAAGAAACACCTAGCTTTAATATCTTCCAATCATTGATAGAAAAGCATTTAACATGATCGAATTATGTTTTCAATATTTATGTACGTCAAATACGAAAATTTCACAACAGTTGAAAACTTTTAGTAACCTTTTTTTTAGTTTAATTTCTATTTTTTTTTATATATTTTCATATCAACTAATCAAAAATTATCATTAGTATAACTTTTAAAATAATTATTGTAAAAATCAATATATTCACTATACATGACTATACATAAAAAATCATTTATATATTAAAGAAGAAATCATTTATACTATAAGTGTATATATTATTTAAGTTTAATAGATATATATTGTCAATATAAAATTTTTTACACTATTAACTAATTAAAAATTTCTTCATAATTTTTAAGGTAATTATTATACAAATTAATAAACTTACATTACATGACAAATTGTGATAAGATGGCCTTTTAAGTTCTTCCATCGTTAATGTATATATATTATTTATTCATACTATTTTCTTTTTCTATGAAAGAAGTTTGAAAATCTTGGGAGAAAAATAAAAAAAACCATAACAATGCTGTGTAAATAATAAAACACAATAAAGATCCGATTCAACTTTACCAAAAAGAGGATCAGATTCAACGATTTACAAAGTCCGACAAAACTAAGTGCCAGTAAATTATAAATCTTATCATATAGACAAGATGATGAGAAAATAATTACGACTAATAATACTACTAGGTATATTATTATTATTTTTGATTAATACTAGGTATATTATAAATGAATAAAATAAAATAAATAACACAATGTGCAAAAGAAAACGAGTTGACTCATAAGTCAAAAGAGTAAACAGAACGAGTTGACTCAATCATCGACGACTCTGCTCTTCTTCCATCTCAATCCTCTTCTTCATCTCTGCAACACCAAACTCTCACAATCTCTGCACGAATTGACAACGACCCATTTATTGAAGCAACCCAAACACCACAACAAACCTTCCCTTTCACAGCCCCTTCCTCTCAGAGAAGGTGCAGCGAGAAGAGGCAACGCAGAACGCAGACCAAGCGTTCGACGAGACTCCTCAGCCGTGGCGCGCCACAAACGGCGGCGAGCAAATCACCCACCTCTCCACCCTCTTCCCTGCGTAACTCTCCTCGCTGTCGCTCCAACACACCCCCTTAACACTCGCGGAACGTTGAACACTCCTTCCTCCATGGTTCACCAGAATGTACCTCCTCACGTCCTCCGGCAACCTCAACGTGTACCTCTCCACACTCTTCCCCGCCTCCACGAGCGAATGCCCCGTCGAGTTCGACCTCGAAAGGTTCCTCTCAATCCCATCACCGCTCCTCTTCTTAGAATTTGGGTTTGGACCTGACTCGACCTCGGAAGTTAGCTCGCAAGAAGAGCATTGCTGCCTCTCATTTATATGCACTATTTTGGTCATATCAGAAGCTATCTCACAAGACGAACATTGTCCCTCATTTATATACACTATTTTGGTCGTATCACTAGTCGACGTGGGACTTCGGTTCGCGTCATGGTTCGGGTCCGGCTCTACCCGGGTCTCTTCGGGCGCGGTTCCGGAACCTTCTTCCTCGAGGGAAGGGACGGTTACGGCAACCTGCTGGCACGAGTCCTGGCTGAGGTTCGCGCGACAGACGGGGCACGTCACGTGGGACGCGAGCCAGGAGTCAATGCAGTGAGGGTGGAACACGTGGCTGCATTTGGGGAGCAGCCTGAGCGTGTCCCCGTCCGCGAAATCCGTCAAGCACACCGCGCACTCGAGCGTCTCCTGTCCTTTCTTGAGGTCCCTGACGTTGGAGTAGAAGAGCGTGGGGAACGTGCCGAGGAGTTCCCGGTTGATCCCCTGCGAGCAGGTGCACGGCAGACGCGCGGCGGTCTGGATGACGATGCGGGACTCGGCGCACCGGCGGAGGTAGATGGAGATGATGCCCATTAAGAGGAGGGCGAAGATGATGGCCCCGACGGTGATGGCGACCGAGGGCTCCCAGCTGTGGTGGGAGATGTAGGTGGGCACCGGCTCCATGGAGGATTGCGCACTGGAAACGGGGAAGAGGACTAGGAGGGAGAGGGGCGCGAGGGGAGGTGTTTGGGGTGGAATTCAGACATTTTGGGGGCGTTTGGGTGAGGGGGTGCGAGAGGAGGAGTTGTGGGAGGGGGGTTATATTATGAGGGGGAAGTGAAAAGGATGGGGAATTGTTTCATTGGGGGTTCTGTGATGAGGATTTGTTGGCATGGGGAGAAGTGAATGGAGTCAAAAAGAGGAGGAGGATTTACAGAGGATTGTAGCTTGGAGAGGAAGGCTCTGGCCTTAGTGGAGCAAATGCAGGGGAACCGATAGCTCAGCGCTTCCTTTTATTTTAGAATATCTGAAACGCTAGCGGCACACTCACTGTCACTGGTGCGTTTTTTCAAGCACAGAACTTAGACGTACTACCACAGGTACTGTTGTTATTAATATTTTCTAATCAGAATTAAAGTTTTATTTTAATAATATGTGTTGATATTTAATGAAAAGTTTTATTATGCAAATTATCAAAATAAAACACTAATTATGGTTGGAAAACGACACTAACACTACGTATAATATTACATTAAGTTTTGTCTTTTTTCTAAAGAAGAAATTATTAAACGGTGGGAGAGACCCTGCATGTCTACGGTTCGAGAAATTATAACGTAATTCAAGATTATCAAGTATTTATGATTCTAACTAATACTTGTATATATATATGAGTCAGGATCTGTTGACACTAGGTGTCAAAATTAGTTCAATTATATCTTCAATAATCTTTTATAAAATGCAAATTTAATCGATCTAACTATTGAATTTGATGTTATTATTAATTAGATTAAGTATGTAAAATTTCATACAATTCTAAAATTATTTAGTAGTTCATCACATTACTTTACTTTAACGTACAATATGATATTAAAATATATGTAAATATTCAATGTTAGATAAGATATCTAGAAAAGTCCAAATTATGTGAAATTTGATATACATGATCATGAAGATAATATCACACAATTTAATGGTTGGATTGGTTAAATTTACATTCTATAAAAAATTATTGAAAGTATAATTGACTAACTTTGACACGTAGTGTCAACAGATTCTAATCCTATATATATATATATATATATATATATATATATATATATATATATATATTATATTCAAATTTTACAATTTATGAAAAAAAAATTAATAATACTTGTTACATGTCAAGTGAAGATTAATGGAAATCATAGTGATCTAGGATCACCTAATAATTTCTTCTACGGTTCAGACTAATTTTTGCTTGATATGTAGTAGTCCTATATCAAAAATAATTTCTCTTTTTAAATACATTATTTATTATTGAGTAAAATTTATTAAAAATCATAAAATTATCTAAGTCTTATTTTTTATTTAATGAGTTTTATTTATGATTTTGTAATTTTTAAAATAAATTTAAATTAAGGATAAATTAATAATTTGTTTTTTAATTTATTTATTTTATTCAATTGGGTTTCTTTATTATTAAAAAGTTTAATTAGGTCCCATAATTTTCAAAAAGGTTCAATTAAATCTCATAATTTTCAAAAATGCTCTAATGTTATTCTTTTGATCCAAGACGACGTTGTTTTCTATTACATTTTTCACTACATTTTTTACGCCGTTTCATGAAAAAAGTAGACGAAAAACATTATCGTTTTGGATGAAAAGGATAACATTGGAGTTTTTTTTGAAAATTATGGACCTAATTAAATCTTTTTGAAAATTATGAAACCTAATTGAACCTTTTAATAATAGAATGATATAATTGAATAAAGTAAATAAATTAAGAGACAAAATTAGTAATTTAGCCTTAAATTAATAATTAAGAGTGTATTAAATTAGTATGTTAAAGTTTTAGTGCTGACACTCCTCTTAGAACAATGCTATTTCTAAGACAAATTTTCACTCTCAGAGAAAAAAAAGTATCAAATAATCAAGTGATAAAAAGAATTTAAAAAAATTAGAAAAATTATAAAGGAAAATAGTATTATTTTTTATTTTATTTTATTTTTCTCTTCTCCCTCGAGGTGTATAAGTATATCATATATAAATATGCATACTTTTGGAATTTATAATTAATTGAAGGTGTTTACGTGCCCTGTGTTTGGATAAGAATAAATAGAAGAAAAAAAAAGAGCAATATGATATAAAATATAAAAATTTTAACTGTTAGTTAAAAAAGAAAAAGTATGAAGGACAGTAGTTTAAACGCGGGTTCCATATATAAAAACACTTTCTCTGTGATTTGCCGTAAAATTGGAGGAGCTCTTATTTTTATTTTTATTTTTTAAAATTTTTATAACTGTTTGGCGGTGAAACCGTTGGATGATCCAGCAACCACAATCAAGCAGCAACATGGTGGTGTTGACGGCAAAGGAGGAACTTTGGTGGTGGTCATCTGTAAGGAGTCCGACACCTATGTCAGTAAGAGGCAGAGAGAGTGAAAAACGAAGGTAAGACACATACTTGAGCATTAATTGCAACTTAAATAGTTTGTCAAGAAAAAAGGTTAGGTGGTTATGGGTGCACATGGTTAATGTGGTAGACCATTGGGGTCACACTGATTACATTGTTAGATCGGGATATGTAACATTCCAAATTTCAAGTACTTGAAAGAAATCAAGAAGTAGCTCCTAGCATCATGTTTTATTGAATAAAAGACGTCTTAAGAATTATTGTTATTATTATTATTATATCTCTTATTATTATTATTATTCCTATTGTTGTTATTATTATATTTATTGTTGTTGTTGTAGTAATTATTATTATTATTATTATTATTATTATTATTGTGTTGTGTTGTTGTTATTATATTTGTTATTATTATTGTTGTTGTTGTTGTTGTTATTATTATTGTTATTAACACCTTAGTATTAGAAATTAGTAGGAATGTTATTATAGAACCCAAAAAAGCATCTAAAGCCCAATAAGAGACTAAAGTCCACTAAGCTACATATCCACCCACATGTTATAAGAAGGGAATAGGGAAGGAGAATTAGGTTTAGTCGTTACAAAATAGATAAAAAAAATAAGGTAGAGAGAACGAGGAGAAAAAGAAGAAGAAGAGGAAGAGTAAGAGGAGGAATAGAAACCGGAGAACCTAAGTCCTAGAACTCAGCATTGCATGTCCCTAAAGGTGAGTACTCTTTCCCATGTCCTTCCTTGTTATTTATGTTGTGCTTGTTTATCTATTTACCTTTTCCCCCTCTTTATGCCTAAGTTAGGGTTTTGATGGGTTTTGAGAGGATTATGAGTGAGTAAAGAATTTATAAATTAGATTGACCAATTATCAAGGTAGAAGAAGTGATTAAGAATTTAATTATTTGTTTTGGAGCATTTAGAAGTAAAAGACAATAGGAAAAGGAAATTAAAATTCATACCTCAGATCCACTCGGCGAGGTTAGATAGCCGCTGGGCGACTTTTTTCAAAAACTAGACTTCGCGCAGGCAACTGTGTTGTCCACCAGGTGAGTGGACCCGCCGAGTGGGATGCACAACCCGCCGGGCGCGCTGGGTCCTGGCACGGATCCGCCAGGCTAGATGCACAACTCGCCAGGCGTGCACGACCTTAGTTATTTTGTTTTTGCGCCTGTGAACTCCTTTTTGTAGTTTTTAACTCATTATTGCTTCTTTCTTTATGCTTTGTTGAGTTTATATTGTGTGATTATTATTTATCTTGAGAAAACTGAGTATGATATGAAATTGTGTCAATGTTTCATGATAAAAGCCTATGAAAAGCGGTAAGCATTGTATGTGACCATGTATCATAACATTTGAGTTATTGATAAGGAAAGTATGTAGGAATCTGGCTGGTGGAGGCCGTGATAGGTTGTCTAACCCTAGCCTTGGAGGTTATCCGGTTGGAAAAATTCCAATGATCCATGCTGATCCCATAGAGTTAAGGCGTACTAGCAAAACTAGGTAACCCTGACTAGTCACCGGGAGATATCATACTAGTTAAGGGTGTGGAATCTGAAGGCATTAGTACCGATGACACTTCTTATGGCTGTGCATTTACTCCTAGTCTATTTTTTGAAAAGTCTAAGTTGGTACCACATGTGCATGAATAGTGGTTTAGGAACATAGCACGCATATGTATCTTGTTGTAGTGTGATATGTTGAAGTGTGCTACGTTGTAACTATGTGAAGTATGTGTGACCTTCTTCATGAACGATTGATGTAGTATGTACACATGTGAAAATGTAATTGTTTCTTATGATGAAATGTCAAGGTTATGGATATGCAATCACATTATGCATGTCTGTTGTTCCTATTTCATAAAACAAAATGTGGTGTATGTCTAGTTATTAGACAAAGGTTGTGAAATAAATGCATGCTTGTAATTAGATTTGTCTTGCTACCTTATGGATATGTGAGAGGCCAGACCCTAAAATAGTGTTATGAGGGTTATACTTGGGTAATAATAGTTGTGACAGAGATAAAAAAAAAGGGTGAATTCCCATACGGCTTAATAGAAAGGTATGAGACTAGTAATAGAGAATAAAATGAGAGTATCAAGGTAAGTGTTAAGGGAGTGTCAAGGGTATTTTAAAATGTCTGTAGTCTTAGATTTGACCTCTAGAGACAATTTTGAATATCAAAAGGAAAAAGAGTAAAATCTTAACATGAAGGGTTTAAATACTAAAGAGGGTTTTAGGTAAGAAAATATAAGTAATGAGGATGAGTTCTTAGGTTGAGAATGCGATAGTAAGCTTGTATAACAGTTGTAAGAATGAAAGAGGAGTTAATAGGAAGTATTGATTGTTGAAAGGTGTATACTCGACCATAGGTATGGAGAATTATGAGAGACCTAGTGAGGCTAAAGCCATGAGAGATAAGTGATAAAGGTTATTCGAGTAGAAGAGTCTGACCTAGCCGTAGAACCTTTAGAGCACTCACTAAGACATTATGTCTCATTCCTTTAAGTTTTTCTCCTTTTCAAGATACAAGTGAAGACATGTATAGATGGAGCTTGGAGTCACGTGCAAGAAGATGTAGCCTAGTTTATGTTGTGTTTTTGTATTCTTTTTTATAATTTTTTTGTACGACACCTTCGAGTAATAGATGAGTTGTATTAGGCATATATGTTTTTTTTATTATATTGTTCGTGTATAATATCTAATTATATTTATGAGTAGCATTTGCATGTTGTTTCTACCTTTTTAAGTTCGTTCTTTTTTCGTTTTTAGACCTAGTTACGGTAATACCCCTTAGGGTGTTACAGGATACGCATGGCAATATCAACACTATATGTCGAACTAGAGTTGACTTGTACCTTGGCATGAACCGAGTCCTTTGAGCTGAGCATATTTATACCGAAATACCTATGTCTATCTAGGCCATGTCGGTATATGACCCAAAACAATAACATAAAAATAAAAAATAACTTTATGTTAAGAAAAAATATGAATTTAATTTTGATGCATTATTAATGTAAATTTTTTTACATTATCAACCAATTAAAAACCATTTTATGTATGGCTTTTAAATAATAATTATAAAATCAACAAACTTATTATACATTAGATGATAGTGTAAAAAAATCATTTACAAAATAAATAAATTGTAATTAAATTCAAAAAATAATATAATAAAAACTTTAAATATTTTGAGTTAAATTAAAAATTTTAATTATCATACAAAAGTTATATTATTTATTTATTTTCATTTACTCATTCATTCAGCTAAATAATTACAGGGAAAAAAAAATCACTTCCTAAATAAAAAGTAAGCGGGCTTTGATAATATGCTTGTTATTTTGGCTAATGATTGGAACATGAGATAGGGAGTAAGAAAATGATTTTGCATACAGAAAAAACAAATAACGACAGGATCTGGAAGCAACTCTCTGTTTTTGAAAAGGACAATAAAATGTGGACAACAGGACAAGCAATCCATTTTCTTTCCTTTTTATTCTCCTTTCAGTGCCACGAAAATAAAAAATAATTATAAACATCATAAAAAGTTTCGCTGAAAGGAAAAATATTACAATAATTATAATTATAATTTAGATATCATCAATTAATTTTATTTAACTTGTTTCGCTCGCACGTTAATTTTTCTTCCACTTAATTACTTTCATCCTTCTTTACAAAGTCTTAAATCGCCTTCATAACAAAAAGTGTTATAACATTATGAGGTCTCATTGATAAGGTTGTAAGTACTAATTTTGTAGCATATTTTATGCTTTGTGTAGACGCGAAAGAATTAGAAAATTAGGAAATCAGGTGAAAAAAGATAATAGAGAAGAGAAAATGAGTAAAAAAAAAAGAAAATGTTAAAGTTTTATGAATTGGGTAAAACAAAATAGTGAAGAAAAAGAAAAATTAAATACTTTCTCTATTTATTTCATTGAGTGGAAAAACATAATTGTCTTAAATAATATTTTTTATACTTACAAATACGTAATGCAAAACTTTTTCTTCTCTTACCATTTTCTTCCCATATTGGTAAGATCAAATTTCAAGTAGGCTTCACGCCCAATCACCCATTATGCTCTTTCTCTTCGGCTCATATTTCTAAATTAGATTATTGAGTTTTGGTATTTTTTTTTTTTTTTTTTTACAATGCCGGCACAATTTTTGTTTTCTAAAGCTAAATTTGCTATTTGATGGAGGAACAAATACGTAATACATGATTTTAATAGATGAATTCAATAAAAAGCAAAGGGCTTTAGTTCCCACATTTTGTCTTAAAAATTTGATTGGGTTGTCCTTTTTTTTATTTTCTCTTGCTGTTTCTTTCAAGGTGATGAGAATGACTTACAAAAAAGAAATAATGAATATATGAATAAATACGGGAAAAGAAAACTAGAAAAGCATTGCGCGTTGTTGTCAAAACTTGATGCCCACGAACACGAAGAATCTAGAAATGGCCTTGTCCTTGGCGTAACGTGAGAAATGAGTTTTCTAATTTATACAAGACTCCAAGATATTATATAAAGAATTAAAACATTTTATATTATTATTATTATTATGGGTAAAAGAGAGGGATATTATTATATTTTTAAATGGAGTGAAATGAATTTTTGTGAAATTTCGAGGTAGGAATGTAGGATAGTTGTGCTCGGATAAGATTATTCGGTCAAGAGTTGATGACTTGATGGGCAGAAAGTAAGGATCCATACGGAAGTTTGAGGTTGAGACTTACCTATGCATGAAGGGGAAGAAAGCTACAGATAATGATTTTAATTGTATTTTTAATCTCTTTAATTCAGATCGTGTGATTTTACTCTCTTTTTATTTTTAAAATTAAATAAATTTAGTTGTTTATTATTTTTTACTTTAAATTTTTAATTTTTTATTTAAAATTTTTACAAATTTAATCAATTAAAATGTTTTACCATTGAGCAAATAAATCACTTGACGTGGAATTGTTTCAGCTTGCCTAGTGATGGTCTTGAATATTAGGGGTAGAAATAGGCTAAGTTAAACAAGACTTTGCTTAAATAAGCCTAACTTATTACCCGTCATTTTTTCTTATACTTGACTTGACCTTTTTGAAATCTTGACTTAACTTGTTAGCTTACTTAAAAAGTTTATTTCATATTTAAAGCTTTTAGATAAGTATGATGTATCCCTAAATAAATTAATTGACTAATAGGCAACTAGAGAAAAATTCTATGTAAAATAAAATATAAATTATGAAAATTAAAACCACTACTACTCAAGACATGAGATAGGGGTGTAAATAAGTAGGTTAGACTTGAAAAGAGTCAAGTCTAACTTATTTAAATAATATAATGCTTATTTGTAAGGTTTAATGTGACTTTCATAATAACTTATTTAAAAGTTTATTTTGCAATAAGGCCCTTAAATAGGGCATAGATTTATACTTTAATAAGATTATATACTTGATTCTTTATATTAGTAAAATGCTTAATATTTAAAAGGGTAGATAAACAAATAATTTTAGTGCATTATAAAAAATAATATAATAATAATACTAACAAAATATTATTATTTATATTTACTTAAATAGGCCAACCTGTAAGGTCTAAAAAGCTTTTGAATGACTTGAAGTCTAACCTTTTTAATCAAGAGAAATGTTAGTAATACACTCTTTTGAACACATTCTTTCTTATTAGTTGAAATTTCTTGAAAATTACAAAAAAATTGTAGGTCCCACATCTTATTTAATGACTCTCTCTCTCTCTTAATTTTGTAGTTTTCAATAAATTTTAACTAATAATAGAGTATGCGTTAGAAAGAATGTGTTAGAGAGTGTGTTGCTAGCACTTTTCTTTAATCAAATATGCTTTTATAAAAGCCTTGACCTAGTTTAATTAGTAAAAAAAAGTCTGGCCTGACTTGCTGTAAGCTAGGTCATAGGCCTCTATCAAGCAATCCTACCTATTTCCATCCTTATTAAATATGTAACTATGTTAAATACTTAGAGAGAGAGTTTTGTCGCCCATAGTAGTCTTACTTGACTTGAACAAGATTGTCTCCCATAAAGAATACATGTGATCTATAAAAAAAAAATTGTTTTCAGAGGAGTAAAATAGATAAATTAAATAAATTAACCACTCCTTTTTATATTTTAAGTTTAATTCTAGACTAACCCAAAATCCTATTATTTGGAGTTATCAGAGGAGTAACAGTATCACCATTTTTGCAGGATCTAATTTATTGAAGGAATCAGGTATGATCATTTTTTTATATATATATTCTTTAAGTGTGATATATATATATATATATATATATGTGTGTGTGTGTGTGTGTGTGTGTGTGTGTGTGTGTGTATAAATATATTTTAAAAAAAAGAGATTTTCTATTTCTAAAAACGCTTTCTGTTATTATGAGAATTTAAAATTATTGATTTTAAACTTATTTACTTAAATGAGTGCTTGTGCATTTATTTAATGGGATTTCATTTTCTATAACTGTATTTTACTCTTTTATTTTAACTGATACAATAATTCTTCAAAAAAAAAAAAACTACGCGAGAGTAGTTATTCCACATTGGTAAATATAAACAAGCAATCTTTTATACCTGGTAATTGCGAACTAAAACCCAATGTTCAAATATGAGGTATATTTTTTTGAAAGCAACAATAAGATATATGAAAATAAGAAATTGGAACACGCTCTTCTATTAATAATCTTATGAGAAATGATATTTGTACAACAAATTTTACAACCAAAAGAAAAAAAAGAAAAAATTAAAATATAATAAATGAAATGATGGAAAAAAAAAACATAAAAAACAATATTATCGAAATTATTGTAAAAATTATTATACATATATTACATCTCTTATCTTATTATCCCATAAGAGACCGAGAACATGTGGATATTCAAATCGATGTCAATTGTTCGTTACTAATGGGAAGCATCAAGCAATTCAAGAAATGAAAACCAATTATTGAAGGATGGTGCCAGGTGACTGCTTCGGTAGCAGCCTAACAGGTGTCCTTGTTTTTTATACTCATTTCTATACTCTTCTTATTTTATACTCATTTTTAAAATTCAATTTAAGAGTTAGTGTAAAAGCCTTTTATACTATTATTTAATTAGAAGTTTATATTTTAAGAATGATTTTTGATTTGTAGATAATATAAAAAATTTTACATTAATATTTTATATTTATTAAACTTTAATTTTAATTGGAGAATACAGTTTTTTTTATTCAAAAGAAAGTAAATACAAGAAAATTAACAATATCGAAAAAACAAGATGCCAAGGGCATCAGTTAACATCATATGTGTGAGCCATGGAGGACATAGTGACCAAAGAGCAAATGTTGTACCTGTATCAGAGTTAGACCCATATTTGGCTAACCAATCTGCACATTGATTGCCTTGACGAAAAGTATGCTGGAAAGTTAAATTCCAATCCAAATTCTTGAAACGTCTAATGCATTCAACAATAGGAGCATAGGGGTGAGTTGAGATAGCACCAGTGGCTAGTGGATCAAGACAGGACCTGCCTAGTGTTAAGTGAGGCCTAAAATAAAAATTGAAAGAAATTTTTTTATTTTAAATAAAAGAATTATATATTAGGTCATTTTACTAATATATGTGGCCTTTTTGTTAATATATGTGGTCTTTTTACTTTATAAAAACTAATAACAAATAATTTTTTATTAATAGACATAAAATTTGAATTTTAGTAATTTTACCCTTAGATCAACCTAATCACTCTTTGAATCAAATTCGCAAATGAGAGATCTAATTCCAAAATTCCAAGCTAAACTAGTGCCGTGGTAGGTAGCATGGAATTTGGCATTGAAACCTGTAGTATAACCACAAGAACTAAAAAAACCCGATATCCATTGCTCTTGGCTATTCCTAATTATGCCGCCAAATCCTAACATTAAAAGTACCAAAGAAATTTTATATAAAATTTTTCCCTTACTAAATTTAATAGAAAGAGTTCTGTTTGGTGTTAAAAAAAAAAAGTTTGCTCTGTGTGAAACTCTTTCTACTGCAGTGGTGTAGAAAGAGTTTCCTCAGCTGCAGTAATATTTTACAGCATTTAACATAAAAAGTTATTTATTGAATTATACAAACAAATAATTATATATATCTTATCATATTAAATTTGATTTTATTTGAAATTTATTTTATTATACTAAATACGACATATTTAACCAAGAGTTACATAAATATTTATTTATATAAATCAATAGATGATTTATCGTATTAAAATTTTGAACGATTTCATTGCAAAGAATTTGAATTCTAGTGAAAAAGGTGCTAAGTAATAAGCATAACATGTTTTTCTATCAATCAAAATTAAGATATAACATCATAGATATCGTTGTTTTTATTTTTTAATTAAATTTTTCATTTTTTTTCAATAATTGTTGATAACAATTATTAAGATGAAATGGTAATTTTAATTAAGGAATAATGTTCACAATATCATTTTAATTTTTTTTATCTTTTCATTAATTTCTACTAATATAGCTTAGGCCAACTTCAATGCAGAATCATTTACTCATTATTTGGTTCAAGGTAAATAGGGAAGAGAGAAATGGAAAGAAGAAAGATAAGATAAAAATACTAAATTTCTTAATATTTGTTTCAAAGGAGAAATACAAATGAGGAAAAAAAAAAATTTAGATCTACTAAAGGTCAAAATGTTCTTTTATCTTTTTTTTTATTATTGTTAAAGTTGAGTTGTCAACGCACACTTTTTCTGTCAAAGTCAGGATGTCAATTTGTACATTTTACTTTTACTAGCCAAAGTTGGGATGTCAACCCCTACCCTTTCTAGAGGGAAGTCAACTGACTTGTATCTTTTACTTTTTCTCTCGAAGCTTGGGTGTAGGACCAACTCAACAAATTTTTAGGCCTAAAAAGAACTTTAAGGTGAAGCTTTTTTAAAATTAATAAAAATATTTTTTAAAAAAAAATAAAAAGTGATAATAATATTTTATAGTTTGAATTTGGTGAGATTTTTTTTTTTTATGAGTAAAAATGGTAGAATAGGGAGGTATCCTAATACTATCGGGTAAGGCGTCAATGACATGCTGAGGCTACCAGCAAAGACCCACCTACCCAGAGACCGACCAAGAGGATTTTTGCACAAGCCTAAATCACAAGTAATTCCACCCAATTGCAGCTGTTCAACTAGTCCCTAGGTGCTAAGGGATCTCCTTGGGGAGGGTTACCCACCAAGTGGGGAAAGTGACGTCAGGGGGATTCAAACCCACATCCATGGAGAAGCCGAGAATTTGTGTTGGATCCTTAACTACTTATGCCAACTGGTGTTAGCAGTGAGAATTGATATATTAAGAGACAACTCATTTAATTCAAATTAATGACTAATTAATTTTTAAGTGAAAAAGAGTAATAGAAAAATTAGGGACCTTACAAAAAATAAGTGGTATACTAAATACTTTTTTTTAGGGGCATAAAACAAGGGTTTGAGCCTCCTTATGCTTGGGTTGATCCTACTATGGTGCCAACCCACACTTTTACTATCGTTTCTTTAATTCTTTGTCAAAACCAAGGTGTCAACCTGGACTTTTACCTTTCTAATTTTTTGTCATCCCACTTCCTTATCTTTTTGTCCAAAGCAAACATTCCCTAGATATTCTTGAACAAAATTATAGTTTATATATTTACTTATCTTTTATTATGATAATATAAAGTCATTAGTTATTCATATTTTCTAATAAAACCTAAGTAAAAAGAGACAATTGTGAACACCCAATTTTATTTGTATATGTACAAATATTTGAAAATCTAGAATGGAGAACAAAGACAAATGGTGTTAATGAGTTTTTTTTTAATGTTGGGAAACGTGTAAAAATAGTGTCATATCTAGAGTTATACTTATCCAACTGAGTTATCATTTATATTATTGAAAAGTCAGAAAAAAGATCAACAAGTCATACTTTTGAACTCTAAACAAAAATTGACCTCTATCTTGATGGAAAACAACCTAGAAGTAGACTATCTAGTTATGATAGAAACCATATCTTACCCTCACTTGTGAAGTCCCATATTGGACAAATTACTTCCTGGCATTCTCCTATTCTCCTGTGTAAAGAGGAGATGATCATACATTAAGGGATCATCTAAAAAAATGGATAATATAGGCCTAGTGTAAAGCAAAAGGCTTACCATTATTATATTTTGTTTATAAAAAGGCAAAAAGGAATTGGTTTCATTAACATCGTATTCAATATGTTCATGTCTTCTATGCATAATCTATGTCCTTGACTTTTATTGACAAGCACCTCCTCTCTTGCCCCCTAAAAAAAAGAATGAAAAAGATAAGATAAAACCTCTTGTTTAAAAGAAAATGACATAAAAATATAAGAAGTTTTTGTTTTAGGCTTTATTTGAATAAATTTCTCAATAAGTACTTAAGAGAAGAAAATAAAAAGATAAATACACTTCAATTTTTATAGAAGTTCTCTCATTTAATTTTTTCAAAAGTTAACATGCACAAGTTAATACTACCTCCTTCTCATATCTTTAGATGTTTAAGGTCCACTTGGTAGCCAAAATATAATAAGATAGGATAGGATAACTATCATATCCTATTATAATTCGTTGTTTATTACACCAATAGGATATGATAATGTTATCCTATCCTATTACTCTAGTGTATTTCTTATCCTGAGGCGGTGTTAGGAAGTCAATCCAATTTTCACATATTAACTAAAGTAAGTGGACAATTAAGAGATGAACTCCAACAGGTAGTGGTAACTCCTAGACAACCCCACTACCATAATGAGGGGGTAGGTGGAAAGGTGGGACAATTAAAGTCCATTAAATTGCATTCATGAATTGAGTCATGAACTACAACCATAAAAGAAATCCTTGTGATGAGAGAAGTTGCCATCCAACTGAGGAGGGGGGTCACCACCCTGGTGAGAGGGGGGTTTATTGTAACAGGAGGGTTTATCAAGTTTGTCTAGAAAACTTGTAATCTTATTTAAGAGAACGAATATTTGTTTAGATGTCCCGTGGATGTAGGTAGGAAGTGTTGAACCACGTTTAATTTGTGTCTTCTACTATTTCTACTTGTGATGTTATGTTGTGTGCTCTATCCTTTGATTCTCATTGTGCCTGAAGGAGATTTTTTCCCAATAGTGATATTAAAGCCAATGGTAAGAATAGGTGACCATTAACGAGTACCAAAGTTTGATGAAGCTAATTGTGAATCCGTGTGGGGATTCTTGTGTCAAAAGTCTTCTTGGCAATGTGAAAGTCAAGTGGTGTGTTTTGATAGCTAACGACTGTGCAAAAATTCTTGTGTCGAAAGTCTTTTTGGCAATAAAAGTCAAGCAGTGTGTTCTACTAGCTAACAAAGGTGCAAATACAGGAAGTGTCACCATTCAATACTTGTGGAGGAATATCGAGATCAAAGTATGGTGAAGAACACAACAAAGTTTGCGCAGTGGAAGCATGATGAAAAAAATAAATTGATGAGGAAGTTATTTAGAAATTTTAATTGAGAGGGGGGTTTGTTGAAAATGTCAATCCAATTTTCAAAGATTAATTAAAGTGAGTGGACAATTAAGAGATGAACTCTAAGAGGTAGTGGTGACTCTTGGAGAACCCTACAACCATAACGAGGAGATAGGTGGAGAGGTGGGACAATTAAAGTCCACTAAATTGTATTCATGAATTGAGTCATGAACTATCATTATAAAAGGAATCCTTGTGACGAGAGAAGTTACCACCCAATTGAGGAGAGTGGGTCACCACCCTGGTGAGAGGGGGTTATTGTAATGGGAGGGTTTATCAAGTTTGTTTAGAAAACTTGTAATCTTATTTGAGAGAATGAATATTTGTTGAGATGTCCCATGGATGTAGACAAGAGGTACCGAACCACTTTAAATTTATGTCTTCTACTATTTTCTATTTGTAGTGGGTTTTGATGTGAGTCCCTATTTGTTGATCTTATTTTGTGAGTGAAGGGAATTTTTTTCCCAAAAGGGGGGAGCGGGGTTAGGAAATAACAGGTTAGGAGAAGCCCCCCTTCTCTCTCTCTCTCTCTCTCTCTCTCTCTCTCTCTATATATATATATATATATATATATATATTTTGACACGTAAATTTAAAGCATATTATTAATTAAATATTAAAAATTAGATAATTACTATTTAAATATTTTTTAAATAAATTTATTTAAATAATAGTTATAATTTTAAAAATCTTGTGTAATTTTTTTAATTTTAAGAAAATTAACTCCATAAATAAAAAATAATATTGTATACTTTAGTTAAAATTATATTTTTTTGTAAAAATTAAAAAATTAAATTAAAAGATACTTTTAGAAAATTATATGTAATTTTAATGAAATAGTAATTTTGTTATTTGAACATAATTTATATTTTATATCTAATGTTTGGTGTGCACCAAACATTATATAAAATTATAGCTTATCTTGCTCTTATCCTATTCTGTTCTTAACTTGTTTTCATATCCTATCCTATCTTATCATTTTTTGACCATCAAACAAGCCCTTAAAGTTAATGCACATAAATTAATAAATATTTAATGGAATTATAATATTATTATATTTGGACTAAAATGTCCTAATTTAATACCTTGATCCTTAATGTCCGCATCACTAGTAGTAGGATATTAAATAAGGGTATAATTGAGGAAAAAAACATTAACTAGACTTTGAAATTCTAAAACATAAGTTGTTTTGAGATAAAAAAAAAGGGGCTAAAATATCTAAAAATATGAGAAGGAGGTAGTATTGACTTATAAAAAAGTTTTATTTTATTTCCTATAAATGTTTATTAAAAAAATTATCCAAACTTATCCTTAAACATACGTAAGAAATTGGCAAATGGGATACATTAAATGTTCAGCAATATGGTGGCTATCATCATTATGGCTAAATATGTGATCTTATGAAAACAAGATAATTGAAAATCTGAAAGTGGCATACATAGATTTTTCCTGTCCAATAAGACATCGAAAATTTATGGATAGTTTCTAACTGATGTTGATTTCCACCAATTTGTTGTTCTTTCACCCATTGTTTTCACACTTTTCAGGCGTGAGACTATTATACGGATATATACCTTAATTAGTTAAGGTTTGTTTGGATAAATATTTCTGTAAATACTTATAGGAAAAAAAATAAGAAAAAAATGAAATAAATTTTTCTATAAATTAAAATTAACTTATGCAAATAAGTTAATTTGTAAAAATTCTCTTATATTAGCTTCTCCAAAAAGTTAATTTTAACTTATATATAAGCTAATTTTCATTCTGAAAAAAGTTATTTTATTTTTTTTCTTATTTTTTTCTTAAAAATACTTATGTAGAAGTTTATTCAAATACATCCTTAATCTTATGCTATGGCCTGTCACATACGTTTTCAATGAGATTGAACCATGTACCGTGGATAAAGTAACATGTTGCTCGAGTCTTGTGTTGTTAATTCGTTTTAATGAGAAGCATTCATGAAAATGAAATCCAATTATTGAAGGGTGATGCCAGGGTGACCGCAATGGTAAAAGGGGTTATGATGTGAGTGAAAGCTTTTGCTAAGTTTTGAGAATAAAGCAAAAAGATGTCAAAGTAATAAGGTAATATTTTTATCTAAATTTGTGTTGTCTTTTACTAAAAGGTTTACACCAGCTGAGATATGGCAACTCAAACTCTTTTTTGATTCTTTCTTTTTCCATGGACGAAGGATATGATCTCACGCCATGACATGTCCTATCTTAAAATATGCAACTCATCTTTTCCTAAGCTTGTAGGGACAAGATAATAGGTTAACCTGATAAAGGATCGACAATTTTTCGCTTTTAAGGGTTATGTTTGATTCTTGCGATTAACAATTTACAGTGAACTTGGATACGCTTTCAAGAAATTACTTTTATAATATTATTTTCTTTAGAAAAATTTTAAACTTATGAAAAATGTTAAATTTTCTGTTTTGGAAATTTCTTTTTTGAAAAACATTTAATTATCATAATTTTTTAAAATATTTTTGTAATTTAAAAAATAATTTTCTTAAAAAACATAAACAGAATGTTAGTTCCCTCTCTCTCACTCTTTATATATTTTACTTTATTAATCAGACAAAATCGAGTGTTTATCCGAGATAATTTAATCTTTTAATTATTTTATATTTTTAACACATAATTAATTTCTAAAATATGAATCATAACTAACTTAATTCTTAATAAAATCATTAATAGTTTAAATTGTTCCTTAAATGCTTGCTAATTCAGGTAAATGGAGTATTTCATGTTAATAATATTAAAAAAAATTAATTACTTAATTTTATTTTAGTGATCAAAGTATTCTTCATATCTATTTTACGGGTCTCAAGTGTTTTTTATATTCTTGGAGAGGCTAAAGCATGTCTTATTTTATAATGAGTTTATTTTTCATTTAGTGTCTTCTTGTCTGTGACTCAATCTCTTGAGCTATGTGGATCTTAATATATCTTTTTGTTCATAATTATTAATATATCTTTTGGTTGGGGCTAAGCCCCTCCATTTCCCATAAAAAATGTCTTTTTGTTTTTGTGGAAATCAATTTATTGAAACTCGTAAGCTTCTCACAATGCAAGATTTTAAATTGCAGACCATGTCATGTGACCACATTAGGTTATGGTTGTAGGTCGCATCAGCAGCAATTAACTACAGGAAAATATTTGTTGGACACCCAAATGCTAATATACGCTTAGAAAGAGAAAGAAATAAAAGAGAAAAGTGAAAGATGTAATAAGTATATAATATGACTAAAAAAAAAAGATAGAGAGAAATTAAAAACGTCAATGAAGTGTTTATAATGTGTGAGTGTTGAAATATCATTACTCCTAACTACAACCGTAATTATAGTACCGTGGTCTTATAAACTAAACCAAGACATAATACAAATTCAATCTATCTTGGTCTATTTCATCTTCAGGAAATCTCAAACTTTCACTCCTCTTTACGGTATGTTTGTTAGAGAGGAGAAAAATAAACAGAAAAAAAATAAATAAGAAATAAATTAAGATGTAATAAATAAATAAAAATAATTTGAAAATTTAAGTTATTTAGTTTAAAAAAAATAAATGACAAACAAGGAGAGAGATACATAAGTAAATAAAGGTAAGTAAAAAATAAAATAAAAATAAATAGTGAAATTTATTAAAAAATTAAAAAATTTCTATTGCATTATGTTAAAACCAAACGAAGGAAGTTTTTCAAAATTTAAAACTTTCTTCTCCTTTCTTCACTTCTCACCGGACCCAAGCGAAGCGTTAGTTTCTCTCAATCACTTCCCCCAACATAGAAGGAAAAATATCACGCTTTCTGGTCCCAATTCCTCAACCACATTTCGCGTCAGAGTTCTTGTTTAACTCGAGTGGTACATAATGTCAACATAGAAGGAAAAATATCTTGTACTCCTGCAGTAGCCTTGCGCCACATAGAAAGAGTTGGTACCTTATAGTACAAGACAGTTTAACAAGACATGTGGACACGTTACACGTAAAGGGGCATGAGACCCTAGACAGGATGAACAATTATTGATATAATTTTCCCAAGAAAAGTAATTAATTAATGCATCCAATTTTATTGCTGGATTTACGATGATAAAGTACAAATGTACAACGAATAGGAGAAGGAGCTAAGAAGTCTCTTAATTAAGAAAAATGTTGCTATCTTCATTCTTTTTTATGTGTCGCTTAAAACTTTTATATACAAATTAAGAAATATAATAATTTTATTATTATTCATAAAATAATTTAAAATTTTTTTATTATATTTTTTTTTACTTTTTCTTCACAATAAATATATACTAATTATAAATATGTAAATTAATTAAAAATTAAGTAAACAATAAGAATGTAATTGATAAAAAATAATTAATATTATCTTAAACTCTAAAAATAATAGATAAATAAAAAAATTAAAAAAACTGATAAGTGAAAAAATCAAAAAAGTAAATGTGAACAGATTTAGATTGCTTGAAATTAATAAAATCATGCAGTCACGCAGTAGGCTCCATTTTCCTATGTGCCTGACCATAGTTATCAAAACCGGCTCGGACCGGCCGGTCGGACCGGTCCGACCGGAAACCGGACGCACAACCGGTTCGAGTTAGCAATTGGATCGGATACGTCATCGGCCCGGTGACCCGGCCGGTCGAACCGGTGACCCGGCCGGTCGAACCGGTAACCCGGCCGGTCGAACCGGTTTATAAATATTGAAAAAAATAATAATTTTGACTTATAATATAATTTACATATTTAAAAATATTTATTTACTAATGATAATAATCACCAAAATCATAAATGCAGGTATGCGTATAACATAAATGTCTCTTGTATTAACATGAATGTATAACCTTCATTCACTTGTTCTTATTTGTTTGTCCTTAATGCGTAACCTCTAGTCCTTTTACCCCCATCTTAAATATAATTGTTGATTGTTTATTTATTTATGGGTTACACATCACCATTAAAATTTAATTTAATAAATTTTATAGGTATGAAATTTACATGTCATGAATACTTTCAAATTTTTTAATAGAGACCGAGTCATGAGGTTCAATTAGTGACCCTCCGGTTCGACCATTGACCTAGTGACCCAGTACCTTGACCGGGTCGATGACCGGTCCGAGTTTTATAACACTGTGCCTGACTGCACGAGACTTTAATTATTGAATTGCGAGTGAACAAGCGCATCAAGCTTCACACATTACTGCATCAGAATTGCACTACCATGTTGGATTTGAAATTTTATAAATTTGTTAGTGTAGAAATTTTCTGTAATGTTTTATAAAATATCTTTAAATAATATTTTAATTGAATTACACTTGTATTTTTAATCAATATTTTTCATTTATTAATTTTTCATAATTAACTAAAATACAAATAATAAATATCTAATAAATAAAGATACAGATAATAAAATTCCTATCCACAGACCACAGGTATTTAAATCCAAACCTAAGTATTTTTTAAATATGAATATGAAAACATATATTATAATATCCTGCTCAAAACCCTATTCATTTCAAACTGGATCATCTACAGTTTAACACAAACTGCACAAAATGTAGTTTTCCATCTAATGATGAGTAATTTTTGAAAGCACATTTTATGCTTTATTTTAATATAAAATAAAATATTTTAAAGAATTGAGATTTGTGCAATTCATGTTAAAACGTAGAGAATCTACTAATGGTTCCTATACATTTTCATCCCTACTTGAATCGGATAAGATTCAAATCCTTTACACAACCTGTAGTTTGGCATGACTTGTGCTGTGTTTGGATCTTTCGTAATAATATTCATTTTGTTTATAAAAAAAAATAAAAAATTCAAATCCTTTACATAGTCAATTCACAATTTGACCGGTTAAACCCCAATTCGTTCCAGTTTTTACAACACTGTTTGGGACTTAAAAATTAGATGAAAAGGTACTCCCTGTTATTAGTCACAGTTTCAATTAAAAACAAAAATGGATAAAACAAAAGTATTTTCTTTGTCTTTTTTCCGGGGGGCACGTCGACAAATACATTGCAGAAGCAGAGGGAACCTTCCAAACAATTACTGCCCTAAGTATTCTACTTATTAAGAAAACCAATCATTATAATATAAATTATTCAGCCCACTCCCAAAATAAACAATCACGCAAATAACACAATCGTTATAATATAAATAAAAAAATAATATAAAAAAATAGTGTATACCCTCACAGTATATAAGAAATTTATATTCAATCACAAACTACCATTATTTCTACATAGTATTAGTATAAATATTTTTACATTGATAATATATAAAAATAATTTAATTACTCATTTTGTTTTTATACTTACATTATTTTTATGTTTTGGTCCCTATATCTAAAAATTATCTATTTTAGTTTCTACATATACACTTTTAATATTGTTTTGGTTTCTACCTTCAAGTCTATCTTAATTCCGTTAGACAAAACTACCATAAAATAAAAATTGACAATGTAATACTACCACAAATTTTAGGCATTTTTAATTTTTATGAAATCAATTTGTGACAGTTAAATAAATGCTAAAAAATGTGTGATGGTTTTACGTTATCAATTTTTATTTTGTGACGTTTTTACCTAATGAATTTAAGACACATTTAATATAAAAAATATTTGTGTAGGGATGACTAAAATAAATAGTTTCTAATTATAGGAACTAAAATATAAAAATAGTGCAACCTAACATTTTAGCCTGTGCAATACACACGATAATTTTCTATTTTATATAACTAAAATTTATAATAAATAAAAATATTTAAATATAAAAATTTCATTACAATTAAAATTTGTTATAAATAATAATTTTTGATCATATCAATTCTATTTTAAATTTATAATAAATAATTTATTTTATGACACAATGTTAGTTTTAACTCTTGATATTTTTTAAAAAAATATTGAAATTTAATTTATAAATAAAAATAAAAATGATAGATTAAAATATATGAAAGATTAAGAAAAATATCTATAGACACTTTCATTGAAAAAAAATAACTAAAAACGACCTTATTGAAAAATAGTTCCTAAAAATACTTCCGTTCAATATATATATATATATATATACAGAGAGAGAGAGTCAGGATCTGTTGACACCAGATGTCAAAGTTAATTAAATTACACTTTTAATAACTTTTTGTATGATGTTCTTATTAATTAGATTAAGTATACAAAATGTCATATAATTCTAAAATTATTTAATACTTGATCACATCACTTTATTTTAACGTAAAATATGATATTAAAATATATGTAAATATTCAATGTTAGATAACATATCTAAAAAAATTTAAATGATGTGAAATTTGATATATATGATCATGAAGATAGTATCACACAATTCAACAGTTAGATTGATTAAATTTACATACTACAAAAAGTTATTGAATGTGTAATTTGACTGACTTTGATACCTTCTATTAACGGATCTTGACTCATATATATATATATATATATATATATATATATATATATATATATATATTTGTGTGTGTGTTGGCTAAATTGCATTTTTGATTTCCTATTTTTTTTAATTTGCAATTTTGGTCCCTTATTTTTTTAGGGACATTTAGTCCTCCTATTTTTAAAAATCTACAATTTTGGTCCCTTCATTAAATCTTTTACATTGACCATTAGTAATTTAACGTTAATTCTGACATATTAATACTTAAATGACATTAAAGTCAGAGTCAATATTGATACGTCAGAGTCAACGTTAAACTATTAACAATTAATACAAGAAATTTGACAGAAAGGTCAAAATTGCAAATTTTTAAAAATAGGAGGACTAAATGTTGTTAAAAAAAATAACGGGAACAAAATTATAAATTTTTAAAAATAAGAGGACTAAATATTTCTAAAGAAAAAATAGGAAAACCAAAATTACAAATAAAAAAAAATAAGTGAACCAAAAATATAATTTAACACACACACGTATATGTGTGTATATATATATATATATGTATATATATAAGAGATATAAAAATTAAATGAATAATTAAACCTATAGAAATTAAACTCATGTAATATAATGATTAACGAATGAGTAATGTTATAGATACTCAAATTTCCTACCATACTTATTTACATCTCCCAGTGTCTCTCCTCACACTATACAAGCGACGTTATCCTAATGAATTCAATTGCCCTCTCATTTCACACCTCTGATGGAAGGCCCATGTTTGGGCCCAATGCCCCAAACAAGAGCATCAAACCCCAACACACTGTACAACAAAACCCAAATCTCTTTCCTTCCATTACCTCCAACAGAAGAACCAGCGTCCTTCACTCACGAAATCAAACTTCACAATGGAAAGCCCTTCTCCCTTGACGCTCTTTCTCTTCTCTCAGAACAGGAGCACCCCAAGACCTCGGAATCCCCGAGTACGCGGTTCCCATGTGCGGCGAACCCGAACCGCGAGAAACAAAGGAAGGAGTCATCATCGATAAAACCCACCCGTTATTATTATCATTATCAGTATTACTCTTATTCCCTTCTTTACTAGTGCTCCCCTCACCCCCTTCCCCGCACCGCAAAACGACGTCGTAGCTCGCGGAACGCTTCATCACCATCACACTCCCACTTTCACAATCTTCCAGAACCTTCTTCACCACTTGCTCGGACAACCTCATATTAAACCTCTCCGAAGAGTGACCCGTCGAATGCGACCTCAAGAGCAGCCCAAAGCCTTTCGCGGAACCCTCACCGAACACGCGCCCCGCACGTGCCTCCCCCTGGATTTCCACCCTCACCTCGCCGCGGCACACGGGGCAGGTCACGTGCGCCGCGAGCCACGCGTCGATGCAGGCCGCGTGGAACGCGTGACCGCACTTCGGCAGCAGGCGGAGCGCGTCGGCGTCGGCGAACTCCGCCAGACACACCGCGCACTGCGACGCGCCGTTGAACCTGAGGCGTTTCGCCGCCGCCGCGGAGTAGGACGCGACGGAACACGCGGCCAGCACGCGCGGGTCGAGTCCGCGCGTTGCCTGCGGGGGCGCTTGCGGCTCGGAGCAGTAGCGAATGTAGATGGAGCAGAAGCCGGTGAGGAAGAAGGCGAAGACGAAGACCACGAGCAACAAGGGCAGTGGTGGTGATGTGCTGGCGGCGTCGCTGGACGCGCCGTGGGGCGGTGGCGGCGAAGAGGATTGAGCGCGTGTGGTGGTTGTTAATGATGATGCTGCGAGGAAGAAGAGTGCTGCGATGCTCATTTGGAGTCTTGGTTTTGTGTGACAAATTAAGGTTGTTGTTAATGATGTTTGATAGTTATGTCTGAGAATGGTTTGGTGTTTAAATAAGTATGCTTATGTGTAAGTTTGGGAAGAAGAGAAAGGAAAATTGGAATGGTAAATTGGTTTGTTAGGATAAGAAACGGTTTTGGTTTTGGTTTCGGTTTTGGATTTGGTTTTGGATGTGTTGTCATGGTTTTGACGGATAGATATTTTGCGAAAACAGGTGAAGCCGTGGAGGGGCTGGAAAACTGGGAGCAAGAGTACATGGGTTTTTGGGTTGGGGGGGGTGGACCCAGGTTTTGTGACTTTGTGTTTGTGTTTCTGGGAAGGAAAACTGAATTTTAAATCCCATCTTTTATGATTTGTTTCGATGAGAAGAGAGAAGAGAGAAGAGGAGAAATTGTTTTTGAATATTTAAAAATTTGGATAATTTGGTTAAGTGAAAATAAGTGAATTTTTTTAAATTTTTTGGTAGATTTTATTATTTATTTTTATTGTATTTCTCGCTTATTCTTATTTGCTTCTTTATCAGTCTCTTATTTCTTATTTTTTTTAATCAAACAATTTGAAATTTGAAATTATTTTTTATTTATTTTTTATCTCTTAATTTATTTTTTACTTATTATTTATTTATTTATTTATTTATTTTTTCTCTATTAAACAAAGACTTAGGCTTTGTTTTAAAGAGAGAAACAAGGTAAATAAAAATAAGTAAAAAATAAGTTGAGAGATGAAAATAAATAAAAAATAATTTAAAATTTTAAGTTATTTAATTTGAAAAAAATAAAAAAATAAAATAATAGATAAGTGCGTAGAAATAAGTAATAAAATAAAATAAAAATGAATAATAGATTTATTAATTTGTCAAACTTATTTACTATATTTTTCATGTACTAAATAATGAAAATTTTTAAAATTTTAATTTTTTTTTTGCTTTTCATGCAATTTCTTGACTACCAGTGTTAAATTAGTGGAGTGAGTGTGTCTTTTCAGCCGTTTTGGAACTCTTGATCTTAGGTCGAACTTGAAATCGTGTTTAATATTGTACAATCTAAGCATGCAGCTATGTGTCGTGGGACTAGATTTTGACGGAATTAATTAGCTTGATTGTTGAAAAAAAAGTAAAATGATTCTTATGGAGAATGTTCATTTCATTTTATTTTATTTTTATGACTATTATTATTATTATTATTATTATTATTTTATGAAAAGTTTAGTTTATGACTAGTATTTTATTCTTTGCATTTGTACAAGTTAAATTTTTAGATAATTAAAATTTATAATAAATAAATATTTTTAATATATAAATTATATTTTAAATTTATAATACATAATTAAAATTATATTATAAAATTATTTTTAACTATTGATAATTTTTTTTAAAACAAAATTTAGAAATTGAGATAAAAGAGAGTGTATCAAATAAAATAGATAATTAAGAAAATAAAGTATATAAATAAAGATAAAATAAGAGTAGTTTGAAAAGATTGAGATTTTTTTTTGACTAATTATAAGAATAATGTATCAAATGCATATCCAAAGTAAATAAGGAAAAAAAATGTTGAGAATGTCTAATTGAGAAAATATGAAGAGTGAAAGTTTTATCATCTAAGTTATATATTCTAATTTATAATATATCAATATATTTATGATATTTTAATTTTTTTTATTTTACTACTTAAAAGAACACATAAATTAAAAAATGTAATTAATCAATATATTCTTTTATGTTCAAATTGTTTTAGCTGTCTAACGTGTTTTTTTTTTTTTTTTTCTTATTTACGATAAAGACGTAAAGTATCTGAAAATTAGGTTGAGATAAGAGATTTCTTTTCAAATCTTGATTCGCATTGTGAAAACTAGTTTCTTCGACTAGACTCAACGTCCATTTGTTGAGATAAGAGAATAATTAAAATGATATAAATTACTGTTATTTTAAACTTCTAAATAAACAGATAAATATAAATATATTTTTAAAATTAATGGATAAAAGGAAATAAAAGAATATTAATTAATAAAATCACGAATTACATAATGGATTAATTAATATTCTTTTATCAGAAAATTATTTGGTTCATTTTGTTAGTAATAATTAAAATATTATTAATTATTGAAAAATGGTATAAAATTTTGATGTGCAAATAATGTAGTTAACTCTAGTGGCCTGTTTTCAACAAAAAAATAAAATAAAAATTCTAGTGGCATTTTTTGTTTGACATGACCAGCTCTAACCTTCAAGTGGGTTGAGACCTGAGAGAGAGAGAGAGAGAGAGAGAGATTTGTCTTATTCTTCTCCGATTGCGTTAACAAAGAATTAAAAGCTTAAAACCAACTTGCTGCCTGAAGAAGGTTACAAGGCACCAACCAACTATTCAATCAAAATAAAAATATCTTAGTTACCGTCATTGTAGAACACAACACAATAGAAAAACATAAAAAAATTATATTCTTCACTAGATTGTGTTTATGCGCAAGGCTGTTTTTCTCTCGACAAATATAGAAATATTATCCCTGTATATAAATTAAAAGGTTTAAATACACTTCTAGTTTCTGTAATATATTACTTTTTTTGTTTTGATCCTTATAAAATATATATATTTTAAAAATGGTTGTGGTATGTTTTTTTTTTATTTTGATCCTTGTTATTTTATTTTAGTCCTTGTGATATATTTATTTTTTCGTTTTTGTCCTTGTAATAAGTAGATAATTTGCTTTTAGTTCCTATTAATTTTTTTTTCAAAAGGACTAATTCAAAATAAATAAAATATTATAGAAACCAAAACAAAAAGATAAATATATTACAAGGATTAAAACAAAATAAAAAGACCAAAATAAAAATAATGAATTTTATAAGGACTATTTTGAAAAAAATAATTTTTCAAGGATCAAAACCAAAAAAGCAGTATATTTTAGAGGTCAAAAACATATTTAAACTAACTTAAAATGATTATCTTGATTAAAAATGTTTTTAGGTGCAACTATTCAACAAAAGTATTTTTTAGACTATGTTTAAATTGATGAAAGAAAAAAGATGGAATGGAATGAATTAGAATGGAGTGGAGTAGAATGGAAGATAAAAGAATAAAACCCTCGCTCTATTGATTGAATATATTATGATGAGATGCAACAAAATTTTCATTTAATTGTTTGAGTAATGATCGGAGCATAATAAATTATTATTTTTTATGCCTTTGGCACTGCTACATAATAGTGCACTCAACCCTCATCATTTTGCGATCGAGAGTAAATATTAAACAATTGCACTTTCAACTCTCATTGCGACCTTCTTCACTATGACCAAGTTCTTTTCAATGGTGGGCCTCCAGATGCTTTTGGTTAGGACTTAGGACTTATAGTGTTATTAATGCTGCTTTTTTCAGTGACTTTGTTGCTGTTATGGTGAGGTTGGCAATGTTAGTCCTCTCACTCGGATCGGTTGAGAGATCAGATGGAATTGCAAGGTTGTGACGTTGTGCGGGAAGTTAAATAGATGGTGGTTATTTCCACCGTTGTTGGGTAGGGTAATGGCTAAAATAATAAATTCTTCCCCTACATAAATTAGAACAACCAATTTTCTTTGAACAGCTAAATAATATTGAACGAGAACATATTTAGGGACTGTTTTTCAATGAAAGCGTTTTTAACTAATTTTCTTCGATGAGAGCGTTTGTAAGAATTTTTCTTCATCCTCTTATCTCTTTCAATTTATCTTTTTAATTTTTAGTTTTAAATTAAATTTTAATATTTTTAAAAGAAATTATCAATAGTTAAAAATAACTTTGTATCACAATATAAATTATTTATGATATATATAAAATATAATTTTGTTTTCAAAAATATTTATTTATTGTAAATTTTAATTATAATATAATTATATATTTAAAAGTATTTATTTATTATAAAGTTGCATAGGCTAATATACTGGTTCACAATTAAACGAAAAAAGAGAAATCCATTTTATCACATACACCTGAATTTGGAGGGCAAGCAAAAAAGGCTTAAAATGATGGAATCAGATGGAATGAACCCCATCACTTGTCATTCCATTCCATCCTTTATTTTTTAATCTGAACAGTGGACCTTATATTCATTCCACTCCATATCTTTTCATTTTCTCTCATTTCATCAATCCAAACATGGCCTAATAGGAGTTTTTCTTTAACGAGAGTGTTTTTAGAAATTTTTTTTATAACATGTTTGGTTTAACGTCAGGTGCTTTTGGATTTATGTCCAGCCTAACACATCACATTGTAGCTTCTACATAAATACGGGATTCGACATGAAAATGTGGAGAAAACACATGTACTTAACGTGCAAGCAAACACCCACTTAATCTTTTATTTCTTTCAATTTATCATTTTCATTTTTTTTTCAAAATTAAATTTCAATATTTTTTAAAAAATTGTAAATAATTAAAAATAACATTATATCACAATATAAATTATTTATCATAAATCTAAAATATAATTTATATATTTAAAAATAGTTATTTATGACGAATTTTAATTATAATATAATTTATATATTTAAAAGTATTCATTTATTATAAATTTTAGGTATATAAAATAAACATTTGTATTGTATGTTGGACAAGTTAAAATACTAGTTTATACATAAGTCTCAAACACAAACTTATTATAATTTGACCATAATATTGAAACAGATGTTAATTTGTCATATGATTACAAAAAATATATTACATTAAGGTTTGTGTTTGTTTATTTGAACCCACACACACTAATGAAAACAAGTCTAAGAAGTTTTGTTAAATCCAAAAAAAAAAAGTCAAAGAAGTTTTGAAAATATTCCAATTCTGAACCATCATTATTATATTTCCAACATTTATAGGTTATTTCAAAATTAAAAACGCTTCGACTTAACTTTTACTCATTCCCATCTCAATATTGAAATATAGGAAACTTATAATATCATCGAAAGGGCAGTGTTTAATAATTAAATAGTTTGTACTATGTTTGAATATTTTAATAATTAATTGTTGAGAAAAATAATTATTGAGAGTACAATTAAAAGATACAGAATTGTAAATTGCAACAAAATACTTGTTTAACAATTATTTTTATTTTCTCTCTCCATCTCTTTCTTTTTCTCTTTTTATATATACTAATACTTAAGCCAGTACAATGTCTAGGACAAATATTTATTTTATATAACTAAATTTATAATAAATAAATATTTTTGAATAAATAAATTATATTATAAATAAAATTCATAATAAATAAATATTTTTACACATATAAATTATGTTTTAAATTTATGATAAACAATTTATATTCTGATGTAAGGTTATTTTTAATAATTAATAATTTCTTTTAAAAAAATATTAAAATTTAATTTAAAAATAAAGATGAAAATAAAAGTCCATTTAGAAATAAAGATGAAAAAATAGATTAAAAGAGATAACAAATTAAGAAAAATCCATAAAATCACTCTTGTTGAAGAAAAACTCATCAAAACGCTATTATTGAAGAATAGTTCTTAAAAATGCTCTCACTTTTTTTTTGGTATAGAACGTTCTCATTCAAGATAGTTATTCTAATTTATCTATAGCCATACTAAAGAAAATACTCTCTTTGGTCTCCACTCTTTATTAGATTATTTTATTCTCTAACTACTATTTAAACAACTCACTACTTTACCCTTTAATTACTCTCTAAACTACCCACTACACTTATTATTCTTTTTCAAATTATCATGCCAAATTAATCATATTAAATTGTTAAAAGATAAAATTATTAAAATTAAATTTAATATTTAAAAAAATAAAAAATAGAGACAGATAGGCACTCCATCCTCTCTCTCCCTTTTTTAATTTATTTTATTTCTATTTTTTAAAAATATATAGAGGGGTATGGAGTGTCTCTTTTAGTGTTGCAATGAAACACTTTTTATATTGAATATTTTTAATTTAATCAATCTATTTATTGGATTGAAACTCAATTCGAATAATTCTTACAATATGAAAAACTTTTTTATTTTATATTTGAATCCAAAAAATTTAAAATTTAGGAGAGAATGAATTGAATTTTTTTTTTATTAATGTTGAATTTTTTTTAAACATTTAGTAAATATTCTGATATTGATTTGTTTTTAGAATTGAAAATATTGAGAGAAATGTTAAAATAATATATTAACACTCAATAAAACTAATTGTCATTGTTATTATTACTAGTAGTTGTAGATAGGAATGCAAACATATTTCAATTTTTCATCTCTATTTTCTAAATATGAATTGCTATATGATTTTCATGAATATTAATTTTCTAGTTAATGTGATGTTTGAATGTATTATTGTGATCACCACCAAAAAGTAGCAGAATGTTCTGTCAAGATGCTTGGAGAAGTTGATTTTTCAAACTTTAATTTTGATCAAAACCTCCTTGGATTAAGCAATATATCATTGAATTTTTATTATAAAAGTACTTGGGTACTTAGTTTTGTTTGTAAACAATGTTATCCTATTAGAAGAAATAAGAAATTTTCACTTCTTTGACATAAAAAATATGTTAAATATAATTCAACAAATTTTAGTCAAACATAAAGCAAGATAAAATTTAATATTTACCCTCTTCAGTCCATGATTTGAAGGGTCCAAACTCAACCTATGACTACAAAACTAGAGCTAAGGTTAATTGTCATCTTAAAAATTATTGTTCTTATGTTTTGTAATATTGTAATAAAATTTCAGTAATAAGAAATGAGAAGTGAAATTCATTCTCTCATTTGCACACACACAAAAAATTCCAGCCATTAATAATAAAAAATTAACTGTAATTATTATTAATTATAATTTCATTAATAAGAAATGAGAAGTAAAATTTATTCTCTCATTTACACACACAAAAAAATCTTACTACTAAAAATAAAAAATTCACTGCAATTATTATTATTATTATTATTATTATTATTGTTATTATTTTGTTGTTGTTGTTAATATTATTCTTGCACTATCTTCAATTTGATGTCATGTTTGAATCTATTGCTTTCACCACCAGAAAGTAGCATAATAGGTTACGTAAGGTTAGATAATGTTGATTTCTCAACTTTAGTTTTAATAAAAAATCACATTGTAATAAAGTAATTATGTTATGGAGGTCACTTTGACCTCCCAAGCTCTTAAGCTGATACTGTTTCTTTCAAGTAGTACTGACTTGGGAGCTACTATTTTGGGGCTACCCCAACTACCAAATCCTTAAGTTGGCTCACTGGAGTGTCCGACCTAAGGTTCGCCTTAGCAACTTACAACGACATTGACAATTGAGGCTACCTCAGTTAACCATCTCTACCTTGGCTATGACGATCACCACTATCCTGGTTACGACAGGTAAATCACTCAATGTGACACCCCAACATACGCTGCCACGTGGCATCTAAACTGTCCCAACAACTTTCCCCGTCAAGATGCTCTATATGAAGGACTCCACACACTTGGTACACATCATTCTCTTACTATCTTCACTCTTAAACTCTTGCTGACTTAGGCATTGAAGTTCTTGCAGGTGCTACCACCGGAGGTGCTCAACCACTACTGTAAGAGTTCACTAGAGATCTCATTCTTCGTCCTTACGCTCTACCTCACAACAAATTCATTTTGAGTACTTTTATTAATAAGGTATTTAAGTACTTAATTTTTCTCATAATTGATTTTACACAATTAGAAAATAAGAAATTCTCTTCTTCAATACCAAACTTTTGTTAAAAATGTTACGGGTATTCGAACCATGATTTGAAGGGTCCAAACTCAAAAATTAATCAATAGCTAACTCGAGCAAAGGCTGTCATCCTAAAATATAGATTTTATAGTGTGGTTGTTTCAAGGTTTAAAATTCAATTTCAGAAATATCAACTTGGAAATATAATATTTTTATGAGTTTTGAAAAATTATTCTTGATATTGTTCATTAGTTTTAATGTAGCAATACCATGTTTTATTTCATTTATATTCTCATATGATAGAGAGATGATATGAAATGTGAAAAAAAAATAAATCTTTAACCCAATTAATTGCTATTTCTACTTTACTTTTGTATTTCAATCTTTTTAAAAAATATTTATAAAAATATTAAAATCTAAACAAACATTTTTTCTAATTTATTTAGGAATAACATTTCTAATTGTAGTGTTCCTGAGACTATCATTCTTAGAATTACAATAATATTACCTTAAAACAAACAACCTTATATTTCTTGATTTTATTACATTGAAAACTTCGGTAATAATATAATTACAAAATAAAAAGGGAAAATTATTCTGACATTCCTTAGTGTTTGCAAGAATTACTCTTGACACACCTCTTTTATTTACGATACTGACCTCTCCTACAATATAGAGGGTAACTAATAAAGTTTCATCTTGGAGTTGATTTATTAATTCCACTATCAACACTTAAACACATTTGCACCATAAAAGAAACACACCAAATCCCTTTAAAAAGTCTATAGTCTGAACAAGCTTCCCTTCCCAGATTTCAATACATATTCCAACCTAATAGACAACACAACAACATCATCAATGACCAGATCCTCCAACAAATCGACATGGAATAACATTGGTGTTGATAATAATGAGAACATGGTAGAATAATCATAAACCATGCAATTGATGAGGAGCACAACTATATATGTTGTTTTGCTTGTATGGGTCTCTCATCATGGTGTTGAATTCGTGGAAGGCAGCGTTGATTTGAGCCACGTGTTGTCGGGACCTATAGCGAAGGTAAATGAACAAGAGAGTCATAACGAGGGAGAAGGCAAGGCCAATGACTAATGTAATTAGAACGTTAGGGTTAATGTGTTCACACAAAAGTGTGACAAGTTGCATGGTATTTCATCTACGTACTTGAGTATATATCTGGTGAGGATAAATAGGTCTAATTGAGCATGGATGGTATGGAAGACCGAAGATGATTTTACAAGGAAGAGGATTACAAAGTGGAAGTGTTTGGGTTGTGAGGTGATTCTTATTTGTATTCTTGGAGAGTGTGTGACAAAGTTGATCTCTATTGTGTTTTGTGTGAGAATGATTTCTAGAGAAGTTACATATAGTGGGTGTGGTAAGAAGAGAATGGAAATTAAATAGGAATGGTGATTTCGTGTTTTTGGCTTGCTAGGATCAGAAATGACTTGAGAAGTCATCATCATGGTTTTATGAAACAAGTGAAAGGAAATATGGAAAACCGAAAGCAGAACAAGGGTTTTTGGAGGAAGTCTCTAGTTTTGTGACCTTTTTTAATTCAAGTTAGC
This sequence comes from Spatholobus suberectus, assembly GCA_004329165.1. Lineage (NCBI taxonomy): Eukaryota > Viridiplantae > Streptophyta > Magnoliopsida > Fabales > Fabaceae > Spatholobus > Spatholobus suberectus. The sequence continues at coordinate 16,073,925 of QUWT01000781.1, read as the reverse complement.
ACTAGATTTTAGATCCTACCTATTCATGACGAGAAAGGTTAAAAAGAAAAATTTAATTAAAATTCATCCAATTACATATATTGTTATATATGGTAAATTTGTTGAATTTTATATTATTTACTTTAAAAGTCACACTTAAAATAATGTTTGATTAGTTGAAAGTAAAAAATTTTACATTGACAATACATGAAAATTAAACTAAAAAAATAAATAATAATCTCAAGATTTTAAATTGTTAAGCTAAATATGTTTCATAGGCATAGTAACGAGGTAAAGTAGGGATCAGTTTTGCCCTCTCTATTCCAATCCCCACTAAGAATTTGGAACATTCTTAAGTCTTTACTTTAGAGCATGCTATTTGAAAAAAAAAAAAGTTATCATTTTACTCATCTTGCATTAGGATCACTTTAGGATTAGGATTCTCCTTGTTTATTCTCTCACTCAAAAGTTGTGTCTATTTTTCAAGAATCTTTGAATTAACATTTAATTAGGACCATTTTTTTTTAATACTTGTGATAGTAATAATAGGCTAGATTTGAATAAAGATTATTTTGAGTGAATTGATAATTAGCATAAAGTCCTTTATCTTGATTTTCAAAATTAATTTAGTTTCTAAACATGAGATTTGGACCTATATTATATTGGGGCTTCTGCTATATTATATCATATGTTCTATTTCTTTTTGTTTTGTGCATTTTCCTCCAAGCATATATTTTCTAGAACTTGATTTGCAACATTTTCAAGACAAATTAAAAAATTTGTTTGCATGCTTGAAAATTATTAAGGCACTTTAGGCATTTTTCAAACCCCAGAGCTTACTTTGAATATTCCTTAGTTGTCCATTTTGAGTCTATTGCAACACGAATATTTTTTTTTGTGGTAGCCCTATTCTAATTGAATTGTACTCTTATTGTTTAGAGTATAAATGGAGCAATTGAGTGAATATGTTGATGGATTCTCTTTTTGTATGTATGAATTCCCCTGAAAAGAAATGAAATACAAAAGGAAAAAAGGGAACAAGAAAAAATAATATATAGAGAAAAAACTAGGAAATGAAAAAAAAAAGGAAAATGAAAAGAAAATGAGGTGAAAAAGAAGGAAATGTAAAGAAAAGAAATGAAGAGTGAAATTTATTCTTTAATTTTTTTATTTTATGTATTTTCCACTATTTTGTTTATGCTTAGAAGGAGTGGTTTTAATTGTTATATGGTTGTCGTATGATTAAATGTTAACCCTTTGTGTATCTATTTTTTTTTATCTCACACTTACATCTTTCTCTATAGCCACGTTACAACCCAAAGAAAAATCCTTTTGATTCTTGCATGCTTTCAAAATAAATAGTGAAGATTAGGTTGTTTTTCAAACCTATGTTAAGACGGTTTCTTGATAGGAATTGGGAGCTCTATTTATACACTTAACCACTTTGAAAGCAAAGGGAGACGAGTACTTAATTAATGATGGAATTAATTTCAAGTGACCTCTCTAATTGGATATGCTTATAACACTTTTTTATCATATATGATTGTCTTTGCTCATCACTTGGATTGTTTAATGTCACGGGTCTCTTGTTTAATGAATTTATTTGATTCTCTATCTATTTCTCTCGACCAGATTTTTTTTAGGACAAGTAAAACTTTAAGCTTGGAAGAATTTGATGCACTACATTTTGATCATAATTTCTCACTTTTTCTTTGCATATTTTAGCACGTATAGGCATATTTTCTTAGAAAATTACATATTCTTATCTTTTTGGTTCATATTACTATTTTCTATTTATTTTCTATATGGGAAAGAAGAACCTTAACGTGAAATGAAATGAGAGCTAATTGAAATCCACTGGGGGAAGGAATCAAGGAACTAAAGATCATGGTATAAAATGTACAACATTAATAGAACAACAAGATAGTTGTTTAGAATATTTTATTTTACCTTTGGGCTTTAGTTAGGAACCTTTGAGTCTTATTAAGTATTTTGGGTCTTCTTAAGATCTTTTAATTTCATTATGTATTGGGTCAAGTTTCTAAACTCTAATTATAAAAATGATTTAGAAAAATTTAGAATAGACTTTTGCCATTCTGACAGCTTTTGTAACAACTAGGGTTAATGTTCTCTGCTTTCTCTCTTAGAAAAAACTGTTTTTGCTACTGTTATTTACCTGTTTTCTTAGAATTGATCTTTCGATTGTGTACACGCTGGTTGATGAAATGCTAATTTCACTAGTGTGTTAATTTTTGTATCCCTGTGCTTTAGTTCATGATGATAAATCAGTGAAAGAACAATTTTACTTTCATCAATCGTCCACTACAGTCTAATGTATACTCTAGCACTTCAAAAGGAAATGAACTTTAACTTTCATCAATCAAACTTAAAACCAGATTCAAGGTTATAATACATTTGAGGCATGGGATTCAATAATCAAATCACAAAATAAGTGCTAAGAATTCCTTAAAGCATAGTTGTAGCTCAAACATTTTGTATGCAGTCAGAACAAGTATCTCAAAGTCAAGAAAATGAACAATTGATCCAGTCTTAATCTCAATCATTCCTTCACATAAGTAGCAGGATAAGTAATTTATCGCCTAGATTTTTACCAAAATCATATCACAACATCCAAGTGACATTAAAAGAAAAACAAATCCTAACTATTGAATGACAGTTTCAATCCGCACCCAAACGGAAAACGAAGAGCAATATGGGTTACCACTTACCATGAATTCTCGCCAACGTTCCAAACCCAGATCCAAGAATGATCCAAGCAATAAAAATCAGTTATCTATATACAAACAAGCACATTTACTTTGCTTAAAAGTTTAAAAAGCACAAATGATGGCACAACTGGCAGGCAAAACATCTTGTAAACTGTAGTCACTGACAACTGACAATACAAGGTCTAATACTTTTTTGGTCAAACATTGTAAGGTAAAATGCACGACACATTTTACAAGACCAAACTAAACCATGACCAATGACTTCAAATTAAAATAAAGGCTATAAAGTTCTTCCATGATCCTAAAAACTTAATATTAAAATGACCCGTTGGTCACTAATAGGGTCATTATCCAATCTACTGTATTACTAATACCAGCAACCAATAAGCAAGGCCATCCCACTACATGTGATTCTACTTTATTACCAAATTCCGAGTAATAAATCACAATTAACAATTCTTGAATCAATGTGTAAAGATTTTATTATATTAAAACTAATATTCCAACATTAAATTTGAGCTCTTTCCTATTTTGAAATTACCAAAATGCTCTTCAAAAATTTTGTATCTAGATCTACCATGAAACTAAACCTACGAAATTTTAGACGTGAAAATGGAGATAATAGCAAAATCTTAGCCTCGACAGAGAATAGGCATTTGGTCCACTTTCATGAATTAAAACACAGTCATAATACAACACACAGTGCTAGCAAACAAAGTCACTTCAAATTCTTCAGTCTATTATGTGGCCTTTTTTCTTCAGTAGTTTTGTTCTTTAAGGACGATCCAGACAGACTGTAATAATACCAAATGAAAACTTCAAAGACAATATAAACTGATTGCCACTAAAAAAAAATTTGTTGTCATTTCAAAAGCACCCAAAAAAAAAATGTTTTCTAATGCAGCTAGCCTCAGTTCAGTTGTAAAGAGAATAGTTTACTCATCATCATTCCCCAACAGCAAAATAATGAAAAATTTGTATGTTTCAGACACTGTTCCCCATAGTGGTAGTTTCTTAAATTTAAAATTTTTCATCTCTTGAAGCCAAATAAAAAACATTGACGACATACAGTATAAACAAGGCACTTGCAGACATAATTAAAAAATTGACATAAAAATGAAGACATCTTATGTAACTTATATTTAGTAATATTATTTTAAGGATACTCTAAGAGAGTGTAATTGTCTTTACAATAGTGAACACTTGCAGCCAACTTACGATGACTAAGTTGGTGTTTTGAAACACATCAATAACTTCTTCAAGAAAAGGAAAATTGCATGTGGAGGAGAGTTGGTAATTAGAATAACCCATGATAGTGAGGGAAATAAGATTTGGAGTAGAAAGTGCGATATTGAGATCTCCTCCTTCTAAGGAATTGAGTATGATCAAACTAGAAAGGTTAGAATTAGATATGTTGTATAATTATGCAAAGAACAACCATGTTACAAGTTGAAAACGACTTAGCACAATCATTGTCACTCGCAATGAAAGTGAAATATTCAAGATGCAAACCTTTTAATGCTGGCAACAGCAGAGATTTTGGATGCTTTTTTCATTTAAGCAACACACTTAATGGAAATCTTAAGAAATGTCAAAGACCGACAAAAAAGGATGAAAGGCAAAAATTCAAAATTAGTTATGAAACTCAACTTCACATCACTTGTCAACTGTTGGACATTGTGGAGCACAACATATTTCATGACCCTATTTTCTCCTATTCAGGAGTTTGGGCTCAACCCAACCATAACCCTTGAAATCAAGATTAAGCTGGGATATTAAGCCATCTCGACTAGACAGAACCCAAGACACAAATTTGCTAAAATTGTCATGCCTACAAAAAAAAATGAAGAATTAAATGTGAGGTTAGTAAGACGTTTCCAAAGGTCATTCTATTGTTTAGACAAGAAACAAGTCTAAACAACATATTTTGTGTCCATTAATTTCATTGTGTGGAGCAGAACACAGCGAGGCAACTCGCCCAGCCTGTCCTTCTCCCAGGACTCTTCCACTTGTCCTCTGTCCCTTCATCTTCATCATTAACTTCCCCTCTCTTTTATTTCTAACCCCAAATTAGTTACACAAAAACTTCATCTATAAATATCATCGAGAAATTAATGACTTCTCCATTTTTTATTTTTTTTAAATTCTTAACATCTAATTATAACATTTTGGAACCTGATAATCCAAAAAGGGCGTTTGCGTTAGTGGCCAAATTGGGGAGTGAAAACCTAAAAATACTTAACATAGCAACACAAAGAATAATTCAAGTTGCTTGCTGTCATTTTCCTAAATCGTTGGTAAAAGGGAAAGGGAGGTCATGCCACAAAAATACCTTGTGCTTTGGCTACAAAGTGACACACCTGAATTTCTTGCTCCAATACTGCTTTTGGGTTTGATACAAATACCCATTTAATTCAAGATACAATATTGGACTGAGAGAAGCATTTCATTGGTTATTTGTTATACCTAATAGAGTTTCAAATATTTATTTTGTAAAATTAATATATAATTAACAACATACCATGAATATTAGCATCTTGACTATCATAACAACTGCATTTTTTATGTTAAACAGGAGGGGAATTCGAATTCATGTGTCAGCTAGACTTTTTCTACAAAATATTGTCATGATTTTGAACCTGAACGCAGCAAGATTACTAATATAATATTGAATTTATTGAGTCACAAGAACTTGAACAGAAAGGAAGAGTGTGTCAGGTCTATGTCCACTGCAACAAATATCCTGTCCAGCATTTGGTTAACTACTAGGAATTATTTCCTTCTTTTAATCATGCATATTTCACTTAGTTCTTAGTATGTAGCACCCATTTTTTACTTCAAAAGTGCATACCAAGTACCAATCAATACAGCATGAACACATATATAAGAGATCCTTATATTTGCATTTTACTGAAGTGCTGACCAGTACATTGTCCACTAAATCCACTAGGAAGATGAGCAGTGACCTTCACAAGCTCTAGGTAACATCAACAGTCACATCTATAGATTAACTGATCAAGTACTTGAAAAAAGTAGGAGTTAACATAAAGCATTTATAAACTAAATTTCCCAAAATAGGTACACAGATCATACATATTGTAATAATGGGAAATAAGTGCTCATCATTAAGATGCACTCAAGTAGGAAGATAATTCACTGTTTGGTGGTATCCAAATTCTGACCAAGAGAAAAGAAAAAAAAAAAAGGCCCAATCTTGTTTCTGTTCTAAACAGAAGATATTCATAATTCATGGCTTAGTGTGCAGCAGCCATTTTTAAATTCTTTTCAAAGTGCATACCCAAAAAGACAAGCAATGCATTTTACCATGGTGACAGATCTACAACTCAATAGACAAGCAATATAATCAGGGAGTCCTTCCTCAAACAGGACAGGTAAATTCTGAAGGGAAGCCTGACAATTGACAAACATATTGATCCAAATAAAGGAACTGAAACCAAACATGAAATTTTGAGAAAATTTTCAAGTAAAAGATGGCTGACCTAGGATAAGACGGCAATAGAGTCCCTAGTTTGATTCTCCAACGCAAATAAAATGTATCTAAACAACCAGTCTCAAGAACAAGAACATGCATACAAGAAACATGTATTATACCCTATTATTTAGTGCGTTGCCTTTTGTATATTAGATGTTGGATGGTTTGTCAAAGTACACACATAATACAATCAAAATCTTCCAACACTGTAAATAGGCTAGCTCTTTCACTTTGTTTTTGAAAGATAATCAAACAAGCACATGAGTGCACTGAATAATATAGCTTATCAAAAATCTTGAAAATCATATCTGATTGTGCAATATGCATCTAAAACATCCAAAAATGTATAATTACTGACAACAGATAGTTGTTCTTTAATTGTTGACAACACTGTTAATTTGCAAGATCATTACTTTAAATATAGTTGATGATTTTGTTCTATATGTTTCTAATTTATGAAGCTTTAAAGGTTTTGAAATATATTGCCCAACTCTTGTTTTATCCCTTGAAGAAGAAATCGCAATAAGCATTGAATAAGAGATGGAATAATATTAAGGTTATTTTCTAGCAGGGTTCATTTAGTTTACTTAATTCAAAGCCAGAAAAAGTTGCATTTATTGAATTGGTCTAGTGTGTATAATATTGATTTTAAAACTAAACACATTTTACCAGTATACAGTTACAAGAAAAAAAAAAAAAGATTTGTTTTTTGAGAGCACAAGTTTCTTAAATTTAAAACTTTTCATTTGTCAAAGCCAAATAAAAGAAAATAAATCTATAACATCTGTTATAAACAAGGCACTTACAGTATAGCAACCTATAATTTGCTGTAAAAAAAGAGTATTTAAGACAAGTAAAAAGGTAAGCATAAAATAGACAAAAGCTTAAAGCTGGATACTCTATAAAATTCTCTACCTAAAGTGTTAAGCATGAATATCATTTAAGCAATTCTTATGATGTCAACTCCAGCCGTTGGAGAGTTTTGAAGCAAGTACTCCACTACTCTGCTTACTTCCTTATCAGATACGTTTCCAAATAATTGCTTTCTCACTTTCAATGACTCCAATCTAACAAAGCACGGAGGTTGAGGTCTCGTTGAAATGGGATTGGAGAGATCCTACACAATTAGAGTGAATTTGAGACATTTTTAAATGGATTTTTTGGAATGCAAGATTGAGTACAGGCAAAAATTTTGAAATATGAACGCAGACATAGTATGATTTGTGAACATTAAAACAATAAAGAGGCAAAAACATACTAAAGTAACTTACACGTAGTATTGTTTGAACGGCACGTAAGCCAATTGTCAATATTTTCACATTGGCAAGCACTTGCAGCCACCTTACGATGATTGAAGTTTTTCCATCCCAGCTTGTCTCACCCCAAGGCGTGTTAATATTAACTTCTCCAAGAAAAGAAAGATTGCACGTGGAGGAGAGTTGGTGACGAACAGAACTCGTGACAGTAAAAGAACTCAGATTTGGAGTAGAAAGCGCAATTCGGTAAGCTTTTCCTTCAAATATTGTCAAACTGGAAAGGGTGGAACTAGATATGCAGAGGACTTGTGCATCCTTATTCAAAGAACAACTCACAAGGACCAAAGTATTTAACACGTGACAGTTTGAAAAGGGCTCGGCCCGGTCATTATCACCTGCGGTAAAATTGACATATGCAAGACGCAAGCTTTTTAATGCAGGCAAGTGCAGAGATTTTGGAAGTATCAACGCGGAAGGGTTCAACTTGTTGGAAAGCTCAAGAGAAGTCAAAGACTGGCAGCGAACGGTTAAAGGGAGGGACTCAAAATTGGGTCCACGGCTTGAATATATATTCATTTTCAACCGCCGGACATTGTGAAACAGAGCATATTGTATGACCCTGTCTAGGACATCAGCCTTAATCCAACTCTCAATAGTAAGATTGAGTAGGGAACAGGAGTCATCTCGACTAAACAGAACCCAAGACTCAAATTTAGCAAAACTTTCAACCACGTATTCGTTTGGGAGATCAGAATAGAACGTGAGACTAGTGAGACGTTTGCAAAGGTCCTTCCATCGTTTAGACAAGACACAAGTCCGAACAGCATCTCTTGTGTCCATAAAATTCATTATGTGGAGTAGAACACTGTCGGGCAACTCACTGATCCTATCAATATTGATGGTTCTTGAACTTCGCCTAACTTCATTCTCACCACCAACTTCCCTTCGGTTTCTTGAACTCTCACCGGCACCTGAACCCAAACAGTTACACAAACAAACTTGCTTTGGATCATACAAATATTGTTATGTTAATAATTTCTCCAACAGATTTATTTCTTCAAAAAGAAAAAAACTGAGCTTCTGATATACCTTGTGGTTCGTCATCGATGCACTCGCGGAGTGCCCCGGGTTGCTCTTTGGGAAACACCATCTTCTTCTTCGACTTCCGGAAATACACAACAGAGCGCCCTTAGGGTTTAGGGTTTTCCACAGATACTGAAATCGGAAAGGAGAGTGATTCGGTGAAGAGAGATTACAAAATCCCTTGGCTTTCACTTTTCAAACTACTCATAAAAGAGAGGCTTAAATATGTCTTAATTCTATGCAAATATGGTTCTATATAGTTTTAATGTTTGTTTGGTAGAGATGAAAGAAATAGATAAAAAAGAAATATATAAGAAATAAATTAAGAAATAAGAAATAGATAAAAAATAATTTGAAATTTTAAGTTGTTTGATAAGAAAAAAGAAAGAGATAAAGAAGTGAATAAAAATAAATAAAAAATAGAGGAAAAATAAGTAGTAAGACCGGTGGAACCCACCCTTATAATAGAAAGTTTCATCTCTATTTTTCTTGTAACAAACAAGTGAAATTTGCACAAACTTTAATAATTTCTTTACCTTTCCCTCCATCTTCTTCAAACCAAACAAAGGCTTAGTCTTTGTAAAAAAATTTATTATTTTTAGATTCCTAACATTTTCTTAGTGTTTTTTTAGTCCTTATCATTAATTATGATTAATTTAATGCTGATATGGTTAACATAATAAAAAATATTAATTAAGATAATTAAGGGAATAGAGAATATTTTAAATTAAGATAATTAGATTATTTTTAGGTTGTAATTCAATTAAGTAATGTATTTATTATTTTATATAACTAAGGTAAGTACATATAATTTAATTTTATAATTTATTTTTAATTTTTAATATATTATAAATAATAATTTTTATTGCTTTTAATATTGTTCTTATTTTTCAATTTACTAATTTATTTTTAAAATTGTAATTTTTTTAAAAAGTTATAATTTATTTAGACACTTATAATTTACTTTTAACATATTACTTTATGTTATTTTTACATTTCAATTCATTTTGACTGATTGTAATATAATTTATTTTTTTAATATATCACAAGCAGTAATTTTATCTCTAAAGATAAAAGTAATATATTAAAAATAAATTTTAAATGTCTAAGTAAATTATATTTTGTTAAAAAAAATACAATGTAAAAAGTAAATTAGTAAATTCAAAAGTAAAGAAAATATTAAAAATAAATGTTTATAATATATTAAAATTAAAATAGATTATAAAAATAAATTATATGTAACTACCTTACTTATATAAAATAATAAATACATTACTTAATTAAATTACTCATCTAAAAACAATCTAATTATTTTAATTTAAAATATTCTTCATTACTGTAATTATCTTAATTAATATTTTTTATTTTATTAGCCATGTCAATATTAGATTAACTAGAGTTAATGGTAAGGACTAAAAAAGAGTATTGACAAAATGTTAAGGATCTAAAACTAACAATTTTTTTTTGCAAAGACTAAAACCAAATAGAGTCATATTTGTAGGGACTTAAAACATATTTAAGCCTAAAAAAAATAACAAGTACAAAAAATTACTCATGCCTCGTACTTTCGTGGTCACAAGTGGGGGGAAGGTAGCAGGATCAATCGTTGAGGAATCTAGGGTGGACCCACCATTATCCATTATGGGCTGTGGATGCTTCTGAAAATGCCCATTCGCAAACGTTGAAACATGTATCAGGGGAATAGATTGGGTTCAATTTTAAGGTCATGATCGAATCCCGCATATTGGGGATCGAGATAACCGTGGAAAGGGCCCATCATTGTTCGAATCCCACATTGTTTGTACTCTAATAAGGGATATGTATGTTATACGACATTACTGAGATATTTGTGATATATATGCATATAATTGAATGTTAGACATGATTAACGTATTGCTACAACATGTGTATATGTGAATGTAGATATGAATTACTTGATGAGATGTATGAGTATGTGATGATGTTGTAGTTCTTTCTTGTGGCGATAGTTTGTGAGAGACATTGTATTGTGTGCAACCGATTGGCTTCATCCAATGACATGATATGAGAATAATAATGAGAAACATCTGAGGATGATGAGGGAGATAGTATATTTTATGAGGTATAGATCAGAGGGCCCTTTGATATGCAGAATGCCAACTTTGGCTACATTTTGAGATTAAGTTTTATTGGAGGAGTTTTGAGTGAGAAAGCCATTTTTCTATGATGGTTATATTTGATGAGATGAGTTTCACTTACATGCTTTCCTCACCCAACTATTTATTTTGAAGGTTTCTTTAAAGCTTATGGATCTTGGAATTGTATTATGTTGTAGAGCATAGGACTAAAGAGGTTGATACCTAGACTTGTGCATAAAGTCTGGGTGTCTCTTGTGATTCCTAATGCTTGAGTTATGATGAAATTCTTTTAAAGGAATTTTAAGTATTTAAGTTTCCTTTGAGTCACCCATGGTGGCTAAGTGAGTTATAAATTGTTTTTCAAACCTTTTTAAGAATAAAATGTGTTTTTAAAATGAGGAAGAGTTCAAGGTTGAGGACAGTGAGTTTTGAGGAGTTTATGGGATTTTTTCTTTAAAATCCATCTCCCCTCCTCTCATTTTGACATTAATAAGGGAAAGAAATAATAACGTTCATCATGCATTATGATATGTATGAGGTTGCTACCCTTCATGGAGCATGAATCCTATATGGATTCCTAAAGCCAATTAGGGTAAAATGTCTCGTACTTAAGTAATTGTCCCATAGGGACTTTTATTGTGGTAGTCTCATAATGAGTTAAGACGAATATTACGGTAGTATCATAATGAGTTGAGACGAATTTGAGGAATACCCATAAGGTGGAAATGCTTCGTATGGAATGTAAAATTTCTAGTATGGGGTATATGGTGCCAAATTATGAGGTTACGGGTACCTGTACGCATCATGAGGACTAATGAAATAATAAAGATGATTGACTAGCAAACATGCATTGCATGCATCTGATTGACCAACTTATGAGGTTTGAATAATTGTGTTTGTGGTCATAATGTTAATTGTTTGTATGAGGTTACTTGATGTTTACATAATGATGATTATACGTGTTATGCACTGTGAGTTATGTGGTTGTTGTTTATGATGGAGAATTAAATTGTGTGATTATGTTGTGCTAGTATGTGCCTTATATTTGCTTATGATGATTTTGTTATAGATGGAGTGCTACCTAGGTTACATTGCATGATGTATACTTATGAGTAGAGAGGCGACATACCTTTAAGCTTGTTGTGAGTTATATGTATCTGTATGGGTCATTGCCAATGAGGTGGCATTCCCCTTGAGATTGTTATGGCTGTGTGCGTTTATGTGGGTCATTGCTAATGTATGGTATACCCTTGAGCTTGTCTGCTCTTCTTTTGCATTTCTGTTATTTCACCCCCTTACGCTTGTTTTGTTTTTTGGCTGTGGCCCTGCTTGTCACCAAGTAGCTGATGGATGGATATCGTGGTACGTGGACTACCCCAAGAGAGAAGATGCAAGAAACCTTTGAAAAAGGAAGAGATGAAGCAATTTCTGGAGATGCCTCCTCTAATCATGGAGTGAGATAGAGTAGCAGTTCTAGTGTGGTTACCCTTTTAGGGTATAGTGAGCCTCCCCCGAAACCTGTCCCTAGTATGTCACGTAGGTTTAAGACACCCTCCCCTCCCCTCCCCTATGGCTGCTGTTGATCCTAGACCTAGGATGTTGGTAGACAGGTATCAAGTGACTATAGTTTCGATTGTTGCCACCTCTGTGGGAGTGCTAGGGGGTGAAGGTTTGTCCACAACCACGAAGGCCTAAGATCTTAGCAAACGTGAGAAAGAGAGTGTTTTCTCCTTATATGCCCACTTTCTCTTGGACAGTTGGGTCCTTAAGAGTGAGAGCCTTGAGGGACGCTACTGAGATCACAGCCCAGAGGAAAGCTACTTAGGAGAGCAGTGAGAGAGATGAGGACTCTTTTGAGGATAGTGACACTAGCTTTTGAGACCAGTGTTATGGGTTGGACAATTATGTTGAGTTGAGTAGGTAAACAGTATTAGTGTGTCTAGTTGAGTTGTGAATTGATGTTTGCAGTTGGGGATTAGTAGTTTTCTAATTTCATTTGGAGGTTTTGTAATTATTTTATGACATGATTTATTTGAAGCTGTAAAAAAGTTATACTTGTTTACCACTTTGATGTATGCATGGAATCTTTTATGTTGATATTTACGTTTTTCCCAATCTTAATACCTCGTGTACATTGCTATCAAGTACTGGCGGAAAGAAGCATCCTTTTAAAGTTTTATCTTATGTTTTTGACTTTCAAAGTTGTACTTGTCTTCTTGTTCAGGTTGATTTAGATTTTAGATGTATATATATATATATATATAAACTATCTATCAGGTACTTGCAGATGTGGTCACTTTAAGTGGCCCTTTTCTTTTATTGTCCCTATATAAGGGTATTGTGTGATGTTTTAATCTTGTAGGTTCCATATTTTATAAATTGTCAATACATCATTACATAAAAAGGCGAAAAATTTACTTGGGTTTTTACCAAAATTAATTTGAAAAAGGTTTTATTTTTGCGGAAGCAAATGAATATTAGTTAACTCTAATCCCAATTAGTTAGGTCCCCAAAGCTTCCATGAGTCTTCTTTTGTTTTATTTTACAATTTTTGAAAACATTTTTTTATTGGAAAATAATAATCCGAATTATGATAGATTGGGTAGAGAATTACATGCAAGTTAAAAGTTGGATAGGTTTGGCTTTATACTTTAACTAAGTTTTTGGAGTTTTTAATTATATGTCATTTGGTAGGAAAAGGGAATTTTGAATTGATAATGTGTAGATCTTATTCAAAATATAAAAACACTGTTTTCAAAATCGAATCGATCGGCTGGTCGAACTAGAAAATGGATGAATTGATAATCGATTTAAATAAACCATAAATTTGACTTGTAAAAAAACCGGTCAAAGAAACATAAAGCTAGTCAAAAACTTTTCAAAACTCAACAAAAAATCAGTTCACAATGGGTTAATAAAAAAATGATTAATATGTCAGTTTATTTTTTTCTTAAAAAATGAAAAATCAACTTAAACTATTTGTCATTTTTTTATTGTAGATGTAAATTTGTTATTATTAATTAACATTGTTGTGTATTGTCAAAACTTATAAGTATTATAATATATTTGATTTAAACTTTTGTGTGTACTTTAAATTTTAAGAACCTATAAAATTATGTATTATTTTTAGTTTTTCATGTTATAAAGTTATGATATTATGTTTCTTTTATTATTATTAAAACCGTTCTAATCATGATTATCACTGTTTAACCATTAAACCGTTATCAATATATAAAAGTTAAAAGGGAGAAGTCAGAAAAGACAAATGTAACTAATTTGAGAAGGTAACACACTTCTAAAGACAAATCTAACTAACTTGAGAAGGTAACACACTTCTAATAACAGCGAAAGATACTATCACTATAGGTACAATATTGGAAGTTGCAAAAATTGACTATCCAATTGATTGAGATGTAAACACACACACGTGTTCATAATGAATAAAAATACCAAGTAAGCAAAAATGTTTATCCTTATTAACGGATCATGCCACACACACATATATTCTAATGTGAAGTTCATTTAATTTTTCATTCATTAGACTTATTTTTAATTCCTTTTAGAAAAGCTTGAAATATAATTATTACCTTTAGTTCCATCATCAGTTAAGGTAAAGTAATAAAATAACAAAGTATTAATTTATGGTCAAATCACATAAAAATTATTTAAATTAAATTTTATAAAAAAAATTGTGACATACACAAAATTAAAGTTTGAACGAAATGTGAATAAACAAAAGTTTTTTTAAGTTTCCATTTGTTATTAATCCAAATAACTTTGGATTAGTTCCCAACCTAAAACTTCTCCCATTAGCCCATAAGAAAACGCTAAAACCTCAATATATTGGTTACATTTTATTTTTCCCTCTCAATTGCTCACCTTATCTCTATTAAAATCAGAGCCAGCAACATAGAAAGGTGTATCTATCATATTCATTTAATTCAAAATTAAATATTAAAGAACTCAAACAATTTGACCTACCATAAAAAATAAAATTTGGGAGCGTAATTGTAAACAATAAAAAAAGAAAACAACTAATTGTTCTGAAAATTACTCAGCATGTACTCACAAAACAGAATTAAAACCAATAAGAAAGAGGTTGAGGCAAATTAGCGTCATTTTTTGCAAGCATTGAACTAAACCTACCCAACACAAATAAACGTGCAGTTCTATCATAATTACTAACAAATTAACAATTCTCAGCAGCCACCATCAAAATCTCATGATGACAAACTACTAAAGCTATATCCAACTTGAACTCTCTGAAAATAACCTTATATCTTTTATTTATAAAAAATATCGGGTACATAACTTAATATTCATGTTTTTATATACTCACATTTAGCTAGATTTGGTCAGTTCAGAAGTTACTCGTAGCCTGACTTATTAAGAGCTCAAGAAAATAGACACACTAACATTACATGCAGCCACACTATGCTGTCCCTTAAACCCGCACAGGGAAGGTTAGCATTACCTTCAGTAGGTCCAAGTATCATGAAGTGCCACAACTACAATAAGCAAAACAATAATAATAATAAAAAAAACCAAAGAGTTTATGCAAATCATTTACGGACGAGTAATTAATGTTGTATCCTACTATAAAATTTTTGTATTAATCCACCAAAAACTTCATTGAAAAAAAAAAAAATACTACTTGCAATCCTATATATAAGCAACAAAGACTTATTTTTAAATATATTAATTATTCATTTTCTTTTATTCCTTTAATTTATTAATAAGACTATTTATAAGACACTCACCAATTTTCCATGCATCAACCTTTTTTTTTTTTTTAGAGAGAAGATTTTTTGCATGAGGAATACTAAAGGACACTTGCTACATTGCTCTGACCACCGTAAGAACGATATGGCTCATATGCATGAACCAATATTTGCTGGTTTTGAGTCCAACGAGCAGACAGATTTCGATCAAAACATGTTGCCTAAGGATTCAAGTGAAGAGATTGTTGAAGATTCGCTAGACATGGCTAACGAGAATGAGGATTCATATGAAGCTGCTATTGAGATTGTTGAACATTCACTAGACATGGCTGATGAAAATGCAGAGGATTCATACGAAGCTGCTATGAGATTGTTGCAGATTCAATAGACATGGTTGACGAGAATGAAGAGATTTCATCTGAAGTTGTTGTTGAGATTGTTGAAGATTCATTGGAGATGGTTGAAGAGAATGAAAGGGAGGGTGAAGAAACCATTTTTAGACACATTCAAAAATCAAGGCATTAGGACGGTTTAACTGGAAACAAAGTGGTTTATCCGAATGGTTGTGCTCCCTCGACTTCCAATGGCAACTACAGTAACGAGTTGTTTGATCTCAACAAATTTCCAGATGAAGGACACAATTTTGGTTGTGAAAATGAAGCTTTGAACAAGGAGGTTTTAATAGTGGTTAAGATATATTTGGATCATTTATAATAAATTGCTTGAATATCAATGTGTTCAAATGAGTATGTGACTAAGTTGAAGATTTGTTTAGATTGCTTATGTGACTAAGTTGAAGATTTGTTTAGGTCGTTTCTACAAAGTTTCTTGAATATCAGTATGTGATTTGATTAACTTCATGTATTGCGCCTTATGTATTTTTTACTTTAAAGAAAGTATTGTTCAGATTACCTTATGAAACATGTCTTTGCATATGGCACTTATCCTGTTATGTGAAACGTACTCTTCCTATTTGTTATGCATAACCAAATCATTTATTAAAAGTGGACAAGACTCCTTAAAGTAAACTTCTTTATAATACCTTTACTGAGTTAAAACCATGACGCACTTGTGCTTAGCTGTTTCAATTATATGTTCATCCTGCCTTTACTGGAATATTTTTCGTGGTTCAACACACACAGAATGATTGAGGTGGCAGTCTATTTGGTTACTGACTCATGTCATTGGGATGCAAATTTTGACACCATATCAATTAAAAATGATGGGTTCATCATAGCTGAACAACACTTGCTTAGTAGGTAGAATGTGTTTCCACTATATAGGTTTTAGAATCAATTTTGGCTCCAAATGGGAAATGTACACATGCACTCAATTGAACTCTTATGTAGGGGAAATGATTTTCCAAAAGTTGATCTAAAAACTCATTTATAAAAAAGAGTTTAAAAAAGGAAGCTTTTGGGTCATATTCATGTTCAAATGTTGATCAAGTTTTGGCTTAATTAAACATCACTTGCATGCTCAAATGTTGAACAAGTTTTGGCTCGCTTGGGACATCAAGATCCAGATGTGGTTGGACAAGGAGGTTTCACGTGCTTTCTCATGGCAGGGCTGTATTTTGTGTATCATAATGCAGTGGAAAAAAGGTGTATGACAGTGGTTCAATGGCGTGGTGACTGGCATATAATTAGGCCCACGGGAAGGAGATATGTAACACTCCTTTAATTCTAAATATAATTCATATTAATTTAATTATTACTTTAAGTTTATGAAAATGTGAGTAATTTTTTTTTTTGATACTAGCAAAACAGAATTTAGAAATAGAAGTGAAATGATAAAAACTGCTTATGTATATATGTATCCAACTGTACATCATGGTTTGAGTAATACATAATAGTCAAAGAGAAAACAAAAGTACATCAAAAAACATATACTACCTAACCCAATATATACATAAAAAAGGATCCTATACAGAGCAGTATTTATCTACCCTATCCCTTAAAAAAATATTATAAACTAGGTCTTCAAATCTGGAGGAATATCCTCTGACTCGTCCTCAGCAACATCAGGCATTGTCGTCATCTTCAACAATCACGATTGAACATGCATAACAAAAATAATGGAGTGAGGTGATTTGTTCTAAATCACTTTCACATGTATGGTAGGAATTTAAATACAATTAATGAAGGGAACCTAAGGTTTATTCTAAGTTATACTACACTACTTTTGACTTGGTATAGATCTATACTTCCCATCAATGAGTAATAGTTCTCAACAGAACCTGGGAAGTGGCTGAGAGTACATATACCTCATCAACATCATCACATGGTATAGTCCTCATCATCAATGAGGAACAAATATCAGTTAGGACGTCCATTTATAGAGGTATACTCTCGAACCAATTCCGAAATGTTGAGCAGTTGTCGGGGTTATCAAGCTTGGTCAGGTGAATATCCTAGTTCACGGGCGCTACCCTGGCTATTAGGACTTTCACCATCCGATGCCTACCCCCGAGACCTCCCCAAATGGGTCCCTACCTTTCATTCCTCAATGTACCAAACTGTAGCTTCCCTGACAGGGTGTCATGCCACTGCATGTCCTTTGTTTTACATTACTCACTAATATATTAATTTCTAAAGGTTCATTCTGGTCTCAAGTATTTGAGCACCAGTATAATTTCTACTAATATCTCTGCCTTATATTACAGAGATTTAATCCATACATATCATTCATATAATTCATAATTCAAATTAAAGCACATAAGCAATAATTCAATAAAAATAAAGATATACAAATTAAAATAAAGTCTGATAATTAAGAAATAAATCATAGAATGGTCTCCTCAATCATTTCAACTCATGTGATACATTGGTGGCTATTAATGATCATACCGAGAAATGTTTACCTTTACATTATTTGAGAATCATACTAAGAAAAGTCAAATATTTGAATCAAACAATTCATTATCTTTTATTATTATATTTTGGTATATTATTTTATAATTTTTAATTTATCTTATGATACATAAATAAACGAGAGTATTTTTAGCTATCATTCTTTAATGAGAGCGTTTTTAGGAAATTTTCTTATCCTCTTATCTCTTTCAATCTATGATTTTCAATATCTTTAGTTTTAACTTGAATTTTAATATGTTTTTTAAAATTATCAATAATTAAATATGATATTGTATCACAATATAAAGTATTTATCATAAATCTATAATATAATTTATATGTTCTAAAATATTTATTTATTACAAATTTTAATTGTAATATAATTTATATATTTAGAAGTATTTATTTATTATAAATTTTAGTTATATAAAATAAATATTTATTCTGTACAATGCATAGGCTAAACTACTAGTTAAAGTATATCTTGGAAATTAATAATATAGTTAAGTGGATATTCAAAAAGATTATAATATCCAATCTGTTCAAGTGATTTAGAGGTATAATCTCCCTTTTGAAGTTCAAATGTTAATTGACTTGATTATTATATTTTAAATGTAGGATATATATAATAGCTAATTCAATACAAATCTAAACAATAACTTACCATGCACACAATATTAAATATATTACTTTCTCAATTCTTACATTACTATATAAATGGAAGATGTTATGCAAATACATATTCTACTCTACCTTCTCCTTTTTCACAAAAGAATCCAACCAATTAGAATGGAATATTAATTTCTCCAAGACCTCAACACAGATTGCAATAATTGGTTTTTATAAGTTCGAGTAGTTCAACTATAGAATGTTTTTACAACACAAAATGATGAAGATCTCTAAACTTATTGGAAATGATACTACTGGATGAAAAGGTAAACATTTATTTTTTAAATTAATTGAATACATTATTCACATAATTATTGCATATGTCATGTTTAATGTTTTCTAATTTTTTATTATATTTTATGCTCTGTAATATAAAAATATCACACTGACAAAGTTCATGTCGTTAATTACAATTTATTTTCCATGTTAATCCTCAAACTATTTTTTCCAAACAAAGTTTACAATCAATTTTTCTCATAAAATTTAATACTAATGTTTACTTTTATCCTCATGTTCAACAACCACATTAATTACACTTACAATCACCTCATCCACAATATCCTAACAATGTCCGTCTCCTAAATTTTGACAGATATATGTTTTTTATGAATAATTTGCAAATATTTTAATTTGTAAATTAAAGTTTTGACAAATATTAATTTCCAAATAATTTGTATAAATAATATAATTTTAAAAAATATATGTTAATTTTATACATACATACATACATACATACATACATATATATATATATATATATATATATATATATATAATTTCAACAAATATTTTACAATTATTTTTTTATAATTTAATGTAATATTTCTTTAAAATATTTTTAATATCTCCAAATTATGTCATATACAATTATTTATAAATCAGTCAACACGTGGGTCAATATCTAGTTATTCAATGAATATTTATCATAGACAATCATATTTATATTAGTATAATAGTTTAGTTCAATATCCATCAATGTGATAAATCAATTTTATTGTATTAGAAATATATTTTAATTATTTTCTTGAATACACTTGACATATGTATACTGTAAAATATCCATTTATATTCAAAACCAAATATATTCCAATTAAAAATAAAAAATGGTTAGAAACAACCAATTAGGTGTTGAGAGCAACACTATTCACACAATGAGCAATGTTAGCCAGTAAGACACTTTTAAACATATTCTTTAACACCATTTCATTATTAGTTCATTTTCAAAAAATTCAATTTAGTTTACCTCATAGATAGTTCACTTTTAAAAGAGTATAGAGTTTGCCTAGTAAATAGTAATCAAGTGATTCCATTGAGGTTTAGTTGCTTGTTTGTAATCCATGAGTTGTCACCAATTTTAAGTTAGTTTAAAGGTTTTGATATTAGTTCTCAAATAAATGATTGGCTTAGATAAAATTTTCATCCCTCAAAAATTCAAAATTTCCCCCATTGGTCCCACTTTTAATTTTCTTTTTCCAATTCAGTGTTTATTTTTCCAATCCAATAACCGAATATCACTCTAAGCAATTTATAATATCAACATTGGCCAACAGACATTTTTGGAGTAAGTTCTCCACTGTCTTGCTTACATTCTCATCAAATATATTTGAAGATTTCATTTTCAATTTCAACTACTTCAAAAAGAACAAAGCAAGAAATTTGAGTTCACACTGGAACAGGAGTTGAGTGAATCTAAACAATGAGAGTGAATTAGAGACATATTTTGAACGATAATCTGAAAGGGAAATATTGAGTATTGACAAGAAATATGACATAAGGGACATCTTATGAGCAATATGAAAAATAAAATGAGAAAACAAACTAAAGCAACTAACATTTAGAATCTTAAGGGTACTCAAAAATGAGTGCCCTTAAAATTTGTATAAAAATAGGCTTTGGCAATATTACTGGTTTCAGAAAAAAAAAGATTGCAGGTTGTGTGTTGGCAAATAGGATCACACATCATAGTAAGAGATATAAGATTTGGAGTAGAAAGAACAATATTTTCGTAAGTTGCTTCTTGAATGATAATGCCTATGATTAAACTGGAAATATTGGAATTTGATATGCAGAGGAATTTTGCATCATGATGTAAATTACAATGGTCAAGAACCAAAGTATTGAGCATGTGACATGTCGAAAAAGGCTCAGCACCGGCACTTGCAATAAAAGTGACATGCTAGAGAGAAAGCTTTCCAATGCTGGCAAATGCAGGGAATTTGGAAGTTCTGTCACGTAAGCGACAGCCCAAATGGAAAACCTATGAAATGTCAAAGACTAATAGGAAAAGATAAAACAATGTAACTTAAAACCACGTTCAAAATTTAAATTAACTTCAATTGTCAACTGCTGGTGACACAGCATATCCTGTGACCTGACCTAATCCAGGAGTTCACATTCAATGCAAATTTTAGGCCTCAAATCAAGATTATGCAGGGAAATGGAGCTGTCTTGATGAGACAGCACCCATGATACAAATTTCCTAAAATGGGTGAGGTAGATAAAACCTCAGAAATTGAACATGAGATTAATGAAATATTTTCCAAATTCCTTCCATTGAGTAGACAAGACATAAGTCTGAACAGCATATTGTGTTCATATATTTCATTATGTGGAGCAAAACAAAAGTCAGGTGTAACTGATCCAGTGATCCAGTCCTTGTCCTCAGTTCTATCTTTGTCACTCTACATCCTTCTCTTCAACTTCAACCTCAACTTCCCCAATGTTCCTTTTCCTTCAAGCACACCTAACCTATGAAATTTGCAAAAATATTTCATAAATTTACTGCTTTCGAATGCATTAAATGAGGTGAATCATTTATTGGAATAAAACAAAAGAAGAGAGAAAAAAATGGGAATAAAGATGAAAAATATGTGAGAAAAATATTAGAGTTTAATGGTCATGCACTGTCAGTGTAAAAAGTTTTACATTGTCATCCAATTAGAAATCACCATTAATATGACTTTTAAAGTATTTATTATAAAAGTCAATAAACTTACAATAAATGGTGGTTTGTGATTGGATGACAGTGTAAAACTACTTTATACTATCAGTACATGACCATTAAACTCAAAATATTATCTCTAAATTACAATATATTTTGTTTAGAGTTGTGCAAATATTTTTAGTTAGCAGGCAAATGATTATGAATTTGACACTAGCCTTGGGAATTATTTCGCAAACCCAGATTCCAACTCTGCCAGTTTTTTTTTTTAAATCATCAATTACTATTTCTATTTTTTTTTTGACAAGGAAAAATATAATATTATTAATAGGCACAAGTTGTACCTTGAAAGCCACATACAGAACAATACACGATCACCGGTCCAATACATATTAGCAGCTTGAAAAATCGTTTGAAATACCATCCAAAATTAATAGACCCCTGCCCCAACAAAACCACGTAATAAAGCAATCATAATGGTCTCCCCCCCTCGCAATCACAATCGCCCCCACAAGAAAAACACACCCTGCTACCACTAGCTTTTTACGAACCAAGTTTGTGTCCCCATCTTACTGTTAAGTGACAGACACATACCCAAATGGAAGACACCCCACAATTAACACTCTGCCCCTAGTTCTCAGAACAGATGTTGGCGCGCAATGCTTGCTAGATAGTTTACAGGCTCCCCAAACCAGCATGATATTGAATAAGTAAATCCCTGTCTTTTGCAGCTGAGCCAATTCTAGGACCATGATTTTGCTAATTCCATTATTTCATCCACATCCATTGTCTTTCCTTGAAACACCGTCTTATTTCGGGCCACCCAAATTGTCCGTATAAATGTAAACCAAATCACTTGCCATACCTCATTCTTGATTTCTACTTTAAAATGCAGTCCCTAAAATTGAACATAGTGGCTGTTACATTCTGTGTGTAGGGCTGTTGAGACACCTAACCAATCTAAGCATCGTGATTATATTTGCCACACTTTCTTGCATTGAAAGAACACATGGACTGCAGTCTCCACCTTTGAAGAACACATCGGACATATGCTTTCACTACTAGTTAAAATACCCCTCTTGATCAAGTTGTCTTTTGTTGGAACCTGCTGTTGAGCTAGTTTCCACACAAATGATGTTACTTTTGCTAGTGAGAACTTGTTCCAAATAACTCCACAGAAACTTGAGATACATCCCCCGTCCAAACCCACCTGTCACTCATATGTTCCTGCATTTGTTGCTGTTCCAACACCACCTGTATATCAAGAAGCATGTCTTCGTCCCACTAGAATAATCTTCTCCATTTCCAATTCCACACTACCCATTCTCCCTCACCCCAATACCCTACATCTGCTACTCTTTCTTCCCTATTAATGGAGAGCTTATATAGCCTATTGAGATGATTACATAATAAATCTCCCTCTAACCATGGATCACACCAAGAGCGAGTGTCTCACCCTTGTTGATTAACCATGCTCAACCTTTAATTCTGTTCATATCCAAATCCTATTTTTCCCATGCTATTTCTTTCTTTTCTATTTTACCCATATAAAAGATATCATTTGATCATGTCATTATTTGATCCTATTTTCTCTGCTAATAATGTTCATTAAACCATGTACCGTCATTGTGTTGTTTCTGTTGCACCCAAGAATGTATTTCTTGATATTAATACTGGATTTTGTCATGCTGTTCCCCACAACAATAGTTTCTTAAGGGTTAAATTATATTTTTGGTCCCACAATTTATTTTCAAAATTCAATTTAGTCCCACTATTTTTAAAATGTTCAATTTGGACCCTTAATTCTTAAAACTGATACATGTTTCCCTTTCTGTCAAATTGAAATAATGCTGTTAGGGTTTACGATTACCGATGATTTTGAATCGTCACTAAAAAACCATCAGTAATTAGTGACAGTTTTTAACTGCCACTATTTCATAACTTTTATCATTTTTTAAAGTTTAAAAAATTTAACATTAAATAATGGTGGTTTAAAATTGCCAATAATTAGCAATGGTTTTTTTTTTTTACGGTTTAAAACTGTCGCTAATCATAAACCCTAACAACGTCATTTCGATTTGACAAAAAGGGCAACATTGCATTGGTTTTAAAAATTGAGGGACCAAATTGAACATTTTAAAAATAGTGGGACCAAATTGAATTTAGGAAATAAATAATGGGACCAAAAATATAATTTAACCTTTCTTAAATTTAAAAGTTTTCATATGTAAAGGCCAAATAAAAACATCTACAACAAGTAGTATAAACAAGGCACAAGAAATATAGCAATCTATCTTTTGAACATGAATGTTATTAACCACTTCAAAAGAATAAACAAACTGTACGTTTTAGGTACGTTCCCCACAATCATGGTTTCTTAAACATAATATTTTTCATTTATCAAAGTTGAATAAGAAAACACCTATAATAAACTTGTAGATGATTGTGACAATCTAACATAATCATGTGATTTTATTGTATTAGGATTTGCTATTATTTCTTTCCTTTTTTAGGTATAACATTTATGGGAAGAATTATTTTCTCCTGATTCTTTGGTCCAAATCAGTACAAAATATGCTCTCTTGATTCTTAGCTCCAAATCAATGCAAAATAAATCTCTTGATTCTTAGGTCCAAATTAGTGTACAAAATAGAGCTTGATCTGATCCATCCCTGACCCCAATGTTGGCCCCATCATGGAAAAACTAGAGTATTTGCTTAAGGGGGAGGCTGGTGCACTGATGACCAGCTCAACCAAAGGGTTTGCTTTTTCTATCACAACCATAGGCCATAAATTGAATGGCCAAAACTCCATCTAGTGGGAAAGATCAGTTCGCATTTTCCTCCAAGGAAAAAGAAAGAAAGGGAAAACTGTTGGTGCAATAATAGTAGCCTAGAAAGGTGATTTGTTACATGATTTAAATACTTGCAAAGAAAAAAAAAACAAAATTATGGATTGTAGACTTTGGAGCTTTAGATTACATGACTAGAGACATAGCTGTCTTTGACAACTATTCTCCATGTTATGATCACTCAACAATTCGGATAGCAGATGGTACCCTCTTAAAGGTTGTTGGTAAAGGTTCAGCTGTTATTTCAAAGGATATCACTTTGGATTTAGTATTTTATGTACCTAAACTTGATAGCAACTTGCTGTCTATCAACAAATTGACAAAAGATTTGAACTACATCACTAAATTTTCCCTAACTTGTGTTATAACACCTCTTGTTGTTTTTATTTATTTATTATGTTTAGTAATTATTTGGTGTGGAATTTTTTTAGCATATATTATTAATCTTAATAAAAATAGAATGTGTAATCACACCCATAGGATCATAAACGCATATTGGACATATCATACATTATAACCAAAATCCAAGATACGTGGTAAAGTCATATACAAAATCTGTAGTAAATCAAAGTATCTCATAATAGAAACTAGTTGACTGACTACATATACACAACCACACCATTAATATCTAACCCCTTCATATAATATAACAAAAAAGAAGAACCTAGAATTGGAGCAGTTAGTGTATGAGCTAAGTCTATACCATCCTAATCACCAAATGCTAAAGCCTTCAGAGTCTTGAAGTATGAGCCTCATCAATGTTGGGATTCCTACCATTTTTGACGAGAAAACATACATACAAGAAAGAAAATAAAGAGTAAGGTCACATTACTCTTATATTTAAGGACACAAACAACGAACCTTTACAGTTGCAATCAAACAGAATAATCACTGTGAGTGATCAATTGAGTATGCAATGCAAGGGGAACTAAAGTTTCCATCTAAGTTTGACAAACTCATGCTTGTGGGCCTAGTACCTCTTGATTCCCATGATCAAAGGTCTTATCATTTACTTTGGGTGACAATTAGGAGGACATATTCCTTCTTGGTACTTTCCTTTTTTAGACAAACACGAGTTTTGATCACCTTTTGAAGGGATACTCTCCACCAATCCCAATGATGCTCATCAGTTTGTCGGGGTTATTGAGCTGGATAAAGTGAATTCTCCCTTTTCAGGATTGTGAGTCTTGACTCTTAGGATTTCACAATTCAATTTCTTCCTACCCCTAAGACATTCGAGAGTCCTTCCTACATCCTTCAGGTACCATATTGTGGTCAACCCTCATACATACTTCACTTTACACAATGCACATGATGCGTGTCTCTAACTTAGTATTGGCACTTAAATGAAGGACTTATAATTCTCATGAAATTTTGGCAGAGTTTCCTTTATTTTTGGTACTTTTCCTTATACCTCTACATGACTATGGTTAATAAACAAATAGAGACACAACCTTTTAGACAACAATCATCATCATTCCCATCCTTTATCATTCTCAATTTCAATAATTTCTCATAGGCTCCTATGGCCACATCTTTTGGTATCTCTCAACCTCGCCATTGACATATCACATTACACATATATCTCCTATACTATTTAACATCATATCATAACACTTTGATCCAAGCATAATGATTAGACAAACAATTTACTCATCAACACCATTCTTAAATCCATTCAATTCACATAGGTACTAAGGGCTAAATCTCTCAATAATTTTCAAGATTACCATACATATAGCACATTTCAAACATATCTCAACCACATTTCCAGTATCTCATGACATAATATCTCAACACTTTATTTCAAGTAAAGAATTAGAACAAAGTTAATTCACACACTTTTGCCATTCATTGACCGAATTGCAGCACACAAAGCTAGCAAGTTCATTTTGCTTCCATTTATGATTCTTAGCTCAAAGCTATTTACTAACATTGAATCATTTAGTCCTTAACTTACCTTTTTCATTTAGTCTAGATACTAATATTCCTTCACAATGCAAGAATTGAACCATTTAAATTAAAAAATAGAATTCTAAATTCAAATATGAGTAATTAATTTCCATGCATTCTTACTAATGACTAATCTTAGAAATATATCGTGTAGTACTTTACCATTCCATCACCATCTACAAGTAAGATTACCCCAATACTTTATGCTAGTAAATTCTAGTCTATGATCATTAAAACCAAAAGTTAAATCTAAACCATTTTATGTCACTCACCACTCATAGACATAAGTTCAAGTTTACTTATTTCATTTCTCTTGTTAACTTTTCCATTACAACATACATCAATTTCAAGCTTCCATTATGCCTCAAATAAACAATAGCCTCAAAAGCTTATTCCCATAGTTACTAGAATACAACACATTTCTCTTTTGATAAATTCAACTTCAAGTCATGTTATTAAACTCCCCTAACGCATTCTTCATGTGTTTCTCACTAAATCTAAGTGAAATTCACTCTATCTAACTAGGCCTAACAATTCATGACCTTGTTAGTTAATTCGTTCACCTTCTAACACACCAAAATGCTATTTTAAAAATGATTTTTCTGCTGTCAAAGGAAAATAGGACAGCTTATGATCACATGCGCAAAACATGCTTTTCAAGGCTCAAAATGAATCCAATTTCATCTATTGTTTTCCTACATGTTCCTTAATGTTATGGCATCCATTACTAATCAATTTAAACACAAAACATTAGACTTTCTACTGCTACAGAGTGTCTAGACAACAACTCAAATTTTCTGCACAAGTGACACTTCCAAGCATCAAAACATGTCAAAATGACCTCTTTTACTTACCAAATTTTAGGGGCATTGTTAGGACAAAAGATGATTATGTAACCCTCATTTTGTTTTGATTATGCCAAATAGACTAATGTTTTTATCATCGTTTGAATGATCGTTTTTGAAATACATAAAAATTATGTTGTTTATTCATTACAGACAAAAGTTATCAAAGATTGTTGGTTTTAGTTTTTATTTGATATGTTTTATACATGTTTTGACCCTTGTCTAAAAATTCACAAACTAACTTTCTCATAAAAGAAGATATCAACATACCTACATCCAAAAAGATACAACTATCTACCAAAAAGAAAGAACTTTAGTATACTTGCCAGTATTATAAAGCACAACATGCCCACTGCAACAATATTGAGTATGAGAAAGCCAAGATAAACAAATTGCTTTATCCTATCAGTGTGGTTGGTTGGTGAAAAGCATTAAATGTGGCATTCAATGCTCCAACAGACAATTTCTTCTTTATACAGCAATAGACGAAGGATGTCTTTGAAGCACTCACAACAAACACTTTTGAAGAAGCACTATAAATAAAATAGAAGACTTGTGTGAACAACATATATTTTTGTTAGAATGCTAGCTAAATTCTTTGCTTTTCAATCTCCAAGTGCTTAGCTCTCTCTCTTAATTGTAAAAGAAATCTTTGTAAAAATATCTTAGACAGGTTCTTGAGCTTCAGTGTATATTCATCTGATAAATTGCAACCTAGTCTATGAACACTTACCCTTTAACCATTCCTATGTGAAATTGGTGAAAGCCTGAAGAGGCTTTATGTTAAAGAATACTTGGTTTGCTTGGAGAGACAAGTGAAATTATAAAACTTTGTGTCTTTCTCTTTTATTTCTCTCTTGTTTCTCTAAAAGTGTTTTCATCTTAAAAGGAATCGTTTTACTTTAAGATTTTCTTTTGAAATCTGTTTTAGTAAGCTATACATTTCGTTTATTGATCAGATGATACTTGTTTTCGAAAAGGTTTTGCAATAGTTGTTAAAAACACAATTCAATTTCATGTACTTTACAGTGTGGTATCAGAGCTCAGCTTGTAAGGGTTGAGCACCTTATCAAGTGTTAGAGAACAAAGATCATTATGACAAACCTTGAAGGACATTTTATTCTTGAAGGAGCCTTCTTGTCAAGGTCTCTAGCATTCCATGGAGAAGATTATGCCTACTGGAGAGATAGAATGGAGATGTACATCAAATCCACTCATTACAACATTGGAAAATCATTACTCATAGAGATCTTATTATCACAAAGCCTGAAAGTGAATACAATCAAGATGATTTTAACATGCTCCAACTGAATGCTAAAGCAAGGTATATCATTACTTGTGCTTTATCCAAAACTGAATATAACAATTTTGCAGTTACAAAACAATAAAGGAAATGTGGTATGCTATTTGCATAACACATAAAGGTATTGAAGATGCTTATTTAAGAAGAGCTGCAACTCTTCAAAGACACTATGATATGTTCACCATGAAGGAAACAAAAACCATTGATGAAATGTTTGGAAGATTTCAAACAATCATCAATGGTCTTCAAAGTCTTGGTGTTGAGTTTACCAAAGCTCCAAACAATCTCAAGATTTTGGACAGTTTTCCCAAAGTGTGGGAATCTAAAGCTACAGTTATAATAGAAGCTAGAGACATAAAAACTCTAACTCTTGATGAGCAACTAGAAGCTCAAAGAGTCCATGAGGTTCATCTTTTCAAAAGAGACCAAATCAAAAGCAACGACCCTATAGCCTTGAAAATTGGTGAAACTAGTCACAGGGCAGAAGAAAAGGTGAAAACAAAGGCAAAAGATAAAACTCTTACAGTTTAGTTCGACGAGTCAGAAAGCTTAGATGATAATTCGAGCTGTTCAACAAATGATGAAATCTCCGTAATGACCAAAAAGTTCAAGAAGATGCTCAAAAAGAAAAGAAGATTCAAGCATTCCTTTAGACAGAAAGAGAATAGGTTTAAAAAGCCATCTCAAGAGGAAAGCAATGAACTCATTTGCTTTGAGTGCAAGAAACTTGGACATATGAAGGCATAATGTCCTAAGTTGGAAAAGAGATGGACCTAAAAGAAAAAAAACAAGGAAAAGAATCTTCTAGCAACGTGGGAGGACTTGGACAGCAGTAGTAGTAGCTCAGATAAAGAAAAAGCCAACATCTGTCTTATGGCAAATATAGACGAAACAATACCTAAGGTAAATTTTACTCATAAGTCTTATTCAAATTCATCTGATGATGAAGAAGAGACGTCTTATGATACTCTTCTTACAAATTCCCAAATGATCTCTCTTGAGTATAAGAAATACAAAGAAAAATACAAAAAAGATATGTTAGAAAATGAAAAACTCAAGAAAGATCTGGAGAACTTATCTAGTAGTCAAGCTTCAGATCCTAATAAGACTATACTTTCATCTAAAGTCAACAGATTAAAGAAGGAAGTTTTAAATAAGATCTGGCCAAATTTGTGGATGGTTTTTCAAAATTATACTTGATTTTAAAACATAGAAAACCTTCATTTGACAAATTTGGTATAGGCTTTGATAAAGAAAAAGATTCTAAACCATCATCTTTTAAGTCTTATTCAACCTTTTCCAACTTTTTTGGCAAACCTAGATACTCATCTCAAAGGTGTCAACACAAAAGAAAATAAAGGTCAAATAAGACCATTAGGACTAACATAAATTACCTAAGAGTATTTGGGTACCAAAATCTCAAATCATTCTTGTTGCAGATATCCTTAATAGGAAGAAGGAAGGGTTCATTTCGGTACTTGGACAATAGACACTTATGTCACATGATGTGAGAAAAGTCTATGTTCCTAAACCTATACCCACTTAAGGGAACTGTTTCCTTTGGAGGAAATGGAAAAGGAAAGATATTTGGTATAGATAAAGTGGGTAAGCCACCTCTTCCAACTATTGATAATGTGCTATATGTTGAAGTCTTAAAGTATAACCTACTTAGCATAAGTCAATTTTGTGATAGTGGGTTCATTATCTCCTTCAACAAGGATTCATGCATAGTCAAATGTAGTGATGAGTCTATTCTTTTTACTGCTAAAAGACACAACAATCTTTATAAGATTGAACTTGAGGATTTAAACAAACAAAATGTAACATGTTTAATGTCCAAAGAAGATGAGAGATGGATTTGGCATAAAAAGCTTGGCATGTAAACCTAAAACATATTTCAACATTGCATAGAAAGCATTTATTAAAAAGGTTGCTTGAGATTTCTTTGAAAACTCATCTTCTTTGTGAAGCTTATCAAAAAGGGAGGCAAATTAAAACACCCTTTAAATCCAAAAATGTTGTTTCCATTTCTAGACCTTTAGAATTATTACACATAGATTTGTTTGGTCTAACAAGAACTCTTAGTCTTGGTGGAAAAAAGTATGGATTTGTTATTATAGATGACTATTCTAGATATACATGGTTATACTTCTTAGCTCACAAACGTGAGTCTTTCAATATGTTTGAAATATTTTATAAATGTGTTCAAAATGAAAAAGATTTTTGTATTACTGCCATCAGAAGTAACCATGGAACTGAATTTGATAATGCTGAGTTCAAATTCTTTTGTGAAAAGAATGGTATTTTCCACAACTTCTCTTCATCGAGAACACCTTAACAAAACATGATAGTTGAAAGGAAAAACACAACTCTTCAAGAGATGGCTAGAACCATTCTTTGTGAAAATTTAACTCCTAAGTATTTTTTGGCAGAAGCTATAAATACAACATGTTATGTTTAAAATAAAATATTGATAAGACCATTGATAAATAAGATTCTTTATGAACAGTGGAAAGGAAGAAGAGCTCACACTTCATACTTCCATCCATTTGGATGTAAGTGTTATATCTTCAACACTAGAGATTAACTTGAAAAGTTTGACTCTAAGGTTGATAAAGGTATCTTCTTGGGATATTCTGATACATCAAAAGCATATAGAGTTTTTAACCCTAGAATGTTTGTTGTTGAAGAATTTATTCACATTAAATTCAATGATGCAATAACTCCTAATAGCAGACTATCAAATCTTGAAGATGATTTTATAGATTTACGAATAGGTTCATCTGATCGTATAAGAACAAATGAAGCAAAGACATTAGAAGATGCTCCATAATAATAAATTGACAATCGAACCAAGCAACCTCACAAAGATTGGAAGTTTGTAGCATATCATCCATAAGATCAAATTATTGGAGAACGGACAGAAAGTGTTAAGACCAAATCGTCTTTCAGAAATCAAGCATCATATGCATTTGTTTCAAAATAAGGCCAAAGACTATTGAAGAAGCATTCACAGATGATGACTAGATCATAACAATGGAAGAAGAACTACATTAATTCACTAGAAATGATGTATGGACTCTTGTTCCCTAACTAAAAGCATTATTGGAACAAGATGGGTATTTCGCAACAAGCTTGATGAAAATGGAAAGGTAATAAGAAACAAAGAAAGGTTAGTAGCTCGAGGGTATAATCAACAAGAAGGTATTGACTTTATTGAAACTTTTGCACCTGTAGTTAGGTTAGCCTTTGTTGTTCATAAAAACATTAAGGTTTTTGAAACAAATGTTAAAAGTACTTTCCTAAATAGATTCATTGAAGAGGAAGTTTATGTTAAACAAACTCCTGGCTTTGAAGTTCCAACTCTTACAGACTATGTTTTTAAACTCAAAAAGGCTCTGTATGGTCTTAAGCAAGCACCTTGTGCTTGGTATGACAGACTAAACAGTTTCTTAATTGCAAATGGTTTTATGAGAAACAAAGTAGACACAACCTTGTTTAGAAAAAAAATCCAACAAAGATTTCGTTATACTACAAATATATGTAAATGATATTATTTTCGGAGCTACTAATGAATCTTTGTGCAAGGACTTTTCTAACTTGATGCAAAGCGAGTTTGAGATAAGCATGATGGGAGAACTAAAGTTATTCTTGATTTGCAAGTTAAATAAGAAAAAGAAGATATATACATCCATCAACAAAAGTATATCAAAGAACTACTCAAAAAGTTCAAGATGGATGGATCTAAGCCTATAAGTACCCCTATGCATCCGTCTGTCACTATGACAAAGGACGAATTAGGTAAACTTGTAGACCAGACTGCCTACAAAGCTATGATTGACTCACTTCTCTATTTAACTGCTAGTAGACTAGATATTATGCATAGTGTCTGCTTATGTGCTAGATTTTAGTTTGATCTTAGAGACTATCATTTAAAAACAATAAAAAGGACTCTTAGATATCTAGTTAGTACCTTTAACCTAAGTTTATTTTATAAGAAAAATAAAGATTTTAGGTTAGTAGGCTACTGTGACGCAGACTATGTTGGTGACAGGATTGAAAGAAAAAGTACAAGTAGTGGATGTCACTTCATCGGACCATGTGTTATTTCATGGGCTAACAAAAAGCAAAAACTCAATTGCTCTATCAATTGCTGAAGCAGAATATGTGTCAATTGCTAGTTGTTGTTCATAATTGCTATGGGTAAAATATTAACTTGAAGATTACTCTAGTTTTGAACATAACATTCTAGTGTTTTGTGACAATACTAGTGCAATCAATTTGTATAAAAATCCCATTCAGCACTCCAAAGCTAAACATATAGAAACAAAACATCATTTTATTCATGATTATGTACAAAAGGAGTTTTTGATATTTAGTTTATTGATACAAATCATCAACGGGCTGATATATTTACAAAAGCTCTTCCTAAAGAACACTATAATTCATAAGAGAAAACTTGTATATAAAACTTTTACATGACAAAATCGTCTTACTGCATCACCTTATATATATGTTCTCATTACATCATCTTATGCATATTTTTAATATATTGTCTATATATATATAACTTCATCTTGTGCTATCGTTTTATTCATTCGTCTGATTATTCTTACTAACTTGTGATTTTCATGTGAAAGAATATGAAAAGTTTATCTCTTATCTGACCCCTTCTTATTAGACCCCTCCATCTGTTCTCATCCTAGTCATCGAAAAACCCCTTATTGATTAACCTAAAACATGTGTTGTATTTCTCTACTCCACCAAGTCACATTCAATACACGTCACTTCAGTGCTGACGGTTTTCAAATTTTCAAAATAACTGCCCCTTTTAAATTCACTCTTTAACTTTCTTTTACCTTTTTGAAAAACCTACTTTCTCTTTTTCTCTTTGTCGCACTCCCTTTTTTTCTTAGAAACTCAGAGCTCTAGTGAACCTGCATCCATGGCCACTTAAAAGCAACTTGCTATTATGGAAAGATTTCCTGAGAATGATGTTGCACCTAGAAAATGGGTTAACTTGAAAAAGCTAGAAGAATGAGGCTTTCCCATAACCCTCTACATCAAGAACGTAGGTTATGAAGCGTATGGGCAACACAAAACCCATTAGTACTACACCCTATATGCATACTTTTAGGCCTCAACGTCTGTAGTAAATGGAACCATCACCAAAACCGTTGATAACCAATCCATCATCATCTCCACTGACACAATCACGACAATGTCTGGCTATAAGAAAGGAGGAGATTTGTTCACAACTGATTGGGAAAAAGGTTATAACTCTTGAGACTGTTGATTTGGCACTTTATGGAAGACCCAGACCTCAAATAGACAATAGAGACGTTCTGAAGAAGTTCTAGTATGCCTCAAGCATGAAGAGAGATTGCAAGCTCTTGTACAATCTCTTACTTCACATTATTATGCCAAGGAAAAGGTTTAAGGACAACGTCTCTTTGTGTGATTATTTCTGTCTGTATAGGATACTGACAAGACAGAAGTTAAACTTTTTTGCTCTTATCCTTGACCATTGGAAGTCATGCCTCATCAAGTCAAGGGAAAGTTCAAAGGAGAAGCAAAGGTATCCTATTTCCTATGTTATGTTATTTACTGAAATTTTGAGAAAAGCTGGTGTGAATGAAGCTGGTTGGAGTAGAAGCAAACCAGGCTCTAAAATTGATGTCTCCATCATCAAGAAGATGAGGATTGCTCACCTATTTCCTAGATACATTGCTAAACATCGAGAGCTGGGAGTGATTAAAGAAGAACATGCTAATGACCTAGTTGGCATTGCTTTTAAAACAAGATTGTCTGCTAATCCGTCTGTTAACCTTAAACAGACTCAATCCCAAACAGAACCCAAATAGACAAAACCTCTCAGACCTAAACTACCCATCAAAAAGCCTCACCAACTAGAACCTAAGCCCAAACCCCAAACACCAGAACAACCTTCATCCCCTTCTCACAAAAGACAAAAACCCCTCACCATTTGTTTGAAACCCAAACATGTCCTTAAGCCCGATGAAGACGTTACCACTCTTATTAAGGACCTAAAGTTGTCAAAAGAACTGACAAATCCTAAATTTGTTGCATAGAAACAATCTCAATCAGTAGAAGTTATTGAACAGATTGAACAAGTGTCTGAAGATATTATAGTAGAAGTGGCTCCTAAGAAAGACACTAGGAAGTCTAGAAGATTGAAGAAGATAAGCCAACCCAAATCAAGAACTGAGGAAACGAAATAGCTAAGGAAGGCAAAAGCTCTTTCCAAAAGAGCTGAGGAGAAGAAGAAGCAAGAAGAAGAAAAGTTAGCAATAGAATAAGAAGAATAGATTGAAGAAGCTATCTTATAGCCTGTCATTGAGCAATCCAAGAGAGATTTGATAAAAGAGACTAATGACGATGGAGAATACACTATAGAAGAAACAATTGCTACCTTTAAAAGTAAAATACTAGATCTCTTTTATGGGAAGTTCCCCTTATGGTAACTGTTTCTCGAGCTTTTAAGTGTCTGTTTGATGATCTTTTGGCTAAACCAAGCTCTTCAAACTTTGAAAGGATTGTTAAGAATCCTTTGCCTCCATCTGATATAGTATTTGAAGGTCATGGTTTGCCTGAACCTTTTGTTGCTGAAGAAATTGATTCATACATGTACAAATCCCTGACTCTTCCATCTGAAAGGCTTAGGATTGTCACTAAGCCTTATGCTAATCAAGAACAGTGTACATCTGGAAAATCCAAGGAGCACCAACCACTAGAACCTTTTGAGCCAGACACTCTTTGTGCTTTACTTGAATATGAAATTGGTGAAGCCAATAACCCTAGGATGTGTAGAAAAATCATTAAAGAAGAATGGCCCTTGCTAGTGAGGCATGGTTATGTTGAGAAACTAGTTAAACAAGGTGAAGTAACTCCTGCCTTAACATGTGAGCCACATATCAAACCATATATCTGGGAACTAGGTTACAACACAAAATCAGACGCACTCATATTTGTCTACCCATTAACTATCAAAATGAAGTTCCCACCTGGCTATGTAATATGGAGACAAAGAGGACTTCATTGCCATATTCCCCATTTTCTCCTCAAATACAACTATTTAGAATATTTAATTATGTGCAGAACCTACAACTACAAGCCTGAGGTTATTTGCCCCTTTCGTCGTAGGCAGATGAGGTGACAAGATCACTCTTGATGACCACAAATGTACCAAAACAATATTAGGGAGAAGCTAACTATCTGCAACTTACCTCATAAACAGAATACCTTCTTGTGTCTTTAACTTCAGTATCCCTCATTCCACTCTTTAGACCTTTTACCCAACCAATAGAATCCTCACCTTAATTCCCTTGAAAGTGTTTGGATGTTCAACTCACCGCAGCAAACTTGATCCCAAATCCATCAAATGTATCTTTCTTGGATACTCACCTCACCAAAAAGGATTCAAGTGCTTTTCTCCCTCAACAAGAAAATTTTACCATACAGTGGATGTAACATTGTTTGCGCATCAGTCTTACTACCCCAAAATTGGCATTTAGGGGAAGAAGATACCAATTCTAACGGACATGATAGGATTCCAATTTCTTACCTCAAAAGAGGATGAGATGGTTGAACCTATTGCTTATGTAGAACCTATTCCACATAGAACACTAGTAGAGAATAATAAATCTACAACATATATAGAAATTGCAGAAGCTACACCAATAGAACTGCAAGCTTTAAAAAAAGATAAGACAATAAGGAGAAGCTCATCTCAATAGAACTAAGGTTCTATTACTGCACAAGAACTCGATTGAAAGGTTTACTTTAGGAAAAAGAAAAAGTAGATGGTGGTAGAGCCAACCACAGTTTTAATGCATAGCCATGAGTCCAACCAAGCTCCTAAAAATGAAATTTCTTTAGGTAATTTAGTCCTATCTCTGAACACAACTCATATTTATTTAATTTTAAGTTGATAAAATTACAAGAAAATTTTTTGCATTTCATTTTACGTGTGATTGTCTTACAAAACTCTTTAAAGTAGATATATTGTAAGTAAAATAGAATTTGGAAATGAGAGTAAAAGATAAATAAAATAAAGCATATCACATAGTCATAATCAAACCAAACACATAGGTTTCTGAAGTACATATGAAGTTGAATATATTTGAAACTGAAATACAACTAGAATCATAAAATACAGGGAAATAAAAAAATATGTCAAAAGACACTGGCCATCCCCAACTATATACATAAAGAAATATCCTAATTAGAGCAGTGTCATAAATCTACTCCTAAAAATTACGACCCTCGTATCAACGTAATCATCATGCATGTTGAGCAGGATGGGAAACATCGCCATCTTCAAGTACCAACCACGAACAATCATGCATAAAGAAAACAAATAGAAGAGTGAGGCGATTTTGTTCTTAAAATCACTCTCACATAGATGGTAGAACATCCTACCATCACTCACGATAAAACACAGTTGACAATAAATAAAAAGGGAACCTTTGGTTTGTCTAAGTTATAATAACTACCTTTGACTCTGTATGTATCCATACTTCCCACCAAATTGGGAAGTGGTTGGGAAGACATATACTTCTCTCAAATTTTTCACATGGTATAGTCCTCGTCTTCATTGAGGGACAAAGTATCAGCTTAAGACATTCACAGTTCGTCTAGAGGTATACTTCTCACACCAACCCTAGAATATTGAGTAGTTGTCGGGGTTGTCAAGCTTGGTCAATTGAATATCCCGACTCAAGAACGCTACCTTGGTCATTAGGACCTTCACCACTTGACACCTTATCCCCAAGACCTCCGCAAGTGGGTCCCTGCTTTTCATTCGTCAGTGTACCAATTGTAACTTCCCATGCAAGGTATCATGCTATTACATGTCCCTTTCATCACATTACTCTATATTGTAATTATTGTCCTTGCTTGACACTCATAATTTGGAAAAAGGTTTCCTTGGTTTCAGTATACCTGAGCACCAGCACAGTTTTTCCTTAACATCTTTGTCTCTTAGTACAGAGGTCAAGTTTTTCTATCACAATATAATAATTTGGAGTCATAAAATTAGATATACATATAAGCAATAAAAGGAACTCAATGTTTCATCCATATAATTTAATTTAATCTAATTACTTTTAAGTACCAAATTTAATAATTAAATTTACTTAGGGAATCTTAATTTAGAAACTAATTATTTATCAATTAGGACTTGAGTATTAAAATATTTTAAGTATGTGCTTAGGTACTTACTAAAGTTTTTAACCTGTTTAATCAAGGTTAAGTATATAATTGATTTTTCATATTAATGACCGAATTACTTAGAGGTCCTTAAGACAATGAATAATTCATTTTATCCAAGCTAAAGTTTGGTTAATTAGTCATGATTCAAAGGAAATTATGTAAATCAAGTTACTTGTGAATTGTCTCAAAACTAGGTCTTTATAATCAAATTATGAGAAATCCTTTATAATTGTAAAAAAATAGAAAAGTTATATTTCTTAAGAAAAATTATGTTTAACCTTCATTAAAAGGGTTTGCATTTAAGTTCTAAATGTTAAGACAGTGGTATTTTACAAACTAGAAAAAGTATCATATATTTTTGCTCAAAACAGACTCTAGAGGCAGCAGATTCATGCCTCGATTTTGAATTTCAATTTGGATAGGTAAATGATTTTTGTTTGACATGATCTATAGTTTGTTGGAAATGTATTTTTGTCTAGTTTATAAATCACCAGGGATGATCTCAAGCAAAAATCTACAAAAATAGATACGAAAATAACAAGACAGAGGGGTTAGCAGACCTTACTAGAGGACTAGTGACTCTCTTTTGTTATTTTCGTAACCCACTTCAATTTTTCAGCAACCAAGTCAATTTTTTCAAGAAGTACATTGAATTTTTTTTCCTAAAAGTCAAAGATCTTTGAAAATTAAGGTCTATCCAATTTATGGTGATTTTTCAAAGTTTGCAGTTGTCTGCAGGTGTTCCCTATCAAAAAAATGTATGACTTTCATATTCTAAAAATTATTAAAAATAGTAAATGAAAATGAACATAGACAAAGTATATATGCTTGGAAAGCTTATTAAGTATAGTTTCTGTTTGTTCAAGGGGTTTTGGGCAACACACAACAAATCTTTCTAAAATCTCATTTTTATACCAATTGCCAGTTAACGTTTTCAGAAAAGCAATTCTAACTTTGAAAAATTATAATGTTGCAATTATTAACTTTTAAGTTTTTCTTGAGTCTATTTCGAAGAAAATTTTGTCTACTTTGCAAAAATAAACAAACACTTAAAAATATTAAGTATAACTCAAAATATATTAAAAATAGTGAGCAGTGTTCAGGCAGAAAACGAAAACAGCTTACTGCACATCAAGTTCTTCTTTCTAAAAAGCTTTTTTTTCATTAAGTTATTAACTCTAAATGAGCAAAAAGAAATTTAGGATTTCTTAAGAAAGTGATCATCCATTAAGTCTTCATTGGAAGGTCTTAGCCATAAAAGGTTCAAGGAGGGTCCATAGTTCAAATGTTTTTCTTTTACAGTTTCTTGTTACATTAAGGAAAGTCTGCAAGCTTTTCACTCTTGTTTATGGATTTAGTGGTTTATAACCAAACCTTTAACATTTTATGATAAGTTATCAACACAAACCAACATTTAAATGTTAATAACAACATTAAACTAGCATCTAAAGCCATAAAACAAAATAAAGCAGTAAGATAAGAAAAGAACAACAACATAAGTAAAATGCAACAACAACAACAACAACAACAAAGAAAATAAAAGAAGTAATAGGAAAATAAAAAGCTAACGGTTTTGTGGGTAAAATCCACTCCAAAACCATCTACATAAAGCAATTAAAGCTTAAGGGTTTTGGGGAAAAAATCCACTTCAAAACTACATAAAAGCAATTAAAGTTACAGGTTTTGGGGGTAAAATCCACTCCAAAACCATCTACTTGAAAATAATTAAATAAAAAGTAAAAGCTAAGGGCTTTGGGGGAAAAGCCCACTCCAAAACCATCTACATGAAAGTATTTTAAATAAGAATAGCCCCACTCCCCCCCATACCTTAGGTGAAGATTTGAAGAAGAGAAGGAAAAGTGAACACTTGAAGCTCTTAGGTGGTGGTCTTGGATGGAGGTTAAGGGAGAAAGAGAATAGGGGCTTTGGTGACTTGAACATTTTTGAAATGAACTCTAGAGAGAGAGAGGGGGGGAGGGGGGGAGGGGGGGGGGGGTGTTCAGCCAAAGCTGTAAGAGAAAGAAGTGAGAAAAAAATATGACCCAAGTAGCCTTTTTATAAAAGAAGGAAGGTTTTGTTTAGTTAAAAACTGTAGGCTTGTAAGATTATTGTTTTTTTTTACTTTCTTTCACAACATGTGAAAAAAAAAGCAAGTGAGTTTGCAATTAAGGGCCGAATGTGCTAAGTCCCTACTCTCCCAAATCTCTCCATTTTGTTTTCTCTGCAGACGAATTGACTAGAGTTGATATAAGCAACTTAAACTTTAGTAATTTAATTTTTATGGTAAATGAATGAATTTTTTGTTGATGATTTGTGATAACTTTAATTATTGACTAAAAATAATTTATAGAATTTAAAATTAATTTTATATAATTTATTTCAAATTTTTAAGTATTTATTAGATATTTCTGAGTTAAAAATTCATAGAAAATTCATTTTAACTCAGAAAATTCCAAAATTTTAATAGAAATGATAAAATTGAATGCATAACCCAAAAATGAACTAATAATATTCATTTTGTATCTTGCATATGTCAAACCTATACTGACTATAGTTTTAGTAGACAATGGAGAGCAGTTTGGTCTTTTTTTACAAGAATTTTAGAAAATTCCCAGAAAATTTGCAAAATAATATTTTAATATATATGACATGTTTCTAAGCTCAAAATGACAAATTTATAGTCATTTAGTCCTTTTTCATATGTTAGCCCTCGGTATAGAGGAATTGAGATTAATTGTTATTTTCTTAATTTCTCGATTTATCAGAAGCAATTTCACATATATTAAGAAATAAATTATGATACTAAAATGAGGGTGTTACATGTACATGAAAATTCCTCTGGGTCTTGAATCAGCCAGCACCTCAAACAAGGTATGCAAACTCCAAAAGTCATTGTATGGCCTCAAGCGATTTCTGAGAGCTTGATTTGATAGGCCGACTCGAGTTTTCAAGAGAAATGGGTTCACTCAATGTCAATCAGATCATACTATGTTTGTCAAACACTCCTTAGAAGGGAAGGTAACATTATTTATTGTCTATGTTGATGGCATTGTGATCACAGGAGATGACCATAATCAAACTGGGGACATGAAGAGGCTTTTGGCAAGAGAATTTGAAGTTAAAAACTTGGGACAAGTCAAGTATTTCCTTGGGATGGAGGTAGCTCGACCAAAGGATGGAATCTATATGTCTCAATAAGTACACCTTAGTCATAATTTAAGAAACTGGAATGCTTAGGTGCAAGGCTGCTGACACCCCTATAGAACCAGTAAAATAGAACAGCTCTAAAGATGAAAGTTCCCTAGCTCATAGAACTAGGTCCCAAAGTCTAGTTGGAAAATTAATCTACCTGACACACACCAGGCCTGACACTGGGTTTGTTGTAAGTATGGCAAGTCACCGTATGTCAAACCCCACAGATACTCACATGAAAGCTGTGAGGAGGATATTACAATACCTTAAAGGCACACCAAGTAGGGGTCTCTACTTCAAGAAAAACTCAAAAAGGCATTGAAGTATATACAGACTCGAATTGGGCAGGTTGTGCATCTGACTGAAAGTCAACTACTAGATATTGCTCTTTCTTGTGGGGGAACATGGTTACTTGGAGAAATATGAAGCAATCTGTGTTGGCCAGGAGTAGTGTAGAAGCCGAACTAAGAGCCATGGGCAGGGCGTTTGTGAAGGATTTTGGCTGAAAAGAATCTTAGAAAAACATAGAATTCCCACCAACTATACAATGAAGATACCATGTGACAACAAAGCTGCAATAAGTATGGCCAGGAACCCGGTTCACCATGACAGAACAAAACATGAGAAGATTGACGGACACTTCATTAAGGAGAAGATTGACCATGGCATTATAAGTGTTACCCATGTACCATCGTGCAACCAAACAACATACATCCTAACTAAAGCTCTTCTAAGACGCCCATATGAAGATATCAGATCCAATCAGGGGATGATAGGTAACTATCACCCATCCTGAGGGGAGTGAGGATGTCTGTGGCAATCTAACGAATCATGCGATTCTGTTGTATTAGGATCTGCTATTATTTCTTTCCTTTTTAGGTACAACATTTATATAAGAAGAATTATTTTCTCCTGATTCTTAGGTTTAAATCAGTACAAAATATATTATCCTAATTCTTAGCTCCAAATTAGTGCAGAATATATTGTCTGATTCTTAGGTCCAAATTACTGTACCAAATCTGCCTTGTATCTCTATTTATTTATTTACCCTCATTGTACTGATTCCACAACTGAGAAATACAATTCACTTTTTCTATAAAAATAAATCATACAAACAAGGCAATCACAATATAATAGCCTATAATTGAATAATTTGTAAAAATATTTACCTAAATAGTTAAGCATGGTACAGGATATAACTATAAGCAATTTAATGACATCAACTCTGGGTAGGGGAGAGTTCTGAAGTAAGTACTCCACTGTCCTGTTTACTTCTTCAGACATTTTTGCAGTTGGAACTATGTATACCTTCAATGATTCCAATCTAACAAAGCACGGAACTTGAGTTCTCATTCTAGCAAGATTTGATAGATCCTACACAATTAGAGTGAATTGAAGACATATTTGAATGGATATTTTAAAATCCAAAATTGAGTATTGGCAAAAACTTTGGCATAAGTATGCAGAGATCTTACGAGCATTATGAAAATAAAAAGAGGAGAAAGTGTACTAAAGTAACTTACAATTTAGTATTATCTTAAGGGTACCGGAAGAGAGTGTCATTATCTTCACATTAGAAAGCACTTGATGGCAGCTTATGATGACTGAATAATCTAGATCAGAACAGGCGTTAATATTTACTTCTTCAAGAAATGAAGGATTGCATGTGGAGGAGAGTTCACAATAACTGAAATAATCCACAATAGTCAGAGAAGAAAGATTTGGAGTAGAAAGCACAATTGCGCAAGCTTCTCCTAGAAAGGTATTCTCCAAGTTCAAACTGGAAAGGCTAGAAATAGATATGCAGAGGACTTTTGCATCATTGCATGAAGAACAATCTCTAAGGACCAAAGTATTCAACATGTTACAGGGTGTAAAGGGCTCAGCGCATTCATTGTCATTTGCAGTAAACCAGACATTCTCGAGATGCAATCTTTTTAAGGCTGGTAACTACATAGATTTTGGAAGTTTCAAAGTAGAGCCATAGGAACTCTTGGAAAGCTGAAGAAATGTCAAAGA
Source organism: Spatholobus suberectus (assembly GCA_004329165.1). Lineage (NCBI taxonomy): Eukaryota > Viridiplantae > Streptophyta > Magnoliopsida > Fabales > Fabaceae > Spatholobus > Spatholobus suberectus. The sequence continues at coordinate 16,030,688 of QUWT01000781.1, read as the reverse complement.
CGAACAAGAAAAAATGAAAGGGATAGAAAAATTGGGTCTGACACTGAAATATAAACTTAATGTGATTGTCAACCACTGGACGTTATGAAATACAGCATATTTCATGACCTTATTCAGGAGTTTGGGCTCAGTCATATTGTAGTCCTCGAAATCAAGATTAAGCAGGGAAATGGAACCATCTCGACTGGACAGAATCAGAGACATAAATTTGCTAAAATTGGCATGTCTTCTAAAGTGCAAGGAATAGAAAGAAAGACTAGTGCGATGTTACCAAAGGCACTTCCATCGTTTAGACAAGACACAAGTCTGAACAGCATCTTCTGTGTCCATAAATTCCATTATGTATGGCAGAACACAGTTAGGCAACTCACTCAGCCTGTCCCTCTCCTCTTCTTTCTGATCTCTTCCACTTTTCCTTTGTCTCTTTGTCTTCATCATCAACATCCCCTCAGTTTCCTTTGCTTCTTCTATGATACCTGACCAAAGAAATGTGAGGCAAATACTTCTTCATACATTCACTTGCAAAGTTTTAAAAAATGGTTGTGACCGCGATTTCGATAGCAAGTCAAGGATTTTGGACTCACTACAGCCTGATCATGTTTGCTTTGGCTGCAAATTCCCGCAATGTGTAGGATCACGACTTACACGACCGCAATTTAAAACCTTTTTCATTTGCTTTAGATCATAGTGATATTAATAATAACATCCCCAACAAATAATTTTCTTTTGATTAAAAATAATCTTAGCATGTAATAGAAAAAAAAAAAAAACCTTCAGGAAGTGATCATCCCCTAAAATAATTGGTCAGGGAAAACCTAGGAATACTTAGCATAGCAACATTTTGTAATAGTCCCCTCAAAGGTTGGATTAAAGGAAAGGGAGGTTATACCTATGTGGTTTGGGAATTCAGCTGTTCTCCAAGCACCCAAAGAAGAAGTTGCACACCTGAATTTCTTGCTCCATAGTTGCCTTTGGTTTTGAATCAATAGAACACTAATACTCGGTTGAACGACTATTGTTGGAGATCTAAAGAGACTCAATAGAAGAATGAAATAAAGGGGCACAGATCCTCTCCCAATTTAGATCCAATTGGAGGTGTAGTAAATAATATTTTAGCCATTGGATTATATGAATCACTTGATCTTGCATGTGTTCCTTTATTTTTTCACTTAGCCGCTTCTCTCTCTTCGTAGTTGGCACCCTCAAACAAGAAATAATACACTCTTCTCTCTGCAATCTGTCACTAAACAACATCGAAAGTCTCATCCTCGGCCACCTAACCACCACCCTTCCGAGACTGCCACCGTCAGCTCAATTCAGTTAAGCTTAGTTCAGTTCAGCTCGTTAGAACGATTCAATTCAAAATTATGATTATGTTAAAACATTTTTATTTATTTGTTTAATTTATACAAAAATAAAATTAATATGAAATTATTTGAAAAACTAATTATATAATTTAATAATATAAAATTCATTATATACATACATACATAACAATAATGAAGGTTAACCAACTACATGTGATTTTTATGCAGGTGAATTAGGTTAATTTTGGGGACATTTTTTCTTTTTTCTTTTTTAATTTTAAGCTCTCACTAGACCTGAAATTGAACATAATAATGCCTAAATATCACTCTCACCCTTAATCACAGACTATTTCATCCACTTTTATGAATTAAAACTTTACACTTTTATAACGATGCAGCATAATATCAGCGAACTAAGACACTTTAGATTCTACCGTCTAGTATGTGGCCTCTTCTTCTTCAACAGTTCTAATGCTCAAGGATGATCTATATTATAATAAATATAACACAAATAATTTCTTACATAGTTCAAACTGATTTTCGCTTAATTAGTAAAATTAATTTGTTATAACTTTAAAAGCAACCAAATAAAAAATTTCATTCCTGCACGACCTTAATTCAGTCGTAAATTGAAGACTTCACTCACCATCATTCTCTAAATTCAAATAGTTCTTTCATTATTACCTCTAATCAGCCAATACTCATGGTAGGATCAATATTTGCCTCCATCCTTCACTCAAGATTTCTCAATGCATAAAACAATATAAGCAATTGCTTTTCCAGTTTTCCCTAATCTTGGTTAAGATAAATCGGAGGTTATTTGAAACAGTAAAAAAATTGTAAAATTGAAAATTTTCATTTTTCAAATACAAATAAAAATAACTGAGGTATAAACAAATTTCTTGTGATATAGTCACTGATAATTTGTTTTAAGTAAGTATCAAGGAGAGAATGAAACAAAAAAATGAAGCAAAAACTGAATAATTTGTGTAAATATCTACATGAAGACTTTTCTTTTGGGTATAGAGACCACAGGTGTCCTCCACAGTTGGGAAGCAATGCTGCTCGAGCTGGGTAAAATCTCTATGGGCGACAAAACTCTCCCTATGACTATTTAACGTAACTGTATACACAAGGCTCAAACTCAAGACCATTGGTTAAGCTGAAACAACTCAATGCTAGTTGATTCATGTGCTTGGTGGTTATCTATGTGAAGATTTAGGTGTTCATATCGCTCTCCGCAATTTATAATATCAATACAACACTATTTTGCCGACTCCTTTATTAAATACATTTGAAGATATCATTTTCCATTTACTGACTTCAATCCAACAAAGCAATGAGGTCGACTAGTCAATGAACCATGGAATTGAGAGAATTTACACAATGAAATCGAATTAGAGACATATATATTGAAGGATAATTCCAAAGGCAAGATTGAGTAATGTCATGCATTTTGACATAAGTGCCATCTTAAGAACAAAATGAACAATAAAAAGAGAAAACATACTAAAGTCTTTTACATGTAGACTTACTCCAAGATAACATCATTATCTTTACATTATTAGCAAGCACTTGCAAACCTAATTAGGGCTAGATGTGTCTTCTCAAAATGTGTATGAAAATGGGTATCAATGTTTACTTCAAAGAAAGGAAAACTGCATGGAGACATAATCGGCGAAATGAATCATGCATGATAGTGAGAGAAGAACTAAGATTTGGAGTAGAAAGCGCAATTTTGTAGGCTACTTCTTGAATGGTACTGTCATTGTCCCTTGCGGAAAAAATGACATGCTCAAGATGCAAGCTTTTCAATGCTGGCAACTATGGGGAATTTGGAAGTTCTGTTCTGTCATCCAAGAGACAGTGCAAATAGAAAGCTTAAGAATTGTCAAAGACTGACAAAAAAAGTGCAATCATGCAACGTAAAACCATGTTCAAAATTTAAATTACCTTCAATTTTCAACTACGGACATTATGTGATAGAACATATCTCATGAGTCTGCCCAGGAGTTCAGGTTCATAGCAACCTTTGGTCATCATCAAATCAAGATTATGTAGGGAATTGGAGCTGTCTGCTTGTGATGGGAATCCCAGAAGAAAATGCTTGAACAGAAAATGGATCTAACAACTTTTAAAAGAGGAAGAAAACTCACACCATCAAAGCCTCAGCTCAATAGTTCTTAGAATGTGAGTTTGGGCCTAACTCAACTTTACAAAACCGGCTTGTACGGTGAGGGTTGCCCCCCACTTATATACAATTGTTTAGCCATATCACTAGTCGATGTGAGATCTCCAACACACCCCCCTCACGCTGAGGACTGGACATCTCGAGCGTGAAGTTTGCAGGACTAGACATCTGCGGATGGTTCAATAATGGCCCTATAGCAAGTGGCCCGATAAGCTCAACAATAATCACTAGGATAGACTCTGATATCATCTTAGAATGTGGGTTTGGGCTTAACTTAATCTTACAAAACCGGCTTGTAAGGTGAGGGTTGTCCCCCACTTATTTACACTTGTTTGGCCATATCACTAGTCGATGTGAGATCTTCAACAACAGTAGAGATGACTCTTTGCCCAAAATCCAGAACAATTCACTTAACATATGTATGCCCTTTACTCTCCCCTCGACACTGCCTATAAAAATGTAACAAACTCTCCTAATTGCTGACTCAGCACAATCAGCTATTTAGTTGCTCCTGCTCCTTTACCTCCATTCTTTTTCCTGGAGTAAACTAACCAAGTGTTAGTCCTAGTTTGATCATTGTCCAACATCCAATCCTTCTGCAGCCGGGCTTTCTCTACTAGCTCAACATTAGATCACATGGTTCTATCAATATCAGTCAGAACCAATAATATTGTCACACAGTCCTTATGAAAAAAAAATATATTTGTGTATTGCTAGAAGTGAAAATTTTCCCTTAACAGTATTAGTGGATCACAGTCTGCAGACTAAACATTAAATTAATCATGTGTTGCTACTAATACGACTCTTGATTCATAATATTTGCTTAACAATATCTGTTGGATGTAAATTTGAGCTCACATAAGGTGAGTCATTGATTGCTAGGAAAAAAAGAAAAAGATCAGAAAAATAAAGTATTTTGTAATACAGAAAAATCCGTCAAAAAATATATCATATACAAATAATGTTACACTTTGTTCAAAGGTTTACAAATATTTTTAGTTAGTAGGCAAATGATTAGGAAATTATCACTAGTCTTAAAAATTGGTAGGCAAACTCAGTTCCTGATGCAGCCTCAATTCTGTAAACTGAAGATTTTACTAATAATCATCATTCTCCAATGTCTGATGCAAGCTTTTTAATGCTGGCAACTGCAGATATTTTGGAAGTTTGACCATCATCAAAGGGTCACAACAACTAATGAAAATTTTAAGAAAAGATTAAAGGGAGAAACTCAAATCAAATAAATAATATAAATTTATATTGATTGTCAACTGAGGGATATTAATTGTGCAACACAACATATTCATGGCCCTATATATTCAGGAAATTGGACTCAAAACAACAATAGTGCATGAAATCAAAACTAAGTAGGAAAATGGAGCCATCTCAACTAGACAGAACTCAGGACAGAGTTTCAGAAATTGGCAGCCCTTCTAAAGTCTGAGGAATCCAATGTGAGATAAGTGAGACGTTTCCAAATGCCCTTCCATTTTTAGACAAGACACAAGTCTGTTAAGAATGTGAGAGTATGGTTGCAGACAAAGAGTGTGAAGTTTGCAAGAGAGAATTAACAATTCTCCACAGAATCATCTGGAACTTCATCTGGAACTTCAATCTCTTCATCATCTATTTAATCTACAGTGCTATCCCTTGAGTTTAATATATAGAACAATTCAGATAGATCCACAGTCAAATCAAAATTCCAGAAAATTCAATCCAGGAGCAGCAATGTTTTGTATGCAACATGCTTTCCATATGTTATACTTGTTAAGTTGGCTTTATAAAGAGTGAATAATTGAACCAAAGACGTTATGAAAGCAAGAGTGTGCCGTGTGACCATTCAGTGAACAAATGCATGCATCATGCGAGCTTACAGATAAATGGGGGACCGTTTGGCAATATACAACACTTTAATACTCAAAAGAGCTTGAATTATTTTAAGGACTAAGTAGCAAAAAAAGTTCCCACTTTACCTTCAAGCCGCGGTCAAATTAATAAGTCACATATGCACCATTTAATTGACGCCTGCCTCAGTCTAGACAGCACTTAATCCTTCAATAGGAGAGGGGGTAGGGGGAGTGAGCTAGAGTAGATGTTGGTAAAATTCTATAATAAAAATGAGTGTAATGAGGTGAATGAAAAATAGGAAAGAAATAAAAGAATTTTAAATATTTATTTTAATATTAGTCTGTTTTATTGTTTTTGAGTTATTTTTTAATATTACACTATTCTGATTTTAATTATTACATTATTTACACAATTTATTTTAATTTTATATAAAATATTTGATGTTTAAACAAAAATAATAATTCAAAATTAACTAAAAGCCTGAAATTAAAATTATCTAAAAGTATAATTTTGTCTATAGAATAAAAAAATTATATAAAAAACATAAATTTGTATTTTTTATGTCATTTTACATTTACCAATTAATTGACCAACTAATTTTACCAAATATTTCTAAGAAAAATGCTAGTGACTCACTCTAAAACACTTTTTTTTTTTTATAAAATAAAACACTTTTTTAAACGCTGAAAATCATAAAATTTTGTGGGTCTCATTTCTTATTAATTTAATAAATCTCACTCATAATTTTATAGTTTTCAATAAACTTAAACAAACAATAGAAGGTGTATTAGAAGGAGTGTTAGCGAGTATGTTGCTACAACTTCTTGTATTTCTAATTCAACAAATTGACTTAACAATTTTTAATTAAAAATTATTTTTTCAAATTTCAGCTACTTTCTCCAAACAAATCTAAAGAAATTACTACCTGTAAGTTAATCCACAAACATAAACTCTAAATTCAATTCCTTATCTTTATTTATTAACTCTAATTTGATAATTAATGAGAAGATGTAACTATTTTTTATAAGTTGGGTTCATTTTCTAGGTTCGTGTGTATCCAAAATCATATATTAGGAGATATCAACTCCTTAAATGGATTTCCGCACTTCAAGGGATTTGTTTCTGACTCTTAGCCAGAGGATGCCCTGGGCAACCATAATATAATATAACTAGAATTGCTATTCAGTGTAAAAAGGATTGCACGAAATACACGAATTGATGTTGATTGTTATGCTTTTTCTTTAAATAATTATAAGTTAAAAAACTTAATAAATATTAAAAGTCGTTTTTTGGCAGAAAACACGAGTTCATGCTCTTTTGAGGAAATCAGTTTTGTACAAATTAGCAATTCTCTATATAGACAATCATATTTAAATTAGTATAATAGTTTAGTTCAATATTCATCAATGTAATAAATCAATTTTATTGTATTAGAAGTATATTTTAATTATTTTCTTGAATACACTTGTTATGTATATTGTAAAATATCCATTTCTTTTTAAAACCAAATATATTGTAATTCAAAATAAAATAAAATAAAAAGTGGTTAAACACAACCAATTAGGTGTTGAGAGCAACACTATTCACACAATGAGCAATGCTAGCTATAGTAATACACTTCTAATAGTTGTCTTTTAAAATAGCATATAGAGTTTGCCTAATAATCAAGTGATTCCATTGAAGTTTTTGGTTGCTTGTTTGTAATACATGCATTGTCACCAATTTTATAGTCAGTTTAAAGGTTTTGATACAAGTTCTCAAATAAATGATTGGCTTAGATAAAATTTTCATCCCTCAAAAATTCAAACTTTCCCCCATTGGTCCCTCTTTTAATTTTTTTTTCCAATCCAAAAACTGAATAATGTGTAAAAATCTCTATCCAAAGAGTTGTGCATGAATATCACTCTAAGCAATTTATAATATCAACATTGGCCAATAGAGATTTTTGGAGTATGTTCTCCATTGTCTTGCTTACATTCTCTTCAAATATATTTGAAGATTTCATCTTCAATTTCAACAACTTCAAAAAGAACAAAGCAAGAAATTTGAGTTGGAACAGAAGTTGAGTGAATCTAAACAGTGAGAGTGAATTAGAGACCAGGGATGGATCCAGAAGCCTATTAAAGGGGGGGCCCAAAAAAAATAAACAATCAATATTAAATAAACATTAAATTATAATAACTAAATACATCATATTGTTATTTAAGTTGTAAATATTGTTTTTTTTAAACCCTATTTTTTATCATCTTATAGTTAAAAATGATATTTCAATTATAATAATTAAAACATAAAGAATTAATCTTAAGAAATAATATATATAGTTCTCAAAGAGTGAAAGGGAAAAGGGACACAAAGCCCCTACTTGCCCCCCCTAAATCCGTCCCTGTTAGAGACATATTTTGAAGGATAATCTTAAAGGGAATACAGAGTATTGGTAAGAAATATGACATAAGGGACAATCTTATGAGCAATATGAAAAATAAGAGTAAACAAACTAAAGCAACTCATATTTAGAATCTTAAGGGTACTCAGAAGTGAGAATCGTTATCTTTAATTAGCGAGCACTTGCAGCAAACTAATTAGGGCTAAATCTGTCTTCTCAAAATTTGTATGGAAAAAGGTTTCGGCAATATTTACTTGTTTAAGTAAAGAAAGATTGCATGCTTGTGTGTTGGTAAATAGGATCTCGCATCATAGTAAGAGATAAGATTTGGAGTAGAAAGCACAATTTTATAAGTTCCTTCTTGAATGATACTGCCTATGGTTAAACTGGAAATATTGGAATCGATATGCAGAGGAATTTTGCATCATGATGTAAATTACAATGGTCAAGAACCAAAGTATTCAGCATGTGACATGTCGAAAAAATGCTCAGCACTGGCACTTGCAATAAAAGTGACATGCTAGAGAGGCAAGCTTTCCAATGCTGGCAAATTTGGAGGTTCTGTCACGTAAGCTACAGCCCAAATGGAAAACCTACGAAATGTCAAAGATTAACAGGAAAAGATGAAATAATGTAACTTAAAACCATGTTCAAAATGTAAATTAACTTCAATGTCAACTGCCGGACATTAGGTGACACATACAGCAGATCCTGTGACCTGATCTAATCCAGGAGTTCACATTCTATGCAAATTTTATGCCTCAAATCAAGATTATGCAGGGAAATGAAGCTGTCTTGATGAGACAGCACCCATGATACAAATTTCCGGAAATGGGTGATAGACAAGACATTCAATATGTGATTAATGAAATATTTCCCAAATCCTTCCATTTAGTGGACAAGACATAAAGTCTGAACAACATGTTGTGTTCATATATTTCATTATGAGGAGCAAATCAAAAGTCAGGTGTAACTGATCCAGTCCTTGGTCTCAGTTCTATCTTGGTCACTCTACATCCTTCTCTTCAACTTCAACCTCAACTTCCCCAGTGTTCCTTTTCCTTCAAGCACACCTAACCTATGAAATTGACAAATTTTTTTCATAAATTTACTGCTTTCGAATGCATTAAATGAGGTGAATCATTTATTGGAATAAAGCAAAAGAAGAGAGAAAAAATGGTAATAAAGATGAAAAATATGTGAGAAAAATATTATCTACAAATTACAATATACTTTGTTTAGAGTTGTGCAAATATTTTTAGTTAGCAGGCAAATGATTAGGAATTTGACACTAGCCTTGGGAATTATTCCACAAATCCAGATTCCAACTATGCCATTTTTTTTAAATCATCAATTACTATATCTATTGTTGATTAACCATGCTCAACCTTTATTTCTGTTCAAATCCAAACTCCTGTTTTTGCCATGCTATTTCTTTCTTTTCTATTTTACCCACATAAATGATACCATTTGATCATGTCATTATTTGATCCTATTTTCTCTGCTAATAATGTTCTTTAAACCATGTACTGTCACTGCATGGTTTCTGCTTCACCCAAGAATGTATTTCTTGATATTAAAACCAGATTTTTGTCACCCTGTTCCCCACAGCAAGTTTCTTAAATTTAAAAATTTTCATATGTCAAAGTCAAATAAAAAACAACATCTATAACAAACAGTATAAACAAGGCACAAGAAATATAGCAATCTATCACTTGAGCATGAATTTTATTAATCACTTCAAAAGAAGAGAAAAATTGTATGTTTCAGACACTTTTCCCACAATCAAGGTTTCTTAAACATAATTTTTTCATCTATTAAAGTCAAAAAGGAAAACACCTATAATAAAATAAATCATATAAACAAGGCAATCATAATTAATATAACACCCTATAACTGAATAATTTGTAAAAGTATTTACCTAAATAGTTAAGCATGGAACAAGGATATAACTATATCCAATTTTCGACATCAACTCTGGTTAGGGAAGAGTTCTGAAATAAGTACTCCACTATCCTGTTTACTTCTTCATCAGACATTTTTGCAGATGGAACTATGCATACCTTCAATGATTCCAATCTAACAAAGCACGGAAGTTGAGTTCTTATTCTAGCAAGATTTGACAGAGCCAACACAATTAGAGTAAATTGAAGACTTATTTTAATGGATATTTTTAAATGCAAAATTGAGTATTGGCAAAAACTTTGGCATAGGAATGCAGACATCTTATGAGCATTACAAAATAAAAAGGAGAAAGCTTAGTAACTTACATTTAGTATTATCTTAAGGGTACCAGAAGAGAGTGTCATTATCTTCACATTAGAAAGCACATGCAGCCAGCTTATGATGACTGAATAATCTATACGGGAACAGATGTTCATATTTACTTCTTCAAGAAATGAAAGATTGCATGTGGAGGAAAGTTCACGATAACCATAATAATCCACCATGGTGAAAGAAGTAAGATTTGGAGTAGAAAGCACAATTTTGTAAACTTCTCCTAGAAATGTATTTTCTAAGTTCAAACTGGAAAGGCTAGAATTAGATATGCAGAGGACTTTTGCATCATTGCACAGAGAACAATCTCTAAGGACCAAAGTATTCAACATGTTACAGGTTGTAAAGGGCTCAGCGTGTCCATTGTCATTTGCAGTAAACCAGACATTTTTAATGCTGGTAACAGCAGAGACTTTGGAAGTTTCAAAGTAGGGCCATAGGAACTCCTGGAAAGCTGAAGAGATGTCAAAGATGAACAAGAAAAAATGAAAGGGATAGAAAAATTGGGTATGACACTGAAATATAAACTTAATGTGATTGTCAACTGCTGGACGTTATGCAACACAGCATATTTCATGACCTTATTCAGGAGTTTGGGCTCAGTCATACTGTAGTCCTCGAAATCAAGATTAAGCAGGGAAATTGAACCATCTCGACCAGAAAGAATCTGAGACACAAATTCGCTAAAATTGGCATCTCTTCTAAAGTGCAAGGAATTGAAAGAAAGACTAGTGAGACGTTTCCAAAGGTCCTTCCATCGTTTTGACAAGACACAAGTCTGAACAGCATCTTCTGTGTCCATAAATTCCATCATGTATAGCAGAACACAGTCAGGCAACTCACTCAGCCTGTCCCTCTCCACTTCTTTCTCTCTTACAATTGTCCTCTGTCTCTTCGTCTTCATCATCAACATCCACTCAGTTTCTTTTCCTTCTTCTATTGATACCTGACCAAAGAAATGTTAGGCAAATACTTCTTCATACATTCACTTGCAAGGTTTTCAAAAACAGTTATGAACACGATTTCGGCAGCAAGTCAAGGTTTTGGGCTCACTGCGGCCGCATTGCGTTTGCATCGGCCGCAATGTCAAGGATCATAACTAACATGACTGCAATTTAAAACCTTATTCACGATATTAACAATAACTTTCCAGACAAATAATTTTCTTTTGATTAAAAATAATATTAGCATGCAATAGAAAACCTTTTGGAAGTGATAATCTCCCTGAAAAATTGGTTAGGGAAAACCTAGGAATACTTAGTTAGCATAGCAACATTTCGTAATAGTCCCCTCAAAAGTTGGTTTAAATGAAAGGGAGGTTATCCCTATGTGGTTTGGGGATTCAGCTATTCACCAAGCACTTAAAGAAGAAGTTGCACACCTGAATTTCTCACTCCAGTGTTGCCTTTGGTTTTGAATAAATGGAACCCTAATACTTAGTTGAATGACTATCTAGGAGAGCAAAAGAAACTCAACAGAAGAATGAACTAAAGGGGGCGGATCCTCTCCCGATTTAGAACCAACTGGAGGGCAATAAAGAAAATTTTAGCCGTTGGATTATATGAATCACTCTGATCTTGCCATGTGTCCCTTTGTTTTTCACTCGGTCACTTCTCTCTCTCTTCGTAGTTGGCACTCTCAAACAAAAAATAATACACTCTTTTCTCTCCTTTTCTCTTTCTCTCTCTGCAATCTGTCACTAAACAACATCGAAAGTCTCATCCTCGGCTACCTACCCCACCACCCTTGCAAGATTGCCACCGTTAACTCAGTCCAGTTCAACTTTGTTAGCTCGATTCAAAATTATGATTATGTTATATATTTTTACTGATTTATTTAATTTATACAAAAATAAAATTAATATGAAATTAATTGATAAACTAATTATATGAATTTAATAATAAAAAATACATTATACACACACACATACAATATATATAGATAGATAAAGAGAGAGAGAGAAAAGAGAGAGTCGGTTCATCAATCAAACGAGTCGAACTATACATAACTCATTCATCTCATTTATTTAACAAGCTCAATTTTTAACTCAAGTTTGACTCATTTGATTCATGGACCAAGTTAAAGGAATCAGTTATTAAATTGAGTTTCTAGGCTAATATCGAGTTGGTTCGGTTCATTGCCAGCCCTAATGAACAATAAAATTGAATGTGAAAAAGAACACAATTGAAAACATTAAAATATTTTATCTTCTTCACTTGCTTTTGTTCCTGGGTAAGTTATTTTTCTCTTGATTTAGAAAGTTACATAAATGTCAAACATAATCTTTTACCTTCTATTGGACCCGCATTATGTTTGTCATGTAACTAAAGATATTATAAATGATAAAAGATATATTTTTGGAAAAATTTGTGATTTTGTTATTTGAACCAACAAAAAATTACTAAAATTAAGTTGTTTCGAAAGCATTCCAACATATCTTTACCAAAAGAGGCAATACTAAATACTTCAATTTTATTTTTATATATTCCCAAGTCAATATTAAATAATGTAATATTTAATAATACCATCTAATAAATATAGTAGAATGTAAAATTCATTCTTATTGTATCAAGAAGAAATCAACTCCCTCCCCCCCAAAAAAAATTATTAAACATAATAATGTGGTGGTATTATCAACAATGATTTTAGAGCTTTTTTGAGGGGATTCTTCACAGACTTGAGTTTATGTTCAATTATCAAAGCTGAACTGTGGGGACTGTTTTTGGGTCTCAAATTAGCCAAGAATATGAATGGAAATAAAAAATTGAAAAGAAAACCTATAGTAGAGATCAATTCTCAAACTGTTTTTTCCTTAGTTAAGGGAACAGTTCCTGGCTTCCAGCTACCCATCATTGCTACAATCTCTTCTTGCTTTTAGGTCTAAGCTACAATCTTATTGAAGACATTAAAAACCTAGACAGTATTCTTAGGCCATGTCTTCTAGGAAGCCAACAGACTGTCTCACCAAACTGGGCCACATAGGATCCTTTGAGTGCCTCAACTATAATTATCTATCCCCTCCGCAGCTTTGTCCTATTCTTACAGATGATAATTAGCCATATAAATAAGTCAGATCGTTTGTCAAGGTGATATACTTTGCAGCTGGATCAACATGTATGGACAAGAATCAATAGTCAAAACCAATTTATAAAATAGGGAGTAAACCTATGCCAGGAAATGCTCAAGTAATTATTCCATAGTCAAATTAAGAAAATGACATGCCATCAGTAGTAAATCTGATGCTTCAACTCAACTTGCGGTTAGCAATAGAACTACACCAAGTATGCATGGAAAAACTAGAAGCAAGAAAAAGGTATGTTATACGGAAGTCCCTAGCAAACTTATGCCAAAACGTGCTCAAGTTTCAACATAATTTGCAACATCTAATCAAACTTATACCAAAGCTCTAGAGATTTCAATATACTAAAAAAAAGGCAGAATATAATAGAAAAAAATAACATTGAAAACAAACTAGTAACATATCATAAGAAATAAAGTTCACAAAAAGTATACAATCCACAAATTTAAGCATAAGACCAGAAGCCTCATAGCATAAGTTCAGAGAGATCAAAACAAAGACTCAACGGAGAAGAATAGAGAGACTCAGACAACATAGAGAAATAGAGAGAAAAGGAAATGGAGATGAAAGGAAAAGAGAGAAATAACAAAGAATCACAGAAAGAGAAGGAAACAAAGAAACTAGAGACCAAAGAACACAGAGGTTACTTGAGAGAACAAAATTAGTCATTTGCTAAAGATGGTCACCTTTGCCGGGGACAGTGGGGGCGTTTGATCAAATGGACCCCCAGTGTTGGGTTTGGTTTTACAAAACAAAGATGAGGATTCAGAAGAGAAGACGTGAGTCTGCCTGTTCAGAGTTGAAATGTTTAAAACACGTTGAATGTAAAACCTTCAGAATCTTAAGCTTTCTTTTTAAAAGAAAAAAAAAAGGTTTAATTACTCATTTGGTTCCTATAGTTATAAAAACTTTCCCTTTAAGTCCCTTTACTTGAAAACATCCCCTTTTAGTCACTATAGATATCATTTTAAATTCTTTTTAGTCTCTACACATATCATTTTAATCCCTTGTAGTACCTATGACAAGAACCAAAAGGAGATGTTTTTAAGTATAGAGACTAAAAGGGAACGTTTTTGTAACTATAGGAACCAAATGAGTAATTAAACCAAAAAACAAAGAGTAACTGCTGCATTTTTTCCATGGTCACCACCATAACCACTATGGCAATTACAGCTGTCTGTAATAGCGTTTCATTTATGTGTATATATATATATATATTCATCATTATTTCAAGCTGTCAGCATCCTTTCACAGATTTATCGTCGTGAGCTAAAGCACATGGATATGGAAATTAACATACTAGTGACCTTTTAGCATTTCATCAACCATCTTGTACACAATCAAATGATCAATTCTCTAAAAACAGAGGTAAATAACAGTAGCAAAAACAGAATTCAAATTCATCCCCAAATAGATGAACATATAAATTTATGATGTCATGTTTTAAGAACAATTTCACTTTCATCAACCATCCACAATAATCTAATGATATACTCTAGCAAAACAAAAAGAAATGAACTTCTAACTTTCATCAATCAAACTTCAAACCAGATTCAAGATTATACATTTGAGGCATTGGATTCAATAATCAAATCACAAAAATAAAGTGCCTAGACTTTCATCAAAATCGTATCGCAACATCCAACTGACATGAAAAGAAAAGCAAATCCTAACTATTCAACGACAGTTTCAATCTGCACCAATGGAAAACGAAGAAAAAATGGGTTACCACTTGCCAGGAATTCTCACCAACAATATCCCAAACCCAGATCCAAGAATGAACAAAGCAAAAAATAAATAGCTTCAAAGAAACAAGCACCTCTTGTTTGCTAAAAGTTTAGAAAGCACAAATGATGGCACAACAAGCCAAAATATCCCAAGAACTGTAGTCACTGACAACTGACACCACAAGGTCAAATACTTACTTGGTTAAACATTGCAAAGTATAAGGCACAGCCTTTTTTAACAGAACTTATCCATAAAAAACAAGGTTTAAGGCATGACACATTGAACAAGACCAAACTAAACAATCACAACGACATTAAATTAAAATAAAGGCTACACCGTTCCTCCATGATCCTAAAAATCTGTTACTATATAAGAAATCTAACACCTCCTCCAATTACAAATTTATATCTTCATTTCCACTCTCTATATCTCACTTCTTTACTTTTTTTCCTCCTCACATTTGCTCTTTGTTCCTTCTTCCACTTTTACGACAAGGGATTCCAATCAATGCTCCTATGGTTTATTTTTTATTTTTATTTTTTTTCTAATTACGGTAATTTGTCAGTTTTGGCACTGGATTCAATATCAGAGATTTTACTTACATCTTGAAAAAATTTCAGATTCAGCTTTGTGGAGAGGCCCCGGAAGGTTTGGTTTTTATTTTTTATGAATTTTCTTGGTGATCCCGTGAAAGGTTAAGACTGTGATGGTTTTGGGATTCTGAGTCAGCAAAGCAAAACTTTCTCTCATGGAAGAAAAAGTTGAAGCCTTCTTCCTCTTTTAACTCAAAAACCCCATTTCCATATCTCTGTCTCCTTCACCCATTGACCATTGCTCACTTCTTCAGTTATTCTTGAAGTTACCTGTTGAGCTCTTTATCTTTCATTTTTAATCATTGATTTTCTTTATTTTTTTTAATATCTCTATTATCTAAAATATTGTAACTTTAATAGATAAATGGCAGTTAAAATGACAACTTTTTATGTTGCTATTCAAGGTTTGAATGCTTTAAAACACAATGAGTGCATATTAATTATGTTGGCATTACACAAAGACACAAATGCTGTAGAGTGTTTAAACATGTACCTGTTATTGCAATTGCAAGTTGGGGACAAGATCACACTATTCACGAAGTGTGAGTTGTGTGGATGCAAGACTGCAGTCCAAGTCAAAGATGTGGCACTTCTGCCTGATTCAAAAACCAGAATGCTACAAGAAAGATGCTCGTATTTATCGTACTGGCTATTACATTAATAGAAACATTTGATGTGTCCTTGCTTTACTTCTTAAATGTGTTGATGTTTTGAGTAACTTGGTAGTTTTGTGGAGCTTTGATTAAGCTTTGTACTTTAATTGATTATAATCATGAGAGCAAAATATAAAGTAAATGACGACATGCTTATAAAGTATAGGAGATAAAAATATATGATTGAAAATTGAGTCATTTAGTCTTTTATATACATTTGTTTCCTATTCGAGCCCTATGTCTCAATAGAAGCAAACACAAATTAAGATAAAAATATACAGGCCTGTAAAATCAGATAGAATATAGGAGATCATAATGCCCCTTATAGGAGGACAAATAGACTTGCATCAATCAAGCCACTCGGTTAGGGTAAAGATTTGCATAGAGGTCAAAGGTTCAAGTAGTGTTAAAGACTTTTGTATATTACCAAAAAAAAAAAAAAAAAAACTGATGATAAAACAGAGCTTACAATTTGAACTTAAAGAGCTAATTACAATTGCAACACAATTGTGACAGAAAAATTGTCACTGTGGAGTTGATAAAAGAAGTCTTACAATGTTCTGCTCTGTTTGTGAGAGTTGCATAAAAAAAGTCTTTGCTAGATAATAGATACTTTTTCCATAATGTGAGTCATACCTTCAATCGAGAAAATCATTTCTAATAAATTAAATTGGTGGCATGTACTAGGGAGGTATACTAATTTATACTTGCTGTTGTTCATTGTTTTTCATTCAAAATACCAGTCCAATTCCATACCCTTGCGCTTACCCAGTTCAAGGCTCCAAGCTAACGTACTTACTAGCTTCTATGTCTCTTCAATTTCATATGTCAAAAAAGCTGTGGTTTTCTGCATTTCTCTGTTTCTTCCTATTTGAAGCCATCTCTATTTCT
Organism: Spatholobus suberectus; assembly: GCA_004329165.1. Lineage (NCBI taxonomy): Eukaryota > Viridiplantae > Streptophyta > Magnoliopsida > Fabales > Fabaceae > Spatholobus > Spatholobus suberectus. Next base: position 16,013,738 of record QUWT01000781.1, on the reverse strand, counting down.
GCATTTCTTTGTTAATTACTTCATTTTCTCCATTGTTACAGGAAGAGTTCTTGAACTCAAGTGAATTTCTAGGTTAGTTCTTATATGTCTTTGAGGTTAGTTCTCTGTTGCTATTGCATTATTTTGTGTTATTTTGAATTAATTTTGGTTTATAAAGCTAACATAGTAATATTTTTTATTAAAACTACTTGCAGTTTTTAAGGAGTTTTTATTTGAAAACATAGTACTAAATTTGAGATTATCCACCAAGGTAAAGTGCATTTTAGGAGTTGGATCATTTCTGCTGTAATTTGTAACATGAGGAAATTGTGTGAAAGACCCTTTTATGTTAGTGATTGTACCATAACCTTGATGTTAAGTTGCACGCTGTGATCTATCTTGCAGCCTAGGTCAATTTTAATATTAACCGCACTAATAATAGCCTGTACCTTTTAACTCCAAATTAATCTGTGCGTTACAGCCCTTGGGGCCATGGAAAAGTTCAAAGCAGGAATTAAAGGATTGAATTTTGATTTCTAATTCTCAGATGAGTTTTGTCATGGTGTAAACAAAAATTTATGTACCTTAAAGTGCCTTTTGGTACATTGGATTGTATACTAATTTATATTTTTATCTTTTCACTCTACAACAATCATTTCTTTCACTCCTGCTAAGAATATATTTAGCATGATTTAATCTACAATCATGCGGTCATGCCAATAGCAATAGAGATCTGCTGATGAAGGAGCTAAGCTTGATTAGATCTGATGATAAACAGAAAATATTTGTTTAGTATAATATGTCTACTTTTGATTGAATGCAAGAGTAATCAGTTATTAAGACAACTAGGTGACAAAATCAGACATTTACTTGCCACTTAAATCAAGTTCTGGCAAATCAGCATTTTGGAATCAAGCAAGTGACTTTAAAAATTCATCAATGTAACATAACTATTATAAAATAATTTAAGTGGCAAGGTTTTTCGTTTAAGTATGTTAGATCTGATTATTAAGTTGCTAATCATAATTACAAAATACAAATTTACATATAACGATGTTAGTTATTAGGTGCTTTTGTTGTTGTCTATTATTTGAATGAAAAGGAAAAGTCGAGTTTGATACCTATGCTGTTTAAGATAGATATAAATGCATTCGAAAATGTAGTGTGTTCCAGAAAATTCTTCATGACCTTATATCTGAATTGGGTGATGATGAAGAGGAAGAACTTTCAGAACATATCTTTAGTCAACAACCCTTTAAGTTTGCAAGTAGTAGCACTAATCTGGTACAACCATATGACTTTCTAAATCATTACTTCAGATTTTAGCTTGGGGATTTGGTCATCGTATGTTGTATTGGTCTTATGTGATTGATTGAAAAACTTTCATAAACTACTGTGATAATGAAATACTTATTATTAATTTAGTTACCTAGAAGTGTATCTTCTGCACTTGATAAATTAGATATTGAAAGATTATTCAACTGGTCTTTTAAGAAAGTACAAGTCTTATGTTATTGAAAAACTTTCTTGATTTGTTATTCCTAATTTGGTTGTGTTCTTATTTTCATCTATATTGTTTAAATGTACAGCAATCTATGTCTGCAACAGCTGATTATGATCCTGATTTACTAGAGTCTCTAACCATTGCTAAGAAATTATCATCTGATTCTTAATTTAATGATCTTGCGTGTGAAGATTTGACTTCAGTTCAACTTTCTTCTTCAAAACTGAGTGAAGCTATTTACAGTTTTTTCAAAATGGAATATTGGCAATGTGATTTGCATTGATGGAAATCTTCGTTACTAGCTTAACATCATATCATTTGATGAGTTATGTGATGATGGAGAAGTGTACAAGGATTCTAATAAGTGTCTGTTACTGCAGAACCATTATTTGTTTTGGATAATCGGGGCCACCAAGCATGACTTGGATATTAATTATGGTTCTAAGACTTTGACTTTGCCCTTTGGTTTTTGATCCATAAGATGTGTATGATTCACGTTTTCCTTTCTTATACTAATAAATTTTATGCATCCGAACACTACTTCTAGATAATAAAGAACTTTTGCCAATAGATAAGCTCTCAGAAGCTCTTCTAGCCTGTATCCAAACAGGCCCTTACTTTTTCTGATTGGTTATGGAGGCTTGTTGTAGTTGAGTTTCCATTGATTTGGGGTTTGGTGAACTACTTGCTGTGAGAAAAACAAATGGTTATTGAAATTTAAAACAAAAAATCATTATGTGGTAGTTAATAAATCAAGCATGTCAATATGGCTCAAAAGCATTTTCATACAATCTGGTATTGTTATTGGTAGTTATATTCTCTGTTCCCCTCGCCTTTAGATTTTGGTTGTATTAAGTTATGATCCTAAACCTATGATATATTGAAGGATATCTAAAACAATAGTAGTTTTCAAAGGCACTGTCTTCTTAGTTTTTATTAAACAGCATAGTGATTGTCTCATCTAATTACCTTCTTTTTTCTTTTTTTTCTTTTTGAAGATGACTGTATTTGTTACCCATTGACTAGGACCTTACTTGATTCTATTATTGTTTTTGAGAATTATTACTCAAAATAAAACATCAAAAAATTATTTGATGAACTGTGTTTTGACAATAAGTCTTGCAAGCTTGACGACACTCTAATGGCAATAGTGGTGATAGCAGTGGTGTTAGTGGTGATTTGAAGTGAGAGTAGAGAATCCCTGAAAACATGTTAAAGAAAACAAAAACTTGTAATTTTTGTGTTTTAATTTTAAAAACAGGCCATAGAATTGAAAGAATTTTCATGAATGCATAAATACAGAATATATTGATTGCTTCAAATCCTCTCTATCTCTGCCTTTTAACATGTTTTTAATGTATAGGTATAATTTATAATTTATTATTAACTGTGATGCCAGATTTTTCTTTCATGTGTGACTGAACGTTGGGGAAGGACTGAACTTTCTGTGTTTCTACTGTTATGCGCATGGTTGATCAGTTTTTATAAAATTATTATGCCTCAAGCTCTCAGCTACTTTGTGTAAAATACATCAATTATTTATGTACATAAATTAACAACTGTTGAAACATGCAGACTTCATTGTTGAGGGTGGAGCCGATCTACCTGAAGAAGATGATAGTTGAAGGATGCGTAGTAGCCCTATGTTGCCACATTACCAAGAAAATCATGAAGATCTTGAAGCTGTGGCCAGAAGCATCCAGGAACGTTATGGAAGGCGCCTAGTGGATTATGATGAAGAAATGACAGATGTAGAACAAGCTCTTTTGCCGTCTGTGAGAGATCCAAAGCTATGGATGGTCAAATGTGTAGTATGATCCTATCCTTTTGTGATGATTTCCTTGTTCTTGCAAGGATATAGAAGCATGTCATGTATTCTTTGGTTTTTGTTCATTAGATTGGTCGTGAGAGAGAAACAGCTGTTTAATTTGCCTCATGCAAAAGTACATAGATAAGGGGTCTGAATTGCAAATCAGATCAGCTGTTGCTCTTGATCATCTCAATAACTATAGATACGTGGAAGCAGATAAAGAAGCCCCTGTCAGAGAGGTATTGTCATGTGAAATGTCTGTTCATAAATAACACAATTCTTTACAGATTAAATTGTGATTTTTTAAAAATATTCTTTCATAAGTTTTCAGGCTTGCAAAGGTCTACGCAATATATTGGCCAAAAAATAACGCTTGTTCCAATCAGAGAAATGACTGATGTTCTGTCAGTTGACAGCGAAGCTATTGATCTTGCCAGAGATACTTTGGTCAGAATGAAGACTGGGACATATAAAGGGGACCTTGCCAAAGTATGCATCACATTCTAGAAAATTCATGATACCATCCATTTTGTTTTCTTTATTTACCATCAAATATCTCTTCTACAGGTAGTGGATGTTGACTGTGAAACTAATTCCGAGGATAGACTTACAGGCTCTTGCAAACAAATTGGTACATAATGTTACAGTTTTTTGTTAAATTCATGCATTCTATTTGGTCAATGTTTAGCTTTATTGGAAGTTTACATAGCCTGAGTCTCTATTTTTTTACAAATCACTCATGACATGCAGGAAGGTAGAGAAGTCGTGAAAAAGAAGGCTTTTGTTCCTCCTCCTCATTTTATGAATGTTGATGAAGCAAGGTATTGCCGGTTCTATCCATTCTGTTACTGAATGTCTTCTATTTCTTGGAAACTTTTCAGTTCCTGGTCTGATTAAATTTATGCTTTCTATTCAGGGAACTGCATATCCATGTGGAGCATAGATGCAATGCCTATGGGGAACGATTTGATGCCATTGGAGGTATTATGTTCAAAGATGGATTCTTATACAAAACTGTATCAATAAAATCCATTAGTACTCAGAACATCAAATCGACTTTTGATGAGCTTGAAAACTTTCATAAACCGGGCAAGAGTGGAGATGGTGATGTAGCTAGTCTGTCAACTTTGTTTGCAAACAGAAAGAAAGGGCATTTTATGAAAGGTGATGCTGTCATTATTGTCAAGGGAGATTTAAAGAACTTGAAAGGGTGAGCAGAGAAAGTTGATGAAGATATTGTTCATATAAGACCAAGACCAGAAATTAAGGGACTTCCAGTAAGTATGAATGGATAATTAACTAGTTTTGTTCCCTGTATAATCTGCCAGTTTTGCATGTTGATGATTAATAGTAAATTGTTTTCATGATGGTCTAACTATCATTTTTCATTTTGTCAGAAATGTCTTTCTGTAAATGAAAAGGAACTTAGTAAATATTTTGAACCTAGAAACCATGTTAAGGTTGTTTCTGGTGCTCAAGAGGGGGCTACTGGCATGGTTGTGAAGGTGCAGCAGCATGTCCTGATCTTAATATCTGATACAACAAAAGAGCATGTGAGTTTTATGGTCCCTATATAGATTCGCTGTAAGATTTGTGAATTTCTAATTATATCTAGTGCAGAAATAACAAAAAAATTCCTCTCTTTAGATCTGCGTATTTGCAGATGGTGATGCAGAAAGCTTAGAAGTGACTACTGGAGTTACAAGAATTGGGGACTATGAACTTCACAATCTTATATTGCTAGACTAAGCCTTTTCTTATGCTTGAGATTGGGCATAACACCTTGCCTTCTGTGTGATATGGTTCAAAGTTTTCTCACTTCTAATTTAACATGGTGCAGTAATATGAGCTTTGGTGTGATAATACGTGTAGAAAGCAAGGCATTTCAGGTCAGTACCATAAGGATTCAAAATTTTATTTTATTTTATTAAATTTTTGAGACCTTTGTCATTATATTAATGCCTGTTGCTTTTTTGTAGGCTCTTAAGGGGATTCCTGACAGACCTGAAGTTGTGGTTGTTAAATTAAGAGAGATCAAGTGTAAGATAGAGAAGAAAGTAAGTGCTTAGGATAGGTTTAAGAATACGGTATCATCAAAGGATGTTGTGGAGATTGTTGATGGTCCATGCAAAGTGAGATTCTGTCTTTTGGCTAGATTTATTTCGTGAAAGATAATATTGTTCATATTTATTTATTTATTTGGTTAGGGAAAACAAGGTCCTGTGGAGCACATATATAGAGGAATCTTGTTCGTCTTTGATCATCAACATCTTGAAAATGCAGGCTTTATATGTGCTAACGCCTAATCATGTGTAATTGTGGGAGGTTCACACTCCAGTGGTCACAGAAATGTAACCAATTTTTGTATTTTATTTTTTATGAATTTTGGTTTTTAGTTTTTGGTTTTAGCTTTGTGATAGTGTTTTGCTTAATTTATTCTTTTCCTTCTCTAGGATCTACTATTGCCAGTCTTATAAGTCCAAGTCATATTCCACCGTCCCCGAGGAGGTTTTCTCAAGGAGGGCCAATTGATTGTATGTCTAAATTTTTCCACGTATTATGTGCTGGAACATTGAACCAGTCTATCATTTCGTTGTAAGTTCTTTTTAAGAAACATGTCTCATGTTAATTTATTTGGATGTTGTATAGCTGGAGGGAGACATAGGGGTGGAAGGGGGCATGATTGTTTGGCAGGCACAGCTGTTAAAGTACGCCAGGGTCCCTATAAAGGTTACCGTGGGCGTGTTATAGAAGATTAAGGCACATCAGTTCGTGTTGAATTGGAATCCCTAATGAAGGTTGTGACAGGTATGTCTTCTTAGTGGGGCAAACACTTTAATTGCATGTATTTCTGTATTTGCATGGTCTCTGACTTGGTGATTTGCAGTTGACCGCAACCATATATCTGACAATGTGGCTGTAACTCCATATTGGTAAGTTGTAGTTACAAATGATTTGTGATTCCTTGTGTGCATTGGAAGATGTTCAACCATCTGACTTTTATGTGTTCTGCCAGCGATACATCTTTCTATGGAAGGAGAAGTGAAACCCCAATGCATCCTTCTCAAACTCCCCTGCATCCATATATGACTCCTTTGAGAGATCCTGGAGGTTTGTTTGATTTTATTGTTATAGATTTTGTTTCGGGGTTGTCTAACTTAATCCAAGTAAAAATAAGGTTAAACAACCACATTCAAATTGATTGGTGAAATTAATACCTATAACCAATCATCTTAAAGTATATCAGAAAATTGCACCAATCATTTTGAATGGGATTGTTTAACCCTATTTTTGCTTGGGGTAAGTTAGATAACTCCTTTTGTTTCATTTATTTTGTAGGATTAACACTCAAGTCTGTTGTTGGACTGATTGGCATAACTGCTAATTGTTAAATGTACTGCTATATATAGCAACACCTATTCATGATGGAACGAGGACACCTATGTGTGACCGAGCATGGAATCCTTATACCACAACGAGTCCTCCAACGTTTGTCCTTACATCATTATTCCTCGTTGAGCTAATATATACTGCTCTCTGATTTTTGTTTTACATAGTTTATGCTTTAATAAAAAAAATTCTTCCTTCCAATTTGTATGCCGCACCTTTTTTAAATTTATTCTATCCAACAGGAAAAGCAAAAGATAGAATGAAATGCCTTAGTAGTTAATCAACTTTCAAATAGGCCTCAATGTCCTAAACAGAAGCTACTATAGCTCGAGGGTTATAAGGAATTTGGTAGTCAAAAGCATTTTTACCTCTTTACAGTCTGCAGCACTATTAAGTTAGTAGCATATGTGATGTATGAATTCTGATCGTGAAAATAAAATGAGCGATAACTGGGAAGACAGAAATCCAGGTTCTTGGGGAACCAGTCCACAGTATCAGGTCAGGAGATTTAGCAAACTTGAGATACTCTGCAACTTCATATGAGGAACCATACTTATTGTCTTTCCCCTTCTTTTAATTTTCAGCCCAGAAGCCCTCCTTCACTGCCATACGAAGCCCCAACTCCTGGTGCTGGTTGGGCTAGCACTCCTGGTGACAATTATAGTAAGCTGGAACACCGCGGGACAGTTCTGCCTATGGTAGCACTACCTCTTGTCCCTTCAAATCAATAGTATATTTTTAGTTTTATTTTTATGCTAATACTCTATTCTGGGGGATGGGGGATGTATTGCAGCCCATGCTCCAAGCCCATATTTACCATCAATATCTGGTGGACAGCCTATGAGTAATCTAGGCACAGGTGGTCTGGACATGATGTCTCCAGTTTTAGGAAAGTTTGTTTTGTCAATCTATGACAGATAAATTTATTATATACATTTTCTTGTCTTTTTGGCTTGTCAATTCGGTTACATCATCAAACTGCAACTTTGTGATGTATCTAATTCTCTTCATCTATGATAGTAAAATAATTTATAAAGCTTGGTCTTCCTTGAAATGAAGGACTAGTTGTAGGCTTACTGGTGTGTTTCTCATTTATTTACTTTCTTAATTATTATTCTACACTTGTTATGTTGCATTTAATACAAAGATGATTATTTTACTTTGCACATAGCATTTGGTTTGCCACTTGTTTATTTCCTCGTTTCATTGGAATACAGATACTAGTCAAACATTATATCTCTTGTTGCTATTCATTTTTGTAAATTTATTTAGATGGTTTATTTCACTTGTTTGCGATTACACTGCCCCCAGCGTAGTATGTGCAAGTCTCCTAGGATACAACAGGAATTTTCAAATAATTTCGAAATTCAAAATTTATTTCGAAAAAATAATTTATCAAATTCGAAAGTAAAAATAAAATTTTTCTTCTCTATTTTTCTAAGTGTGTATTCAGTATGTGTGTTCTAACAACTGGTATCAGAGCTACCTTGATCGTGGACCGGTGTGTGTGAAACCCACCAACTTGTGAGGCTTTTTGTTGTGTAAGAAACCCTTTCTTGTGTGGGTTTTCTATCTATGTGCACATCTTTCTGGTGTGGTTTTTTTTTTTTTTTTAAGGATTCAAAGCATGAATCATGGCTGGTTCTAATGGGTCTTTCCCTGCCAACTTGCCTGTTCTTGATGGCAAGAACTTTGGGCAATGGTGTATCAAGATGGGTGTCATCTTTGGTTTCCAAGAAGTGCTGGAAATTGTAAAGAGTGGCATTCAAGAAGTGGAGGAAGGTGCTACAGAGGCACAAAGGGCAGTTTACAAGGAATCCAAGAAGAAAGACTGCAAAGCTCTCTTCTTGATTCATCAATGTCTGGATTCTGCCAACTTTGAGAAGATAGCTTCAGCAAATTCAGCTAAGGAGGCCTGGGATATTCTAAACAAGTCATATGGAGGTGCTGATAAAATCAAGAAAGTGAAGCTTCAATCCCTTCGTAGACAATACGTGTTACTGTCAATGACTGATCAAGAATCGGTAGGGGATTAATTCAATAGAATTCAAGTGTTGGTCAACTCAATGAAAGCTTGTAGTGAGAAGTTTTCAGATAAGCAAATAATGGACAAGGTTTTGAAAACTTTGACTCCCTGATTTGACCACATTGTGGTGGCAATTAAGGAATCAAAGGATCTTGAAAAGATGAGGGTGGAGGAGCTGTAGAATTCTCTTGAAGCACATGAACAAAGGCTTCTTGAGAGAAGTGGTGAGAGAGTTGTTGTTTATGCTTTGCAAGCACAAGCCTCTCGAAGAAACGATGGTAGTGGAAACAAAAACAAGAAGGGAAAATGGAAGAACAAATTGAAAGATTATAGTGAAGGCCAAAGTAAGAACTCTGGTGGTGGCAACCACAAGAAGAATGGAGGACGTGGAAAATTCAGCAAGAAAGGAGGTGATCAAAACAGAGGAGGGCGGAGAAAATTTGACAAGAGAAATACACAATGTTATGCTTGTCAAGGATGTGGACACTTTGTAGATGAGTGCTCCAGCAATAAAGGAAAGCACGTAAAGGAGGATGAAGCTCAAATGGCTCAAAGGGATAGTGATGATTCTGATTCAGATCATGTCCTTTTAATGGTGACAACATCAGATTGTACCAAATCTGATTACTAGTATTTGGACACTAGGTGTTTAAACCACATGATTGGGAATAAAGGGTGGTTCGTTAATCTTGATGAAAAGTCAAAGGAATGGTGAAGTTTCCTGATAATAGCACTGTAATAGCTGAAGGGATAGGCAAGGTTCTAATTCAAAGAAAAGATGGAAAGCAGTCATTCATAACAGATGTTCTTTATATGCCACAAATGAAGAGCAATCTGTTAAGCCTTGGCCTAGTTATTGGAGAAAGACTATTTCATGAATATGGAGCATAATATGATGAAAGTGTATGACAGCAAGAGAAGGCTGATTTTGAAGGCTCCATTATCAAAGAACAGAACCTTTAAAATTGGAATTCAGATTGGTGAAAGTTATTGTCTTGTAGCTACTGTGGAAGATCAAAATTGGCTTTGGCATCTAAGATTTAGGCATCTGAATTCTAGGAGCCTGAGTTTGCTGAAAAAGAAAAGGATGGTGCATGGTTTGCCCTCTATAGAGCAAACAAAAGAGTTATGTGAAGGGTGTCTTATAAGTAAGCAAACCAGAAATTCCTTCAAGTCCAACATTCTAGCAGTAAAAGCACCACTAGAAGTTGTCTATTCAAATGTGTGTGGTCCAATGGAGTCAGTTTCACTTGGAGGTAATCACTATTTCATTTCCTTTGTTGATGACTTTACAAGGAAGTTGTGGTTTTATTTGATTAAAAGAAAAAAAAGAGGCATTTGAGGTGTTTAAAAGGTTCAAGGCAATGGTGGATAAGCAATGTGGGTGATCCATCAAAACCTTTAGAATAGATGGGGGTGGTGAATACACCTCAAATGATTTTCATTCCTATTGTGATAAGGAAGAATAGTTCATGAAGTTACTGCTCCATATACCCCTCAACATAATGGAAAAGCTGAAAGGAGGAATAGAACTTTGATGAACATGGCTAGATGTATGCTTAAAGGTAAAAATATGCCAAAGCAGTTTTGGGGAGAACCTGTATCCATAGCAGCCTACATTCTAAATAGAAATCCAACTAAGAGCCTACATGATATGACTCTTGAGGAGGCATGGTCAGGAAGAAAACCTAGAGTAAGTCATCTTCGGGTATTTGGCTTTCTTTGTTTTAGACATGTGCCAGATGAAAGAAAAAGAAGTAGGATGACAAGGGAGAGCCAATGGTGTTTCTTGGGTACCATTCAACTGGTACATACAAACTGTACAACCCTATTAGTAAAAAGATAGTGTTGAGTAGAGATGTTGCTATTGATGAGAGCAAAGGTTGGAGTTGAGAGGCTACAACTAAAAGTGATAAAGTGATTATACCAATTCAGCTTGATGTGCAATCTGAAAATTGTGCTAAAACAGTTCAGATTCAGTCATATAGACCTCAGAGAACTAGACAGCCACCCCAGAGGTTTGGAGATTATACATCTATTCTTGACTTTGCAATGATTGAAGAAGGGGACATAGTGCATTTGGCTCTACTGGCTGAAACAGAACTAGTGTCTTTTGAGCAAGCAATCAAGGAACTTGAATGGAAGGCAGCTATGGAGGAAGAGTTGAGGGCTATAGAGAAAAACCACACATGGGAGTTGGTCACATTACCTCACAACAAAAGGCTTATTGGAGTGAAATTGGTCTATAAAGTGAAGGTAAAACCAACTGGAGAAGTTGCAAAATAAAAGGCTAGGCTGGGTGCAAAAGGGTTCTTGCAAAAGGTTGGTTTGGATTACAATGAATTATTTGCACCTGTGGCCAAAATTGAAACCATTAGACTAGTGGTTACTACAGCCACTTTTAGAGCATGGTCATTACGTCAACTTGATGTAAAGTCGGCCTTTCTAAATGGGCCGCTAGAAGAGGAGGTTTGTGTGTGTCCTCCTGGTTTTGAAGTGACAGGACATGAAAACATGGTGTATAAACTAAAGAAGGCTTTATATGGGCTAAAGCAAGCCCTTTAGGCTTGGAATAGAAGAATAGATTGCTTCCTTTTGCAGCTGGGTTTCAGCAAGTGTACAGCAGAATAGAGTATATGTGAAAGCTACTGCAGGTGATTTAATGATTGTTTGCCTGTATGTAGATGACCTACTGGTTACTGGGAGCAATGTAGTAGAAATTGATGATTTTAAAAGGAGAATAATGTTGGAGTTTGAGATGACAAATCTAGGATTGCTATCCTAGTTTTTGGGGATGGAATTTGTCACTACAAGTGATGAAATTTTCGTGCATCAAAAAAGGTATGCAACTGACATATTGAAAAGATTTCACCTGCTGAATTGTAATTTTGTCCAAACACCAGTTGATTGTGGCACAAAGTTGGAGAATGAAGGAAGTGACAAGTTAGTTGATTCAACCTTGTATAGACAGATTGTTAGCTCATTGAGATTTTTGTGCAGTAGCAAGCCTGGCATAGCTTATGGAGTGGGGCTAATTAGTAGATTTATGGATCATCCAAGACTTTCTCACTTGCTTACAGCCAAGAGGATACTGAGATATGTGAAGGGTATTTTGGACTATAGGTTGCTGTTCTTAAACCATGGCAGAAATGTTTCTGATAAAGTATTTGGCTATTGTGACATAGATTGGTGTGGTGATAAAAATGACAGAAAGAGTATAGCAGGGTATGTGTTTATGATGTGTGGAGCACCTATTTCATGGTGTTCTAAGGAGTCAGTGGTGGCATTGTCATCCTCATGTGAAGCTGAATACATTGCAGCCTCAATGGGAGCTTGTCAAGCCTTGTGGCTTGAAAACTTGATGTCAGAAATGAAGATCAGAAGAGAAGAGCCTATGAAGATGCTAATAGACAATAAGTCAGCTATAAGCTTGGCTAAACACCCTGTTGCTCATGAAAGGAGTAAGCATATTGAAACAAGATTCCACTTCTACGAGATCAAGTCAGTAAGGGAAAGCTAGAGTTGAAATACTACAGTACAGATGAACAAATGGCTGATATTTAACAAAGCCTCTTAAGGCTGACCGATTCAAGGTGATTAGAGACATGATAGGGGTGCAGTCTATTGCTAATCTGAAATAAGGGGGAGTGTTGTAGATAATTCAGTTAGTGGCTATGTTAGTTAGGTAGTTAGTGGGTTGTTAACTAATTACTTATTATTGTGTACTATAAATAGTAATGCTATATATGTGAACAGCAGTGAGAAAATAAATTTTTCTTCTCTATTTTTCTAAGTGTGTATTCAGTATGTGTGTTCTAACACTCTTTCTTTTCATTGTTGGTGCCTTTGTTATAGTTCTAGAATGTCAGGATTAATATGCACCTAAAGTTGCTATCATGGCTTGGGGGTGTTTGATTAATTCAAAGGTGTAGTGATCTAAATGGTGTCATGGGATGAAATGGGGGGTAATGATGTGTGGTGTTTCTTGAAGATTGGTCGACAGTGGTGAATTTCGGTTTAGTGTAGGTGTTAGGTGGTTGTGCGATAGGTTCGAATTTAGTGGGTTTGATATTGCTATGGATGGGGTTTATTAATTATAATCTAAAGCTTGTGGTTCTTACCGGAGTTGGCAGTAGTTGCATATAGGGAGTGCTTAGTCTTATATGAGAATTGTGATCAGCCTTTCATAGACATATTTTTACTCTTCTCTTATCTGTGATCTTGTTCTAAAGATTCCATGACACTTCGAAACGAGTTGTCCCATTCATAGTTCAAATTAGCTAATCCATATTAAGTGCGTCAGTTTATGCTTGTCTTGCCTCAAATAATCATGTTTTGGATGTAACTCACATCTTGACCCTTATGCATTATTCTTTCCCTTTTTATTATTGCCACTAATGTCAGATCCTACGGATTTGAGTTTATGTGAATTCCTTATGACATTTAGTAGTATCACACAAGGGAAAAATTAATTGTCTTGTTCATAGATTGAATCCTCAAGTTGTATTTGAGAAGTTAAGCTATATCAAACTATTTTTATTTTCACCTATATATGTTTGACTGAATTTTTTATAATCCTTAAATAATATGCAGAACATCTTTTTTTGCTTTGTGCTTATCAAAGTTGTTCTGTCTTTTCTTTTTCTTTAGGCAAGAAAATAAACTTAAAATATACATATGATACTCACTTTCTTTTAGTTCAAGCTTTCTTTTGTTTGATTTTTATTTTGAAAAGCTTGCCAATTAATGCTCACATCCCATTAACAAGTTTTTTGATGGAGATAAAAGTTATGTAAAAGAAACTTATTAAAATATAGAAAAGGGTTAGATAAAGTTACAGCCAATGAAAAATAAATGTTTTTTTATGCAGCCAAATAATATTGCAAGTTCGTGGCATTTTTACTTTCTCAGTTCAAATATTCAACACAAAAATGCATGTTTTTCTTTCAAAAAAAAAGATTAACATTAGTATATGTCTGATTAAAAAACATTAATACATATTAAAAATTTGAAATTGCATATATAGATGGAGAATATATATGCAGCAGTAAGACTTTTTTTTCTAAGAGATACAAGGGACTGAATTTTAATTGTATTAGTTTTCTAATAACCAATAACAAAGTGGAGCACTTATCCTTCGAGTAAATCTATTATGTTCCATTGACTAGATGTGTGGTGTTAATGTTAATCCAATCTGTACATGGACGACTCAAGCAAATCTGCAGAATCTGTTGGCCATTGAGCATTATTTCGTTATTTGGTTTAGTAATTATGAACTAATGAAATGTTCTTATGATAGCTTTGAATCTTTATAAGATAGTCTACTGAAAATTTATCCCACCTACCTCTTTATTTTAATTATTAACCTTTTTTTTTTTTCTCTTCACTGATACCAAATCTTAATCACTAACCCTTTTCTTTTATCATTTGCCCCAAACTTAATCATAAAAAGTAGCTATGGCTGCACATCAGATATGCATGCAAGTATGGTTGGCTGTTTCCCTTCTTACAAAGGCATTGGCTACATCTGATTAGGTATTGAATCATCCATTACGAAAACTTGTATATTTTTTATCATCGTAACTTTTTAATATTTTCCCCTTTGTGGTATGATTTCTTAAATTTCTTTTGATCTAGTAATAATATTATGCTGTCTTGTAATGAAACAAGTTAAGCAAACAAAAACCTGACTATAATGGAATAATTCAAACATAATTCTGATGGTTGTTACTCTTAATTAGACAGGCTTTGTTTGTTGTTCAATATCCACACCAATCCAACACTATAAGCTACCACCATCGTTAAAGTAAAAGCCACAAGTATATTGCACGAGTCAATTTTTAAATCTCACTTAGTTTTTGTTTAAAAATGCATTTAAAAATTCGTATTAATCAAGAAGCAAGCACGACATTCAAGTAACTTGGGATGACTATAAAGTTCATGAACAAGACACTTCGGCTAAGAAAATGTTGTGATGTTCCTTCATAGGAAGGCTCTCAAGGATTTTAAGTACAAAGATACATTGGAAGACATATATTGTAATAGTATTCTATAATTTTGAAATATCACAATTATTTTGTTCAAACAAGAAGGAAAAATATAAAGGTTAGTCTGATTATGTGTTAAGAAAATCCTTGCATAAGGGTTGTAACACCCTTAGTGCTCCTTTTCTTAATAATTTTTTTTGCTTATAGAAAAATTAGGTCTTAAGTAAAAAAAAAAAGAAAAAAGTCAGAAACCTAAGGTCAAGATTCTTTAATTTGTGCAAAAAAGAAGGAAAAATAAAAAGATTATTTTAATTAGGTGTTCTAGTAAAGGAAAAAAAATGCAAAATTCAATGTCTTTCATGTGTTAAAATTTTGTAGCAATTAATATTGGAGAAAATAAGCTATGTCTGACAATATAAAATAGTTTTACATTGTCATCTAATTACAAACTATCATGTATGGTAAGTTTGTTAACTTTTACAGTAATTATCTTAAGGGGACATTTGGTACAAGGGAAGTTTTTTATTTCCCAAGAATTTGAAGTTGGAAATGTTTGTTTATTTTAAAAATAACATTCTTAGGAAACATTGTTTTTCAAGAATCTTTTTTATCTATGTTTCTCCCAAAATTGTTCCCACGGGGAGGTGGGAATCTAACTTTCCAGAGTATGGAGAAAAGTTTTATCATGGTAAAATTATTATGTTACCTTTATTAACACATTTAATGTGATAAATAATTAAAGTTTCTGGAAAACTTCTATTAAAATTATATGCAAAAATCTTTAATTCCCAAGCAACATATATAAATATTCCCAAGAATATTTATGACCAATCAAACAGATTTTAGTCATTCCTAAAAATTATGATTCCTAGGAATCATGATTCTTGGGCATAGAAAATTTTCTCTTCTACTAAATGCTCCCTAAAAATCGTACCAACAATTATTTTTGATTGGTTGACAGTGTAAAACTTTTTGCATTGACAATGCAAAGCCATTAAACTCTTAATATTGTAACTAATTAAGAGTGATTCTCTTATTTACAAACTTATGGAGAAAATTAAACAATTGTTTAATATGATACAAACAAAGAAGTATATTAATAAGATAATTAAAATAAATTTATTGATAAATAATTATATAACATGGTACAAAAATTACTATCTCATATGCACATTAAATTATCAAATTCCCTGAAAATGCAAAATTCATGTTATAAATTTATTAAAAAGAACAAAAAAAATATTTTTATTATTATTATAGTTAAAACCATAGTTTTTAAAATCAAATCAGACTGACCAGTTTGATTAATCCGATAACCGATTCGTTAACTTTAAAAAATCATAAAATTTCATAACTGGTGAGAATCAATCAAACCAATAAAAAATGAGTGTAAACTAGTGCAGAAAATCAATTTGAACCAATATTTTTATATTCTTAAATTTTTTAAATTTATTTTTAAATATTTTAAAGATAAATAAAAACACTATTTAATAAGGATTACAAATAGGTATAAATTATTTTATCAATTATTATTAATTTTTTTCCTATAGAACATATAATATAGTCATTTATATTAATTTACAATTTTTTATATCTTGATTTCTTACAATTTTATATTATATTAATTTTTTATTTTCTTTTTTATTCTAAATGTAAACTTGCTATTGTTAATGGACATTGTTGTATTTTATTAAAATTTAAACTTAAGTATTATGATATATTTGATTTGGACTTGTATGTGTATTTTGAATGTTAAGAACCTATAAAATAATGTTTTATTTCAGTTTTTAGTATTATAAAGTTATGATATTATATTTATTTAATATTATTTTATGTATTATTTAATTATCATTATTATAATTATTTTATTGATACTGGTTTGGCCACAGTTGAACCATTGAACTGGTGTCTTAACTGGTTCAATGACCAGTCCAATTTTTTTAAAAAATAAAACACCCACATAATGCGCAGGTTTAAATCTAGTCTTTTAATAATGCCATTGATAATTGAAAGTTTTAAATCTGAACTTATAAGTCGGTATTGGAGCTCATACCCTTCTAGTTGGGATGGATATATAGGTCATTTAAATACAGATGGCTCATTAACTTTCCTTCATTAGATTTTTGGTAGTTTATTTTGTAATTCCTTGTACTATATTTCCGGATTAATGCAATGATGCTTTCTTTAAGCCTTTTTCTTCGTTCTGCACTTTGCTTCTTGAGGAATTCAAAAAATTATATTTCAGCTTTTTGTTATAACGCTTACAGCAACTACATTTTCTTTTTCAATGTTGACTTTATATTTCCAACTAGGTTTTGATTTAAATTTTTATAGGTTCCAGTCCCAACACATTTCTAGTAATAGATTGTCATGACCCACTCTAAGGCCATGACCAGTGCATAGGCTAGCGCTAACTTAAATGACCTTTAGTCTAGTAAGCCTACAAATCACACTGAACTTGGAACATGTACTCTACCAAATCAAATAATTTAAATAAAATTTTGATAGCGTTTCCTCTATATCCTCAACATCTCAAAGATAACAAGCACCTGTCAACACTTAATAAAGGCAAACAAGATTCATCAACCAAAGTCTCATCATTCAAATTCCATAATTGTCATGAGTTCTCAATATGAAGATATTCAACTATAACGTATTAAGCCTAATTAATGAATTGTATGTAATGAAAAAAATAACCATTCCTATCCCATATCTCATCACTATATCCACAATAAAGAGATAATGTGGTCTATGTGCACATAGTGGTCTATAATAACCATATCGGCCTAGTCTTTCCTTGTGAATCAACTCCTCAATAACGGCTTTGAGGTGGATGCACTCACTTATTGTGTGGTCATAATCATCGTCAAGAGCACAATACTTCTTCATGTTTTTATTAGTTTTCCTCTTTAGCACTAATGGTCATGGCACTTAGGTGAACTTAGTTGAGTAAACCTCGTCATAGATTGTTTCTTGATTTGTTACTAATGAGGCATAATGTTGAATTTCCTCCTCAATTCCCTTCTTATTCCATCGTATGGACCATTATTTATCTTGGGCTTCTAGTGTTTCTCTTGACCTCAGCAGTTACTCTAACCATCGTTCTTTTCTTGCTCTTTTCCTTTCCTCACTTGTGGGACAAGAGTATTGTTGTCAATTCAAGCTTGTTGAAGATGTTGCTCATGTATGATATACTTTGCTGCACGATATGTAATCAACAAATTTTGGTTTTGGTCATTCTAAATTTTTTTCTTTGTTTTTCATTCCTCCAAAATATGTAATCATTGCTTTTGGTCTCTTTTGTCATGTGACATATGCTAACTACTTATGTGTTTAACGGAAGGTCAAGTTACAATGTAGGTGACACCTTATAATGTCTATGATATATCATGTTAGCATGTGTCACCTCTAAATTTTTTTTCTATATTCCTAAAATAGATATTATTTATCTACCTTAAACGTTAGGGACTAAAAATAGGGATTTCAAAATTTGGAGGTGTGAAAATCAAAGAATTGTTTTACTGGAACTAAAACCAAAATTCACTCATTATATATATATATATATATATATATATAGGGAACAAAAATAATGATTTTAAATTTTGGGAAGATGAAAACCACAGAAAAATTTTACATGCAGGAATCAAAACCAAAATTCGCTTATTTTATAAGGATTAAAAACATATTTAAGCCAAATAAAACCTATTTAAATTAAATTTTATATAAAAATTTATGATATACAAAAGAGTAAACTAAGTTTGAACCAAATGTGAATAAGAAAAGTTTTTTTTCAACGTTACATTTGTTATTAATCCAAATAAATTTGGATTACTTTTCAACCTAAAACTGCTCCCATTAGCCCTTAAGAAAGCGCCAACACCTCAATATATTTGTTACATTTTATTTTTTCCTCTTAGTCGCACACCTTGTCTCGATTAAAATCCCAAAGTCAACAACTTAAAAGGTGTATCTACCATTTTCATTTAATTCAAAATATTAGAAAACTCAAATAATTTGACTTACCAAACAAAAACAAATTGGGGAGTCTAATTGTAAACCAACCAAAAAAAGTAGAACTAATTGTTATGAAAAATTGCTCAACCTGTACTCACAAAACAGAATTAAAACCAATATATAAGAGAAAAAGTTTAGGCAAATTATCGTCATTTTTTGCAAGCATTGAACTAAACTCACCCAACACAAATAAACATACGGTTCTATCATAATTACTAACAACTTAACAATTCTCAGCAACCATCAAAATCATGACAAACTATATCCAACTTGAACTCTAAGAAAATAATTTTGAGATCTATTATTTATACAAAATTTCGGCTACATAACTTAATATTCATGTTTCCTCAAAAAACAAAAAAAAAACAAAAAAAACTTAATATGCATGTTTATGTTTACTCATATTTAGCTAGGATTGGCCGGTTCACAAGTTACTGGTGGCTTGAGTTACTAAGAGCTTAACAAAATACAAATACTAGCATTACATGCAGCCACACTATGCTGTCCCTTAAATCCGCAGCGAGAGCTAGCAATAACCTTCAGTTGGTCTAAGTAAAATGAACTACCACAAGTATTATAACTAAAGCAATCGAGAAAAACAAGGAGATAATGCGAGTCATTTAACGTTCTATTCTCCAATAATATTTTTGTATTAATCATACAAAAACTTTACTAAAAAAGTATTATATAAGGAATGTATCTAATATCTTAAAAAATATAAAAACATTCAATATTTTATTTAACAAGTAAAAGGATTAATAGAGGGAGGATATAAGAAAATTTTAAATTATTCTTTACAAACTAAATGTCCAAAATAAGTACTGAGTACATAGAGCACGCATATTTATATGCCGAATGTCAAATATTAAGCAACCAGCACTAAGATGCAACTGAGTAGGAAGATAATGATTCAGACTGACTATCAATTAACCATTGCTAAAGTTTAAGAAACAAACAAATAATTAACAGTCTGAAGGAAAAGAATGATGGGAAAGAAGAAACAAAATAATGTCCAATCTCAAATCGATTTCAAATATAAGACATTTCTTCCAGCCTTAGTTCAAACACTAGGACCTATTTATTTCTCTTAATCATTCATAATTCACCTCACTGCGTGTAGCAACCATTTTTAAGTTTCTCTCCAAAGTACCTACAAAGAATACAAGGTAGTGTATCTAACCCTGGTAATATATAACTGCACCCCACAGCATAAGCAACGTGAATCACATACAACAAACTGAGCAACGGCAACTTGAACACATAATATAAGGAAGCCTTGCCTCAAGCAAGAACAAATGAATATGACATCTACAAGGGGAAGCTGCCAACGACAAACACATTCATTCAAATAAAGGGACTAAAGACTAGTGATAAGTCAAAAATAGAGTTTCTGGTTTGATTCTCTAAGACAAACTAATGGCATGTACCTAAACAGTCAGACCAAAAGTGAGCAAAAACACTTGGATGCAAGAAAAATATGGTATGGCCTATTAATTTGTTCTGAGTGTTACCTGTTACAAGTTCCAAATTCAATTGCTTGTCGAAGTAAATAAATAATACAGTCAAAACCTTCCTAAATACATGAACAGGTTAGCTCTTCTGTGCTTACCTTCCGATACCTTTAAACAAATAAAAACATCTAGCTTCATTAAAAGTTTGAAAAGTACATATTATCACCCAACTGGCAGCCAAACCCCCCCCAAGAATTGTAATCACCGAGAATACAAGGTCAAATACTAAATTGGTCAAACATTGCAAATCATTATTCTGTAAAATTCTCTAGCTAAAGAATTAAACATGGATATCATTTAAGCATTTGTTATGACATCAACTCTGGCCATGGGAGTGTTTTGAAGCAAGTACTCCACTACTCTTTTTACTTCTTCATCAGATATGTGTGCACATAATTTCTTTTCCACTTTCAATGACTCCAATCTAACAAAGCACGGAGGTTGTGGTCTCATTGAACTGGTAGGATTTGAGAGATCCTACACAAATATTTAAATGGATATTATGAAATGCAAGATTGAGTACATGCAAATATTTTGACATATGAATGCAGAAATGGTATGAACATGGTTCTAAATTGCGGTTGCGGTCACTGTTGCTGTTT
This sequence comes from Spatholobus suberectus, assembly GCA_004329165.1. Lineage (NCBI taxonomy): Eukaryota > Viridiplantae > Streptophyta > Magnoliopsida > Fabales > Fabaceae > Spatholobus > Spatholobus suberectus. The sequence goes on along the minus strand of QUWT01000781.1, from coordinate 15,992,915 downwards.
CATTGAAATCCCTAATATTGCGGGAAATTGCGGAAAAATGCAGTTGATGCGGCCGCAATTGCGGTCGCGATGCAATTGCAGTGAGTCTAAAAACCTTTACGTTGCGACCGTAATTGCGGTTGCGGATCGCAATTTAGAACCATGGGTATGAACAATAAAAAAATAAAGAGGTGAAAACAAAATAAAGTAACTCACATGTAGTATTCTTTGAAAGGCACGCAAAATGTCAATTTCTTTACGCTGGCAAGCACTTGCAGCCATCTTATGATGCTTGAACTCTTCCCATCCCAAATTCTTCCATCGTAAGACATGTGAATATCTACTTCTCCAAGGAAAGAAAGATTGCATGGAGAAGAGTTGGTGACTAGCAAAACCCCTGATAGTAAAAGAACTAAGATTTGGAGTACGAAGCTCAATTTGGTAAGCATGTCCTTCAAATGTTGTCAAACTCGAAAGGGTAGAATTAGATATGCAGAGGACTTGTTCATCATCAGGGAAAGAACAATCTTTAAGGACCAAAGTATTTAACACGTGACAGTTTGAAAAGGGCTCAGCATACTCATTGTCACTTGCAGTAAATCCAACATATGCAAGATGCAGACTTTTTAATGCAGGCATGTACAGAGATTTAGGAAGTATTATCACTGAAGGGTCCCACCCAAAGGAAAGCTTAAGAGATGTCAGAGACTGACAGCGAAAGATTAAAGGGAGGGATTTACAATTGGGTCTAAAGCCTGAATATCGACCCAGTGTCAACTGCTGGACATTGTGAAACAGAGCATATTTAACTACCTTGTCTAGGAGTCTAGCCTCAATCCAACTGTCAATAAGAAGGCTAAGTAGGGAACTAGGAGTCATCTCGACTAGACAGAACCCAAGACCCAAATCTCTCAAACATTTCACGCCGGCGATTGTATGGGATATCAGAACAGAATGTGAGATTAGTGAGACATTTGGAAAGGTCCTTCCATCGTTTAGACAAGACACAAGTCCGAACAGAACTTTTTGTGTCCATAAAATTCAGTATGTGGAGCAGAACGCTGTCAGGCAACTCACTGATCTTATCGTCTTTCCTGTTTCTTATATTTCGCCTCTGTCTCTTCACCACCACCTTCTCCTCTGTTTCTTGTCCTCTCACAGATAGCTGAACGCCTGAACCCAAAAAGTTACACGAATTTAGCCTTTATTTGATAGAAAAATGAGAAATAAATAGAAAAGAAATAGATAATAAATAAGTTAAGAGGTGAGAAATGAAAAAAAAAAATTAAAATTTTAGATTGTTTAATAAAAAAAATAAATGAGAAATAAGAGAAAAATAAAAAGATAAATAAAAATAAATAAGAAATAAAATAAAAATAAATAGTGACGTTCACAAAATTTTTAAAAATTTCTCATTTATTTTTATTAAACCAAATTATTTATATTTTAAAATTTTAAAAATTTAAAAATTTCATTTTTTTTCTTCTTTACTCCACTGTACCAAACAGAAGCTTAGATCATAGAGATATTATTATATTAATAAGTGTCCAACAAATTATCTATTAAAAAGAAAAAACCAAGGGCCCATTTATTTGTATTTATATTTTCTGTTTTTATTTTTTGTTTTCACCTTTTAATTAAAAAACGGTCACTCTATTTTCTACTTTTAAAAATTTGTAGAAGAAATATTAAAACAGAAATAAATTAAAAATGGATGACAGTATTGTAATTAAAAAGTAAAAACAAAAAATGAAAATACCCTAAACATCTGAAATACCTTATGATTTATGATTGGAGGAACCCAATCGTGATTGATCCACTTGCGGTGTGCCCTGAGCTTCTCCGTCGGAAACACCATATTCTCCTCCGAGGCGCTGAAATACACACCAAACCTTCCATTCCCTAAATCTTCAGTGACCTGGCCCTCCCACCAGCCGTCGTTGTGGAAGGCATCCATCTTGTCGCCGGACTTGAATTCCCAATGGCTCTCTGGCGGGGGCAGTGGCCGGAGCTGGTGAAGATTGAGAACTTCTCTCAGCGGCTTGTGGCTTTGCTCGTCCACAATGAGATTATGGTACTCGACCAAAAACCTGCTAGAGATGACACGCCGAATGATGGTGCCAGAAAACCATGAGCCGCGGAAGCCATCCTCGTCCATGTTCACTTCCACTGCGGAACCCGGTTCGAAGTAAACTGAATCGAGTTTGGGTTTGCGTTTGGGGGTCATCACTTCCTGCTTTAGGGTTTTACGCATTGAATTGTATTGTCATGGCAGAAAATGAAGATGGAAGGGTAGAGTAGAGTGAGCGAGGTGAAAACAGTGTCTGTGTCTTTTATGATGGCCTTAGCGGGATTGTCTATCGAATATGAATTCTCTGCAATTACTAAAGTGATCGCATAAAATTCTAACCATTAAAATAATTATTATACATTAAATAATAAAAAGAAAATATAAGTTAAAAAAATCTGAACCATTAGATCTAAACCGCAATTCCTTCTATATTTGTTTCACCAGCTTATTATTACATAACCCGCGGATACCCGCTACCCGCAATTATATATTTACTTAAATACCCTTACATATTAATATAGATAAATTACATAAATTTATCAAAATTTTCAAAAAAATTGTTAATTACGAGAGAAATCTTATACAATTATATTACAAGAGAAAAAGAACATAAATTTGTGAGCATTTAAACTATATTCTTTTTAGAAAAATGTTAGAATAATTAAAATTTATGTTTAAAGTGATTATTTTAAATTATAACTCTTTAATTTATAAATTTAAATTTATAAATTCAAAGTGAAATTTGTAACACTTTATAATTATCCACAACACATAAATAAATTTGTTATTTTTTTTATTTTTATTTTTAAAAATACCCGCGGATATCCACGGATACCCGCGGATATTAAAAATATCTGCGGGTATCCGCTTAACAGATACCCGCGCGGGTAATGGGGCGGGTACGGGTATAAGTTTTAACAGGCGGGGCGGGTAGCGGGTAGCTACTACCCGTACCCGTCCTATGTTGTTTTCAACTGCAGCGTGATTTATTTAAAAGCAACAATATATGAGTTTAATTAATTTTTGTAAAATTTATAATGTCAATTACTTAGAAATTAATTGCTATGACTTTTAAATTAATTTTTGTAAAAATCAACAAACTCATTTTATATAACAATTTAAATTAAACGCTCTTTTAACAGCTTTTTTTTTTTTTTTGTATCTCTTTCTTTCTATTACATTTATCATTTATTATACATACACTTTTCTCTCTCTTCTCTCTTTCTCTCTGTTGATATAAATAGCATGGGTATCCATTATTAGTTTTCCTTTATTTAAATTAGAATCCTACTCCATTAATATTTCTATCGTTTTATACTAGCAGAAAGATATGTATCGCCCAGCCTTGTTTCTCTATTTGCTTTTGCTTTTTGCTTTTTTCTTTTTGGGTAAGATATATTGAGAAATGTTAATAACATTACTTTTTAACATACTCTTTTGAACACGTTTTTTACTATTGGTTTCCAGTTATATATTGCGAGGGTGCACCCTCCACTAACACAACGAAATGTATAATATATAACTGAAACATGATTCTGTCAAAGGGTATTTTCAAAAAAAAAAATGACCAACACAAGTTGGGGTAAAAAAGCAAAAACTGGAGTGGAAACAGCAGGGTCCATCTTACATTGTCAATACTCTCTCTTTCATATATTCATGTGTGTGTGTTAACTTATGGTTTTGGAGAGTTACAAACACTGGATTGGACCTCTTTGGGAGCCTATTTCGAAACAAGAGTGAATCTTAGATTGTTTATACTCTCTTTCATATATTCATATGCGTGTGGGTGTGGATGTGGGTGATTAGTAATAAATGGTTATTTGTTACAAGTGGCTTACCCGCTAATTTGGTGATCTGTATTTAAGTTTCTTGTTACTTGTATGTAATCAATGGTTTAGTTCCTCCGATCAAATCAATGATTTGTATGACTTGTTGGACCAATTAATAGTCTAACCAATTCAACCAAGTTCTTAGTACACTGTTAAAGTCTCACGCTTTACATCTATATCAAAATAATAATATTTCTTTCTAACAAATATAGTAACCTACATTCTAAATTTGTGCAATACACATAAAACTTAGAGCTTAATATCGTTGTCACTCATTAAATAATACCTAGGTATTATGGGACATTTTGTGTTGTTAGCACGGTATCGCTTTTTCACCGTGCATCTCACATGATTCTAAAGAATTTGAATAGAACAATTGTCCGAGATTGACAAAAACCATGTACTTTGGAAGTGACGTGTATGACTTGAAACCAAAATTCTAGGTCTCAAGAAAAATATTTTGATAAAGATTGATCAATGTTTTCAAGAAAGAATATCTTGATTAAAGAGAGCTAAAACCTGATTTATTTATAAAATTTGTTTATCCAAGATTCAAACAATACATGCTCATGAAACTTTGCTTAAATCTATCTTAAAAATACCTTTTTTCTTATTCCTACTAGTGACTATGAATTTTTTCTTGTAATAATCTAAGAAAAATTATCTCCATTCCAATGTCCCAGTCATCCTATAGCGTATCGTATCCTAATCCTAATATTAAACAAACTCATCAGTCATCACTTGCATTTCTCAGCAATTAATAAGACATAATAAACATACCCACATTAAACAAACTCATCACTTGCATTTAGTAACTCAGCTACTCAGCAATTAATAAGACATAATAAACATACCCATCATCATAAGGTCGACATGAGTTCATACAACAACTCCATAGTCCAGTAATTTAGTTACATCCAAAACATTGGTAGGGGCATGATACACAAAATTTCCATAAGGCTAGTAGCACTGCTACACAATCCCTCCTTAAGACATAAATATTAACAAGGAAGCAGCAAATTATAAAGGATTTTGGCTCATCCATTTGCATTCAAAAAGGAGAAAGAGGGGCAGAGATTGCAATTGGACTATTAATGGCTACTATCCTTTCAGCCGTATCCTTTCATCCCAAGATCCAATAGCTAATAAACCTTAAGCATAACACTCTAATAGTTTGAGCAAAAGCACACATCACGGATTGCCTGGATACAGCCGTAATCAACTTCAATTAGGATGGTCAGAGTCTGCGTCATCCTTACTAAGATATTGTGAAATCACTGGAAAACAAAAGAACAATAGTAAAAAATAAATGATTGTAAGTGCTCAGTAAGAATACCTTCCATCCTTAGGTCTTTAGTTTTGAAGGGGAAAAAATGATTTCAACCATGTAAGTACGTGGAAAATGTATGTTTCATGAAAGCAGAATTTTGAGTAAAAAGTAGACTATAATTGTTGCTCAAGCATGTTGGTCATGGAAAACGGGTTGAATCACAATTCCATGTCTCTGCCAAGGTTTACATAATTTGTTCCTCAAATCAGCCAAGTTTTATGGCAACACATTCTGAGTTTTGACTAGGCACTGGCAGATAGCAAATACTTGTATCAAATAATAACCTGGCACCAATACCAGATGGTCCTTACCAACAAATCATAGTGTGAGATTCTCCCTCTTCCCCCATTTTTTCTGCTCACAATATCAGTTTAATATCATCCACCATACCATGTTGGAATTTAAATTCATTATATGTAACAGAAAAATAGTATCAAGTAATAGATAAAGACAGAAATAATCATGCCTTATATGGTACCCCGGATGTCCAAAGTAATCTTTTAGTTACAACATGGTATGATAATCACAGACAAAATGCAGAGAACAATAAAATCAAATTTTGAATTTAAAATCAACTGAGCATGCGAAACTAGGTTATTTCCCTTCCATGGTTTGAATTTTGAGACATCAAACTTCAGTTTTTTAGCATCAATATCCTCCGTTCAAACTGGGATATATTCAGCATCCTCAAATATGAAATAAAAAAATTTCTCACAATTGGTGAATAACAAAATTTTGTTATTTCCACCATTTCCTTCCCAAAATCCTGAAACCGAAAACAAAGTGGAAATAAGGAGGTATTTTTGAAATTATTAGTGAAAACATATCAGCCAAAAATCACAAAAGACAACAAATAAAACGCCACCTAAAAGCTTAAATTCAAATTCACCCGCTTGCTACTGGTCATAGGTGAATCTGACTGTATTACCAAAATCAACAAACAAGCAAACAACCAAGCTTATTCAACTGCATGTTATTTTACTTCATTACCAACTTTCTAAGACAAATCACAATAAATAATCCATGAAACTGATGGATTTTAATGTCATATTAAATCTAATATGACAGCAGTTTCCTTGATTTCTTTTCTATTTTTGAAAAACTCCCTCTAGATCTAGCAAAACTCTTTCCAAAATAAAATGTATCTAGATTTGCCTTGACCTTTACCTAAAACATTCAGATATGAAACTGAACATAATTATGTCCAAAAATAATTTTAGCCTTAATCACGGTGAACACTATTTGATCCATTTTCATTAATTAAAACTTGACAATGATGCAGCATATAACACCAGCAAACAAAGAAACTTCAGATTCATCAGTCTATTAAGTGGCCCTTTTTTTTTTTTTTTCATCAGCAGTTCTGGTTTTCATGAATGACCAAAATTACAATAAATATAAGAAAAAACTTTCAAAGGCAGTTCAAAACTTCAAATCAATTGCCACTTAATAATATTAGTTGTAATTTAAAAAGCACCCAAACAAAAACTTTGTTTCCTGCTGCATTCTCAATTCAGTACTACCTCTAATCAGCCAATATTCAATCCAAGTTAAACATTGCCACATCCACCCATAAATTCTTAATGCATTAGACAATACAGGCAATTATTTTTCCCTAGTCTTAGTATAAAATAAGGCAAACAGGAAAGATATTTGAGATTTAAGAGTAAGAAATAGTTTGTATCATATTGATTGCTCTCCACGGTAATAGTAACTTAAAAATTGTCATCTGCCAAAGCCAAATATAGAAAAAATAAGGCTACAAAGGGATAAACAAGGAACTCATAAGAACTAAGATGGCAACCTATAACTAGCTGTGACTCTGAGAACCAAGAAGAGACTAAGCGAGTATTGGGAAGGGAAGGAAACATAAAATGAAGAAAAAACTGAACAATATGTAAAACACACTACCTGAAAATTTAAATCTGCATATCACACTCAGCAATTTATAACATCAACTTTGGCCACTGAGATTTTTGAAGTAAGTACTCCACTATCCTGCTAACTCCCTCATCAGATATATTTGACGAAGATTTCATTTTCAATTTCAATGATTTCAATTGAACAAAGCAAGGAATTTGAGGTGTCATTGAACCAGAAGTTGGGAGACCCTACACAGTGAGAGTGGATTAGAGACATTTTGAAGGATAATTCGAAAGGCAAAATTGAGTATTGGACAGAAATTTGGCATAAGGACATATTATGAGCAATATGAAAAGTAAAAAAAGGAAGAAACAAAATAAAGTAACTTACATTTAGAATCTTAAGGGTACTCGAAGAGAGTATCACTATCTTTACATAATCAGCAAGCACATGCAGCAAACTAATAAGGGCCAAATGTGTCCTCTCAAAATGAGTATGAAAGTAGGCTTCAACGTCAATATTTACTTGTTCGAGAAAAGGAAGATTGCATGCAGAGAGTTGGTGAATAGGATCACGCATCACGTCGAGATATCTAAGATTTGGAGTAGAAAGCACAAATTTGTAAGGTGCTTCTTGAATGGTACTTCCTATGGTCAAACTAGAAAGGTTGGAATTGCATATGCAGAGGAATCTAGCACCATGATTCAAGTTGCAACGGTCGAGGACCAAAGTACTCAACATGTGACAAGTTGAAAAGGGCTCAGCACAGTTGCCGTCACTTGCAGTAAAAGTTACATGCTCAAGGTGCAAGCTTTTCAATGCTGGCAACTGCAGGGAACTTGGAAATTCTGTCATCCAAGGAACAGCCCAAATGGAAAGCTTAAGAAATGTCAAAGATTTACACGAAAAGATACTAGGGAGCAACTTAAAACCAAGTTTAACATTTAAATTAACTTCAATTGTCAACTGCTGGACATTATGCGACACACCATATCCCATGATCCTATCCAGGAGTTCATGATCAATGCAGCCTTTACGCCTCAAATCTAGACTATGCAGGGAAATGGAGCTGTCTCGATTCGACAGAACCCAAGATACAAATTTTCCGAAATGGACGAGGTTGGTAAAGTCTGAGGAATAAAATGCCAAATCAGTAAGCCCTTTCCACAGATCCTTCCGTCTTGTAGACAAGACACAAGTCTGAACAGCATGTTTCATGCTCATAAATTTCATTATATGGAGCAAAACAAAGTCAGGCAAGTCACTGAGCCTGTCCATGTCCTCTTTTCTATCTCTGCCACTCTGCATCGTACTCTTCAACTTCCCCTAAGTCCCTTTTCCTTCTATCACACCTTATCTAAGAAATTCAAAAAAACATATCATAAATCTACTGCTCACGGTTCCACAAAAATATTGTTAACAAAATAGAGAACAACTGCTAACAGTAGGATCTAACGGAAGGAGGCCCTTTTAGAAGTGAAAACGTGAAATACAAAACAAAATTTATTTCCACTTTTCATTTCAATAAGATACAAAATTGTGGGTTTGACCCTTTTAGAATGATTGAAGGCATTGAGGGGGTTCCATATAGAATGAATTAAGGCAACAGAGTACAAATACCTTGTGGGATGATTGGGGATCCAATCATTCAACTGATTTGCAAATCAATCAAACAAACAAACTCCACCACTTACCCAGTGGCACTTCAAGTTTCCCCTTAAATCCTGGAAGCGTTTTTCTATTTGCTTTGAATCGGTAGAACAATGTTAGAGTGCAGCTCAACATATAAATCAATCAGCGTTTGAGCTTTCTTAGTTCTTAGGGACAACAGCTTTTGGTTTGACCTTTTTAAAAGGATAAGAGTGAGTGCCTTTAACAAACAGGATGCATGTTCGATTTAGATTTTTTTGGGAGAAAAAAGTAATTTACTTTTGTTTTTTCGAAAAGAATCTTATTTTTTTATTTTTTATTTTTTATTTTTATGAATTCGAAAAGAATCTTATGAAGTTGCTAAAAAAGTCTTTGTAACTCAAAATATCTTCAGTTAAACGAACCTTGAAGTCTTAAATCTGGGTGGGCAGGAGTTGACATTATTTGCATGTGATTTTGAGTTTTACTTTGAATTTTATGAAAATGATGACCGGAATATTGTCGACAAAAATAACCCGTTTTTAATCATAAGTTAAAAATTTAATTCGTTACTTATGAATTACTGAAATTTACGAAAATGATGACTTAGGGAGTTTTACAAACTCTTTCTTGCACGTTACAAATCTTACACTATACTTATTTATTTATTTATATATTTACAGAAGAGGTAATATCAAAATTATTCTAAATCTTAACTTTTAAAAACCTTACCTAAGTATGGTACTAAAAAGAGAGAGAGAGAGAGAGAGAAGCATGCATATAATTTAGTGCTTTTTGCTTTACCTTTTAATCTTGATATACACGCTTATCAATGTGAAAAAAAACACACAATAGTGTTTTTTAATGAAAAAAATTCAATTATATATGCACACTCTTTGTTTGAATTATAAAGGAATAAAAAGGAAAAAATCTAATAGAAAAAATTATTGTTTAAATGAATAGAAATAAAAAAATAATTTTTTCTTTATTTTATTTAAATGAGTAGAAGAGTAAATAATAAAATATATATATAAAGATGTTTTTTTAATTAGGGAAAAAAATGAGAGAAATGAAAGAAAGGAGAGAAATGAGAGAAATCTTTTTATATAAGAATATTTTTTTTATTTAATTTCGTATGATTTTTTTTTCACACTTCTTATATTTATGGTATACCAATGAATGAGACGAGGAAATTTTTTCCTATTTTATATTTTTATTTTTATTTCTATAAAAAAACAAATATAATATTAAGAAGAGAATATAATAAAGGTGTTATAAGGTTTCTTGTTAAAATTCATTTTATGCTAGAGCTTTCTTAATTCTCACGCATTCTTTCTTAATTCTTACGCTACCTATAAATCTTAAATTCATTTATATAAGTTAAGTTGACGTATTTTAACTTTTTTATATGTTATCATATAATTTTAATATTTTAGTACAAATCTTAAGTCGTGCAATTTTACTGTGAAGATAAATAAAAAGCAGTTATTTATAAATTACTTTCCTTTTATCTTTACAAAAGTGTTTGACATTATTTTGAATTTTTCACATAAATCTAAGAGTATAATAGTTATGTACTGTCTGTATAAAAAATTTTATAGTGTCAATTAATCAAAATCACCATTGATATGACTTTTAAAATATTTATTATAAAAATCAACAAATTTATAATAAATAGTAGTTTGTGATTAGATGACAGTATAAAAGTATTTTACGTTTTAGTATGTTTTCTCTAAATATAATTTATGCATGTATTTATTAAAAAAATATTTAACTTATACTTAAAAAATCTAAAGACAAGTAACGATGAGAAAGGCTCCATAAACAATTTTTTGTAAAAAAAAAAAAAAAAAAGGGGTGTGTTGTCGTAATTCGGAAAAACATCTAGGGGCAATATCGGAAGTACGATATTTTGAACGTGGAAAAAATATTCGATGCTCGAAAACACGCTTTTGTTACAAAGCATTTGGCAACAGCTCGCAGCTTAACGCTGCAATTCCTTTCCCAAGGTACAACTCTCTTTTTCTCACTTCTATTTCTTTTTCTCTCTTCCACTCGCCGTTTGTTTCTCGAGAAAATGGAATCTCTTTTTATTCGTTTTCGTTTTCTGTTGTTGGCTGGGGTAGACTCTGATACTCGCTCGCAACTCGAATAATTTCAAACACAGTTTTCAAATGAGAGTTTAAGGTTTTGTTTGTTTGGCCGGAATTCTTTTTCTCTCTCTTTCCTCAAATATAGAGGATTCGATCAGCAATTAATAATACTAACCGCTAGTGAACTATTAATCGTTTGATCGATGAAGTCTTATCGCTTTAATTTGTGGATTTTCAATTTGGTTATGAAATTCGCCAGAGTCATGGTTTTGGACTTGTCCTTGTAAGTGAAATCAACGTACTCGAACGGTTTTATCTGTTTTGTTCTTCGCCTAATACGGATTTAAAATTCTCTTGTTTCGCATTTTTTACTGTATAATGAAATTGCTTCGTGTTAATTTATGGTTGTATTTTGTATTGTCGTGTTGAATTTGGTTGTGTGCAGGCTTGCTTTTAAGGGACTTGTTACTTGTGTATTATCCTCAAGGTTTAGGGTTTGACTGTTGAATGCCTTTCAATTGCTGATGTATGTTAGTGAAATCTGTTAATTTGAAAGATTTTCTACTTTGTTTCACATGCTTAGGAACATATGCTAGATAACAATGTTTTGGATTTGCTATTTAATATTATGTAGTGTTACAGCATCTATATGGTATCATTAACCTGCGTATTAGTTTTTTCATTTCATACTTTATAACATTATATGTCAGATCTTATATTTGGGTTTATTTCCTTTTAATGTGTTTTGCTGATGTGGCAACTTTTATAGGGAAGTGGGGAGGTTGGTTACAACTCTTTTCTTTCCTACCTGCCTATTGTAACTACCCGATGCTTATAGGCACCGGTTGTCCTCAAAAGAAAAAGCAGATTACGATCAAAATATTTTCTCTCTCAAATTCTCTCTCTCTGTTACTATCATCCTTGAACACCAGGAATTATTCCTAACTTTAATTCCCCTGTCCATAGGGTTTTTTGATATCCTCGGAGTTTATTCTCCCTGGATAAGTTCCATCTCATGTAGTTGCAGTAATTGATGATAATCTATGGGTGGACGTCTCAACTTTCATGGCCCCATTACCTTTCAACTTCATAGTTCAGTTTTGATCTTTACATCAAGCAATTTGACATTCTAATTATTATTTTTTAAATGCTAATAGCTGGTGCACTAATATGTAATATTATTCTTATGAATGTTGCACTCAATCAAAACTTTGTATGGCATGTCTTGATATGCGGTTGAAATGTTTCTCTTTGATTAATTATGAATATTTGTTGAGAAGACAAGCATTTTTGTTTAAATTCTTTTGGGAGTGTGTTTTCCCTTTGCTTCTTCATCAAATTCTTAGTTCACATTTATTTCTCTCAATTTATTATATGTTTCTAGTTGCTTTGCTTTGAGTTTTGACATTCTTTAACTTGTCTAGGATGGTGTTTCTGCTTAGATTTTTCACTCTTCTATATTTCTCCTTTGATTTTTTCCCCTTTAATTATTTGTGTTCTTGAAGCTCAATAACTTACTGCATAAACCTCTTATGTTTTTCCCAGTTGATCAAGTGACTTGAGGATTACCTTGCATACTTTTGGTGTTTGAAGAGCTAATCCGTCTACCAAAATGAAGTAATGCAAGCAAAAATCTTCTTTTTATTAATTTGCTTATATAATTTGTGACAAGAAAATTCTTAATCTGGTTGAAATTGAATGGTCCTGTGATACGACCCAAAAAATAGAAATAGACAAATATGTATATTATTGATATTGAATATGAATAAAACACATGAAATCCTCTATCGTAGTGTAGACAGAGACTGGAATTAAGGTATAGGTAACAGTGGTTGGAGTAGTGGTTCCTTACAGGATGGAAAAACTTGAATTATAAACTGAATTACAAAAAAACGATAAGACCCCTTTCCTGAGGAAGAAGAGAAACCAACTTCTCTCAGCCTTACCCACTACCTTCCTGAAAAATGGCCTCCCCTCTTTTGGTTACACCTCTCTCCAAATACCCATTCTCCTGCATGATTCCCGTATCTCCATCCCCCCTCTCCTTGTGCCAGTTGTCCTTTTTGTGATGCTCCCTTTCTCTTTCTTCCTTTTCACCCTCAATTGATGCCACCTCAGCTGTTGCTATTGATTTCCCCGCTTTCCTTCTCCTCTCATACACCAACAGGCCCTTATTGGGCCCATTTGTCTCTTCTGCTGCTCTTCCTTTCCCTCTCCTCTTAGACACATGCATAATGGGCCTATCAATACCCCCTTCCATCACTTTCACCTTGTCCTCAAGGTGAAACTCTGGAAAAACATGATTGACCAGCTCACTATCTTTCCATGTACTCTCCCACTCAGGCAAGTCAGTCCATTTAATCAACACTTGTTCTATCCCATTCAATAACTTTCTCACCACCTTCACCTCTAAAGGTTTCTCCTGCAATTCCCATTCTTCACTAATAAAAGAAGGTAGCTGTTGGCAGGGAACGTTGGTTGATATAGCCCGTTTCAATTGTGACACATGAAAAACAGGGTGTATACGAGCAGTATCAGGCAATGCCAACTTATATGCTGCATTCCCCACCCTTTCCTTGATCTCAAATGGCCCATAAAACTGGGGACTAAGCTTCTCATTAGGTCTACTTGCGAGAGACCTCAATTTGTATGGTTGAGCCTTCAGATATACCAATTCTCCTAGCTGAAATTCCACGTTCCTTCTCTTTCTATCTACTTGCAACTTTATGTTGTTCTGAGCTTTACACAGATTAGCCTTCAACTCTTATAATATGGTATCCCTTTCCTTCAACATCTGATCTACTTCTTGGACCACCATCCCTTCCATAGAATACTTAATGATAACCGGTGCTTCTCTGCCATATAAAGCTTTGAAAGGACTCATTCCAATAGAAGAATTATATGTGGAATTGAACTAGAATTCTACCCATGGCAACCAATTTAACCACTGCTTCAATTGGTCATTCACAAAGCACCTCAAATAAGCTTCAAGAATATGATTCACCACCTCTGTTTGCCCATCTGTTTGGGGATGGTATAACGTACTAAATTTTAGTTTTGTCCCAGCTATCTTGAATATTTCCCTCCAAAAGTTACTCAAAAACTCTATCTCTGTTTGAAATAATTGAGTTGGGAAATCCATGTAAACGTATAATTTCTGCAGCAAATACCCCGACCACATCCTTAGCTAAATAAGGATGGTTTAGTGGGATAGAATGAGCCGATTTGGACAATCTATCCACCACTACCAGTATAGTGTCCTTCCCCTTACATTTAGGCAATCCCCCTATAAAATCCATTAACAATTCTTCCCACACCTGATTGGGAATGGGGATTGGTTGTAACAACCCTATTGGTTTCAGGTTTTGGTACTTCTGCACTTGACACACTTCATATCCTTGCACAAACTTCGCAATTTCCCTCTTCATTCCCTTCCAATAATAAATTGTGGCTACTCTTTTATAGGTCCTCATCAGTCCCACATGCCCTCCCCACGGAGAAGCATGAAATTCTGTTAAAATGGATGGGATTCTTGTGGATTTTTGAGATAGAACCACCCTTCCTTTATACCAAAGACACCCTTTTGAAATTGCAAATGAAGGGTGTGACCCCAGATCTTTCTCCAAGTCTTGTATTATGGACTTTTAAGTGCGGATCCTCACGAGTCTCTACTGTCACATCTGCCAAGTCATCGTTGGATACTATAGAAATAGCTTGCAAGGTAACCACCAGTGACAATGCATCAGCCACTTTATTATGTTTCCCTTCCTTATATTGAATCTCAAGGTCATAACTCATAAGTTTGGCCACCCACTTCTGTTGCTCCCCATCTAGCATCTTTTGCTCCATCAAATACTTGAGGCTTTTTTGATCTGTCTGGATGATGAAATGATTCCCCAACAAATAATGTCTCCATTTTTGTACCGCAAATACTATAGCCATTAATTCCCTCTCATAGACAGATTTTAGTTTAGATCTTTCTGATAAGGCTTGACTAATAAAAGCTGGGGTTGCCCTTGCTGCATTAGTACAACCCCAATTCCCACTCCTGAAGCATTAGTTTCAATTTCAAAAGGTACCTGAAAATTGGGCACACTTAGAAGTGGCAGTTCAGTCATCACCTTCTTTAACTCTTGAAATGCCTTCATGGCTTCTTGTCCTCAATGAAAATTGTTCTTTTTGAGCAATTGAGTCAAAGGATGAGCAATAGTTCCATAATTCCTCACAAATCTTCTATAATACCCGGTTAACCCAAAGAATCCTCTCAAACCTTTTAAATCCCTTGAGGTTCAACTTTTCCCATGGCCCAATATTATTTCCCATAGATCCTTTATGTTTCATTTCATATTCTTGAGTTTAACTGTTACCGTTTAAGCATCAATCCTGCAATAGCACTTGGTTCTCATTGGATTTATAATAGGACAAATGGCAGTCAAAGTTTCTATCACCATTTCCTAATAAATTAAAATTCTAAGAGATAGTTGAAACTTTTTAGGTTGTAGATGTGAAGAATCAACTCTCTTAAAACTTAAGCTTATTAATTGGATGCTCAGGAATAGTTTTATATTTCTAACACCCCCTCCTCCCTCGATTGCATGGGCCTTGGACTTGACGGTGCGGTCAAGAAAGCTTATACAAACACAAAAGTAAAGGGGATGGTAGATAACCATGTCTGTATCAAACTGACATCAAATTAACGAAAAGAAAAAGGGACTGGTATTTGTGTGTTCAATTGAAAAATGAAAATGGTTAATGGAGTATTGTTACTTCCACTCTTTATCTACTGGTAGAATATTATTTTAGAAGTATTCCAATGTTCTATTTATTTGTATACTGTCCTACTTTCAAGCTCATCATATTACATTCTTAATGTTATGGATCTTGATTTTGGTATCATGTTGTAGGGGACGTGTAAGGTGGGATGAGGCTAATATTGGAGAAATTGAGGCAAACAAGCCTGTGAGGCAGAAAATTACTGAGCCTAAGACTCCATATCATCCTATGATTGATGATGACAGTATGTAAAGATCACTTAAGCTTTATGTTTCTATTAAGTCTGCATGTATGGGTATATGGCTATTTATACAAATAATCTTCTGATTTTATTTGAAGAGGTATTTACTACTTTTAACTATAATATTACTTTTATTCTTCTTGTACTAGCTATTTAAAGGTATTCGGTCTTTTTAAATAATTTCATTTCTTATCTAAATTCAAACATTTAGCTGGGACTCTACATGGTTTGGTTTGTAAATGTGAAACATATTCTAATCTAACTCCGTTTATAGAGTACGTGGAGATGCTCATTTTGAAGTTTTATTCTCAGGCTTGCTCTTTTGCTATAGTTTAAAAGAATTGTATGTGCAGCAACTTTTCTTCTGAAATAACCTAATTTTTTTAGGTTCTGTATCCCCAGTACGAGGAAGTTTTGATGCATGTATTGATGATGAAAATCACACAATGCATGCTGAAGCAATATGGACTGCTCTGAATGATGTAGCCTCCAGTAGCAGAAGAGGCTCTGGACAATCTGGTGGTTGGACATCATCTGAGGATGAGCCAGAAGCAATGGAGCAGGATGATGATGGTATTGTACTATTATTTGACATTCATTTGCTGTTTTTCACACAGATCATGCCATTTATTAGTTTTATTATGATTGCTACTCTTAATTGGTGTGCTGATTGCTACTCGTAATTGGTGTGCTTGTGCTTCTCCTTTATGAGAATTTTGGTTTTAATGATTGATTTCTAATCCAAATAATTGAAATCTTTGAATAATTATATAATTTTACCTTAATTTGTGTATTTTAACATGTAAGGGTTATAAGGTGGAGAAGTCAGGTTGTTTAATTTTGATCTGACGTGTATTATGGCATTTGTGTGTAGATAATAATGGAATCAGGGCTTCTGACAGACTAGTGAAATAGAGCTATAAATGAATTTGGTTGACGTTGCTCGGGTTTTCTGTTTGGGTTGTTTTAGCATCATCAACAAGAATAGAAAGTCGCTTGTTACTGCTGTGAAATTTTCTAATATTTCTAAACCAAGAATTGTATGTATATGAACATAATACTTATATAAAATGCGTGAGCTAATATATCATTTGGTCCTGGAAAGTGACGTGTGTTGTGTTGGTTCTTGAAAGTGTATGTCTATATAAATTGTTCTCCAAAAGTGTCAACTTGCTAACAAGTTCACCCTAACCAGTTATTAACCTGCAAACAATTTCATCTCCCAAAGGACTAATTTGTATGTATCACAACTTTCATGAACCAAAGCAATACAAGTTGTCACTTTCAAGGACCATATTGTATATTAACTGAAAATGGATTAACTGTATATTGTTAGGGAAGACAACTTTTAGAAATGCTTGTATATGAGCGAGTCAGTTCTGTCTTGATAATTTCGGACACAACATGACAGCAGTAATTATTTCTTCTGCCTAGCATCCACACTGTTGGATCTGAAAGGGCTTTCTTCTTCCCCTGCCCCAGTTGATGGTGACCAATAGCTAATTGATTTATACAGCTTAGAATGTTCTGCCAAATCTTGATAAGTACTTGTGTTATGTGGGCCTGGGAAAAATGTTAGACTTCGAGACTGCTTACTGTTTCAAATTTCAGTAAACTGTGTGATAATGAGTTGGGATCTATTTGATAGGGAAAAGGTATTGGAATCTTGTCATTTCTCTCTCATGGAGGGAAGTTATTCCAATTTGATGAACATGAAACTTTTTTGCCATTTTTCTCATGAGTAATTTAGATAGTTTATTTGCTGCTGTATTGATAGATTGCCTATTCTTTTACTAACCTAACCTGACTTTTCCTGGATTGGGAATACTGTTAGATTCTGAAACAGATAGGAGCTTAAGTTTTAAAGAGCACAGAAAGGCCCACTATGATGAATTTCTTAAAGTCAAAGAGCTGCGACAGAAGGGTTCTCTTCTTGAGGATGAAAGTGACGAGGATAATAATGCTGAACCTAGTAAGTTAGAGAAATATGAATCATCTTCACTGAGTGACAGTGTAAAAGAGATGGACATTGAGGGAAAGAAGTCTTCAACACCTCCAGCTAATGGTTCTTAGACAGTGATCAACAAATAAAACCCACTGTCTTTTCATTAGTTTTATGTTGTGGATCGGAAAAAAAAAAAAAAAAAAACTAGATGGTTCACTGTATTCTTGTATCAATTGTATGTAAATAGTTTCTTTCTTCACCATGTGTATTATGACCCGTTTACACTCTTGTACTCTGGCAAATTGGTTTGTTTGGCATTTTCGAGGAATTTGCCCGTGGCTTTTATAAGTAATTAAGGTTGGATGCTTAAAGGGAGGATATATCCTAACCGGAACTATATTGCATTTGTTATTTCCTTGTGAGTTTTATGTGATTTGTGTGGGAGATTTATGCCCCAGTTTAGAAATCTATCAGATTCAGATGAATCTCTTTAAGTTGCTTCCTCTGACAGCCCAATTACTATGCAGACAGCAAAATAAGATATTGTCCTTTTCTTCTTGATGAATGTTTTTTTAAAATGCATTATTATTTGCCTATAAATGGTGGGTTTGACATTTTTTCATTAACAAAGATAAGGAATAACACTCCTTGGTGGGTTTTGGTAAGAGGGAGGAGCAAAGCTCTGACTACCCGTGTTTTTGGATCCCTATCATGTAGGTTTGGACGTTAGTCATTGAAGCAACTTATAGTTGCTTTTACGTTATATTTGACGTGAATTTTGGACAAACGTGGATTCGGAATGGTCAACCAAAAAAGCATTACATCTACACACTACAAAAAACAATAACAAAGAAGCTGTAATAACAATGGAAGGCACTCATTAGGGGAGTGGTGAAGGACATGCGATCCCACGGGTTTCTTAAGAATTTCCTTGCATTCACCATGGATGAAACGAACAATTGAATCTCTTAATTTGCTTCATGAACTCGATGGATTGAACTATTGCTGCACTCAACTAGGCTAACGCTAGTGCTAGTAGGACATTTAACGTGTCATACTAGTGTATCTAATATCATTAATTGACTGAAACTGACAGTTGAACCAACTTGATTGACTGACTGAAAGTGATAGTTGACCTAACTTTGGCGATTTTCAATTTTAGAGACTTAGGATTTTATTAATTCCAGGAATTAAATTGATTGTGCCTGTAATTACATGGATTAAAATAATGGTTCACTCGATGACAATTTTACAGTATCTACCATGGCTTGATACAAGCAAAAGCCTCCGAACACATCTATTTGCATTGGACTTGACCTAGGCATACGGCGGCAAATCCTATCGCACTGGGACTCTTTTGTTTTGCGACATTAAATGGTTGGGCATCAAAGCATTGGCACTGGTCTCCCTAGCATTACTAGTTTTTGACAGGCAATTCGGCATAAAACTAAAACCTCCTCAGCAAAAATCAAGAGTTTTTAGTATGTATTGCCAGTATAAAAGATTTATATTTTGAATAAGATTTTTTTTTTTAAATGCATTAGTATGATTTTTAAAGTATTCATTATTATAAATGTCAATAAACTCATCATGTATAGCGACTTGTAATTAGATAATAATGTAAAAAATCTTTACATTGTTAGTACATATATTTGTTAAAAAATAATACCTGAGAGCAGTAAACAGTTTTGGGCTTTCCAAATATTCCAAAGGCCATTGTCTTTGTTGTTGTCATTCTTCAGAATCTTATGCATGAGATCCTTCTACTGTGTATACACAATTTTTCTGGCATTCTTGTTCTACCTCATGATGACATTGTAGGTGACAATGTCGTTGCTACGGTTGTCAATGGTGACGAGGAGGATCTTGGAACTGAGTTTGGAGCCTATTATGGAGGTCACTCGTACTTATGGCCCTAAGTCGGCCCTACAGCGCCTATTCCAGTTTCAACATCGCTAGTTTACCTCGGCTTATATTTCCGTGCTATCTCGGATTAACTTCACTTCAACCCCGGATTCGTGGACGAACCCGCCCAGTGGCATAGAATGCGTGTAGTTCACTCAAACGTAAACCACTATGCAGCACCCAACTCTCACAAAATTTCCCTCCAACACACTATATAAAGGACTCCACACCCATCAGGTACGGACCTCTCAGGCCCTCTCATATTGATACCAATACTGACTTAAGCATTGGAGTCCTTACAGATGCCACCACCAGAGACGCCAACTACCACCGCGGGAGCTCATCGGAAATACGTCCTTGTGTTTACCACCAACATTGGTGCCATTTGTGGGAATCACTTCCAATTCTTGTCTCTTCATTTCATTTTTCTTCATTCTCTGAAGATCGTGATGGTCAGCACAAGGAATCACAAGTCCACTATGGCGCCTTCGCAACCAAAGCCTCCGCCACCGTCGCCTAAGGATGGCGCAGTTGCTTCCGCCACTCTTGAGGCAACTCCCCACCCGAACAATGTTCCCGCACCCTCAGTTAACATGGCAGACCTTGCCACACTATTGTAGCAATAGAGAGATGCTCTGAAGGAGCAAAAGAAGATCATCGTTGAACTCTGAGCCAAGAGAGACAGCAAAAAGGTTATGGAGAATACTTACGACCACACCAAGAAATCCGTCGCATCTGCTCTGAAGCCTACGCTGGAAATGCATGACGCGCACATGGCAATGAGGGTGGATGAGGAAGATGAGATGGTCCCCTTTAACCTTCCTTTTTCCCCGAGGATCTTGAGTTTACAGGCCCCAAAGCAACTACAACAGTTACCCTCTTTGGAACTGTATGATGAATCTTCTGACCCTAGCGACCACTTGTCAATGTTCGAGTCGGCGATGTCATATAGAGGAGCGTCAGCTTCACTGACGTGTAAGGCGTTCCCTCTCTCGTTAAAGGGGGTGGCGTTGAAGTGGTTTCAATCCTTGGAACCAAAGTCCATAGATTCATGGATGGCGTTAAGGGAGAAATTCAAAACTGACTTCGCGACTAGCAAGGCCAGACCAAAGACTGAGGTCAACTTAAGAAGAATCCGCTAGGGGGCGGAAGAACCATTGAGGGAATACATTAACAGATTCAACAGGGAGGCAAGGTGGCTGAGAATCTGTAGTCGGGAGTAGTCTTGTTGCTGGCGAAGACGAGGTGAGACCTGGCTCGCCTTTCTTCATGTCGATTGCCAATACACCTCCAAACTCTATGGAGGAATTTTTGAAGAAGGCAGAGAAATACATAAACTACGAGAACGTATTGGAGGTTGGCCAGATGAAAACGGCCGACATTTCATCATAGAAGAAAAGCGTACAGGCAAGGACTGACAAACCGCCGCGTCAGAAGGACCGAGGTACATATAAAAGAGGCCGGATGTTCGAAGAATACACGCCGTTGAACACCTTTAGAGCGAGAATATTGAACGAGGTACACAATGTGGAGCTCGTGGAATAGAGAATAAAACCCCCAAGGCCGATAAAGAACAAGGACGCCGGGGATCAATCCAAATACTACCAGTATCATGGGGAGACAGGGCACGACACAGATGAATGCTATCAGCTGAAGGACGCTATTGAAATGTTGATCAGGCTAGGAAGATTGGATCGCTTTGTGAAGCGAACTGGAGGTCACAACGATAGGGGACGACCCCCTCGCCGCTAGGAAGATAAAGATCGGGAAGCCCAAGGCGGGGGCGCTATCCACCTCGGAGAGAGAGATCATCGCGCCGACAGATCCCTACGAGAGGCCACTCGATTCCCCAGCCATCGCGGAATGATGTCGAGGTGCAGGCTAAAGATCGTCGATCCCCTAGACAGCCATCGTCTCAACGACCCATCAGATCCCCCGCGTATTCACCGGCAAAAACCCACGAGATCATATATGTCATCGTGGGCAAATTCTCGGGAGGAGGACCGTCAAATAACACAAGAAAGAGATATGTCAGAGAAGTGATGGCAACTTCTTCCAGGGCTCGTACACCGCCCTTGGTGTTTGACGACACGAATTACACCGACCTAATTCCTAATCATGACGACCCTCTTGTGGTAAATGCGTTAATGGCAAACAAGGAGGTCCATAAGTTGCTGGTTGACATTGGTAGCTCAACCGTTGTTATGTTCTACAAACTCTTTCAGAGGCTAAGGATCCTGGAGTCTGAGTTGATCCGTATAGCGAAGATCTGATAAGATTCTCCAGACACAACATTATACCGGTGGGGTACATAAAACACCACATGACGTTTGGGAGACCACCTCACATGAAAACCGTAGTCACACTGTTTATAGTGGTGGATGCCAAGTCGCCTTACAAGGTGATCCTAGGCAGACCAATGTTGAATGACCTAGGAGCTGTTATCTCGATCTCACATTTGGTCATGAAATTCGTAGGCGATGACATGGAGGTAGTCACCCTATGAGGGGACCAAAGAAAAGCAAGAGAAATGCTATAAGGAATCACTAAAGGTTGACCTGTAGCCCTGACCTAAATCACAAACTTAACCTCGGAGAGAGCGAGGCACTTCTGACAGAGTTAGATTGCTGGGATGATATAAAAAGAGACACCTGGATACCCCGTCCAGAACCGGATGGGGATTGCACCCCAGTTCAGGTAGGGACAGAAGAACAGCAGGTCGTGAAAATTGGAGCCGACCTCGACAAAAAAATGAAGGAGGATATGTTGACACTTATGAAGAATTACGCTGGCTTGTTCGCATGGAAGCCGGCAGATATGCCAAGAATAGACCCCAACCTCTTTTGTCATTGTTTAAAGGTGGATCCCTCCGTGAAATCAGTGTGTCAGAGAAGGAGAAAGATGGCCCTTGAGCGCTTAAAAGAGATTGACAGACAGGTAGAGGAGTTGCTGAAGACGGGCTTCATCCGAAAGGTGAAGTATACCACATGGTTGGCCAATATAGTGCTTGTGAAAAAATAGAATGGGAAGTGGAGAATGTGTGTAGATTATACTGACCTGAACAAGCATTGCCTAAAGGATTCATACCCCCTACCCGACATCGACAAACTGGTTGATGGTTCATTCGGATTTCGTTACTTGTCGTTCATGGAATGCTTACTCCGGATACAACCAGATCCCTCTTTATCCAGGTGATCAAGAGAAAACGGCCTTTATGATGGAGAAGGCCAATTATTGCTACAAGGTGATGTCCTTCGGACTGAAGAATGCCGGGGCCACGTATCAAAGAATGATGAACAAGGTGTTTGAAGCATAGATAGGGCGAAACCTAGAGGTATATGTCGATGACATGATCGTAAAAAGTGCTACCCCTGCAACACACCTCCAGGATTTACAGGAGACCTTTGCTCAGTTAGAAAAGTTTAATATGAGACTAAATCCCAATAAATGTGCATTTGGTGTCTCGGCTGGCAAATTCCTGGGATATATGCTATCGGAGAGAGGTATCGAGTTGAACCTGGAAAAATGTAGGGCTATACTGAAGATGAAAAGCCCTCAAAGTGTGAAGGAGGTCTAGAAGCTAACATGGCGTCTGGCTGCGTTGACGAGGTTCATAGCCAGGTCGACACAAAACGCTCTCCCCTTCTTCCAACTTTTAAGGAAGGGCAAACCATTTGAATGGACAGATGAGTGCGAAGCAGTGTTCATAAGATTGAAAGAGATCCTATCCGCTCCGCCCCTACTCATTAAGCTTAGGATGGGTGAAGTGTTGTACCTGTATTTAGCAGTGACTAATGAAGCCGTAAGTGCTGCGCTAGTGCGAGAGATGTCGGAGGGACAAAAGCCGATGTATTTTGTAAGCAGAGCCTTACAAGGAGCTGAATTGCGATATCCCAAAGTGGAAAAGGTCGTATTTGCCTTGGTGATCGCCGCCAGAAGGCTGAAACCTTACTTCCAGTCGCATCAGGTCGTAGTAAGGACGGATCAGCCAATCCGTCACATCCTACACAGATCGGAGTTAGCAAGAAGGATGACAACGTGGGCCATTGAGCTATCAGAATATGGGATTCAATACGAGCCAAGAACAGCATTGAAAGCCCAAACGCTAACCGACTTTATAGCAGAATTGACACCGACGGAATCCTCTTATGGAGGATTGACCTAGACCCTCTTTGTGGACGGATCATCTAATGAGAAAGGGAGTGGAGCCGACATACTGTTGGAGTTTGTGGACGGCGTGGTTTTGGAATAGTCGCTGACTTTTACGTTTCCCACCTCCAACAACCAGATAGAGTATGAGGCGTGCATAGTCGGATTAGTTATGGTAGTCGACATTGGCATCGTGTTGCTGCGTGTATGTAGCGATTCGCAGTTGATGATTTTGCAGATTAACGGGGCCTATCAAGCCAAAGAACTGGTGTTGCAAAAGTACTTGGGAAAAGTAAAAACTCTCGTTGAGAGATTTCATAAGGTGGATTTCGTCTACATTCCCCGCGAGAAGAATGTTAAGGCAGATATCCTATCGAAGTTGGCTAGCACTAAATCTTTCGGCAACAATAGGACAATCATCCAATAGACAATTCACGAGCCCAATCTCGTATTTGCAATCAAATCG
This sequence comes from Spatholobus suberectus, assembly GCA_004329165.1. Lineage (NCBI taxonomy): Eukaryota > Viridiplantae > Streptophyta > Magnoliopsida > Fabales > Fabaceae > Spatholobus > Spatholobus suberectus. Next base: position 15,968,642 of record QUWT01000781.1, on the reverse strand, counting down.
GAGCAGAGTTGGATGACTCCTATCATCGAGTATCTGAATGAAGGTGTCATTCTGGAAGATAAAAAAGAAGCGAAAAGGTTGGAGCGATCTGCAGCTCATTTCTGCATACTGAACGACAAGCTATACTGGCACGACTTCTCCCAACCGTTGCTCAGATGTCTGGAGAAACATGAGTCTGAATACATGATAACCGAGATACACGAAGGAAGCTGCGGTCAACACTTGGGAGGTAGAGCGTTGGCTATAAAGATACTCAGAGTCGGCTATTACTAGCCAACATTAGAAAATGACGCTAAGGAGTTTGCCAAGACGTGCGACAGATGCCAAAAATGTTCCGACATTCATCTCGCTCCTTTGGAAGATTTAAGCATGATCACTTTTCCTTGGCCTTTCATATGGTAGGGGATTGACATCCTCAGCCCCTTCCCCAAAGCACCCGGCTAGGTCAAATTCTTGGTAGTAGCTATTGATTACTTCACCAAATGGATCGAAGCAGAGGCGTTGGCTACTATTACAGCAAGGAACGTGGAAAACTTTGTATTCCGGAAGATCATTTGTAGGTTTGGGGCACCGGATGTTCTAGTGTCGGATAACGGCACGCAATTTATGGATAAAGGCTTCCAAAAGTTTTTGGCCGGGTTAAAGATCAAGCAGCATTTCACATCGGTTGAACACCCCAAAACAAATGGACAAGCGGAGGCAGCAAATCGAATTATTCTCAAAGGGCTCAGGAGGCGTCTGGACGAAGCAAAAGGGTGTTGGGTTGAGCAACTACCACATGTCTTTTGGGCATAGTGCACAACCCTCCACTCTTCCATAAGGGAGTCTCCTTTTCGCCTTACTTACTGATGTGGAGGCAATGATCCCGGCAGAAATTGGAGAGCCGGCGTGGAGAGTGGCTAACCTAAGGCTGAAGGGTAACGATGGATTGCTATGGTCAGAGCTAGACATAGCGGAAGAAAGAAGAGAAGCTGCTCTGAAAAGACGGGTTGTTGTGAGATACAACAAGAGAGTCGTACGTCACTCCTTCGAGACTAGCAATCTCGTCTTAAGGCGTGTTGGCATCGAAGGAAGAAATGCTAGACATGGGAAACTCGCCGAGAAATGGGAAGGCCCTTATAGGGTTACCTCAAAGACAGGAACGAGTGCATATACATTAGAGACGTTACCCGGGGTTAACATTGCACGAACTTGGAACGCTAGCAATCTCAGACAATATTACAGTTGAGGCACGATGGGTAATATTAGTTTTAATTTTCTAGTTAAATCTAGCTATATAATGTAGTTGGATTGAGTCGCATATTATAACTTCTAGCCCTTATAATATTTTTTTGGCCAACGTGATTAATAAAATGAGAAGTTTGCCTCCTTCATAAAGCTTAATACAGGGCTCCAGCCAGATAAAGCAAAGTATTGCGAACTACCCCGTGTAGGTGGATTCGCTCCAGTCGGGGTAGGAAGATCGCTAAAATTGAAGATAAAGCAAGCATTGTGAACTACCTCGTGTGCGTGGATTTGCTCCAACCGGGGTAAGAAGATCGCTAAAATTGAAGATAAAGCAAGCCATTGTGAACTACCCTGTATATGTGGATTCGCTCCAGCCGAGGTAGGAAGATCGCTAAAATTGAAGATAAAGCAAGCATTGCGAACTATCCCGTGTATGTGGATTCGCTCAAGCCAGGGTAGGAAGATCGCTAAAAACGAAGATAAAGCAAGTCATTGCAAACTATCCCGTGTACATGGATTCGTTCTAGTTGGGGTAGGAAGATCGCTAAAATTAAAGATAAAGCAAGCATTGGGAATTACCCCGTGTACGTGGATTCGCTCCAACCGGGGTAGGAAGATCGCTAAAATTGCAGATAAAGCAACCCATTACGAACTACCCCGTGTATGTGGATTCGCTCCAGTCGGGGTAGGAAGATCGCTAAAATTAAAGATAAAGCAAAGCATTGCGAACTATCCCGCTCCAACTGGGGTAGGAAGATCGCTAAAATTGAAAATAAAGCAAGCATTACGAACTACCCCGTGTACGTGGATTCGCTCCAACCGGGGTAGGAAGATCGCTAAAAACGAAGATAAAGCAAGCCATTGCGAACTACCCCGTGTACGTGGATTCACTCCAGGAAGATCGCTAAAATTGAAGATAAAGCAAGCATTGCAAACTACCCTATGTACGTGGATTCGCTCCAGCTGGAGTAGGAAGATCACTAAAATTGAAGATAAAGCAACCCATTGCGAACTACCCCGTGTACGTGGATTCGCTCCAACTGGGGTAGGAAGATCGCTAAAATCGAAGATGAAGATTACGAACTTCTATCTTGTTAGATACGTACAAGGTGCATCAGGTACATAAAAGGCAAAAAGTATATATAACAAATATATATATATATCGAAATTTACTTCAGTATAAAGCAAGCAAAGCAAGCAAAAGTGACAGCTCAATCGAGAATTGGGAACATACGCAAAAATTGGAAACACCGACATCTCTAGAGTCAAGATCATCACCCAAGACCACCACCAAATTCAATATATCGAATCATTGCGCATTTAACACGCCTCGGTTATCACAAAGTTACGACGCACCTGTCCGAAAAAACGAAAAGACTTGCGAACCATTCTGATCCTAAATTGGTAAGACCTTCATAGGCACAATTATCACCGGCTTGGGGGCAACACTGTTCTGGAGATCGCTCGAGCTGACTCAGTCTCTTAAGCTGACAATGCTTCTCCAGGCATCGCCGGCTTAGGGGCAACTGTTCTGGAGGTCACTCGTACTTATTGGCCTAAGTCAACCCCACAGCGCCTGTTCAAGTTTCAACATCGCTAGTTTACCCCGACTCATATTTCCATGCTATCTCGGATCAACTTCACTTCAACCCCGGATTCGTGGACGAACCCGCCCAGTGGCATAGAATGCGTGTAGTTCACTCAAACGTAAACCACCATGCAGCACCCAGCTCTCACAAAATTTCCCTCCAACACACTATATAAAGGACTCCACACCTATCAGGTACAGACCTCTTAGGCCCTCTCATATTGATACCAATACTGACTTAAGCATTGGAGTCCTTGCAGGTGCCACCACTAGAGACGCCAACTACCACCGTGAGAGCTCACCGAAAATACATCCTTGTATTTACCACACAACAAAGCCCTTGTCCCTTCCCATGTCAAGTGGATACTAGGCCACGTGGATATCTAGGAATGCTTCATAGTTGTCGAAGTCCTCGACCTTACGATGAATGAAATCGACGTGCTTCTACAACAACATGGGCTTGTGGTGGATTATCGTCACAGATTTTTCCTCCCTTGATGAGAACTGCTGCTTAAACCATAAATCATTGGTGGTGAGGAACTTAGGGCAGAGTCCTTTAGCAAAAAAGCAAGTGGATTGGGCGAGGAGACAACAAAGACAAAGATAGGGCTGCAATAAAGGTGAAGAGTGGGGTATGTTGAGATTGGCTTCTGGAAATTAATTACTGGAATTATGATTTTCCAAAAATTTATTTCCAGTAATGTTTAAACTATGCAGATTACTTTCTCGAAAAAAGGATAATTTTGGAAAAAAAAATTGTAAAAATATAGAAGAGGGTGCATTTAATAAAAAAGGAGATGTAAATAACAATTACTTATTCCAAATAAGAGACGGGGAACCAAGAAGCCCATCCATGAGACAACGAACCAACATTTGTAGGTGAGATATTGGACGCAATCACGCAATTTAGCTATAAATGTCTTGAGAATAGGATCAAGGGATGTTCAAAGAATTAACACTAAAAAAAAATATAAGGCTTAAATATGTTTTTAGTCCTTATAAAATTAGTGAGTTTTAATTTTAGTCCCTATAATTTTTTTTTTCATCTTCTAAAATTTAAAATCACTAGTTTTGGTTCCTATAAAATAAGTGAATTTTTATTTTGGTCCTTGTAAAACATTTTTATTTGATTTTTATCCTTTCAAAATTTGAAATAATTATTTTTAATCCCTGATGTTTATTTTTAGATAGATAAATAACATTTATTTTAGGTATCTAGCAAAAATTTTAGATGTATCACATGTTAACATGGTACCACAAATACTAGTAAGTATCACCTGGGATGGTCACTTTACTTTTCATTAAACACATAAGCAAATAATAAGTGATATATAATAATAGGGATCAAAAACAATAATTTCAGCCTTTAAGAGATGAAAACTACAGAAAAAAATTTATATGGACTAAAATCAAAACTCATCCACCCTTATTATATTGTCCCAAACCACTATTTTTTTTCTTAGAAAAGAGAAAGGAAAGCTAGTTGGATAATGTCAATTGTTTTCTAATGTTGACATAGTTATAAATTATTAAAATTGCAAATTTTAAGCGAAACATTCTTTGGAAAAACTTATTTTAAAGCATATTTTTAAGTATCATTCTTGTTAATTCATAAGCATAAAGGGATCTTGGTATACTTTTTTTGGTATAGATTATAAGTATCCTTCACAGGAAGTAAACCTACTTGAGCCAGGTAGGATCACTATGGGTAGCAAAGCTCTTCCTCCTAATATTTAACATGGTTGCATACCTAGGACTCGAATTCGAGACTATTGATTAAGCTGAAACAACCCTACTCTAGTAGATCCACATGCTAGTGGTAGGGAGATGGGTATAATTTATTCTCATTGAAATGAATGAGGTTTTACAAAATGAAAAGTAGGCACTAGTAATGAGCAATAGGAATGAAAGATGGAGTTTTGTTTATTTTTTGGGATATTTATGTTTTGTAATAAGATATTTTTAGGAACAAATTTTTACATCATATAAGAATACTAAACACAGGCATGACAGGTTTTCCAGAATATCCCTCCTAAGAATATGAGAATTTTACCATGGGATGAAAAATCATTCGTGAAACAAAGATGCAATGTAAAATGTATGTGTATATTTCTAGAACATGATGTGAAAAGATGAATTTTGTGTTAGAAAATAATTTCCTTTACTTTTTTTTTTCTTTATCAAATCACTAGACATTTTATCACATATATCATAGTGGTGTAAAAGAAAAAAAAAACAAAATGTGATGTAAAAAGAAATATTTTAAATACTAAATTCATCTTTAAAATCTTTATAGGTAAGATAAAAAAAATTCCTTTAATTTTTAGAAAATATAAGTATCAACTATATTAGTTTTATAAGTATAAAACATGTTAATTTTTGTGAAATAATAGTGGCTTGTTGGTTGGTAAGTATAAATATCATTCATGACTAGTTTCAAGAAGAGTGTTAGCAACACACTCTTCTTAACACACACTTTATTATTGGTTGAAATTTATTGAAAACTATAAAATCATGAGAGAGTCATTAAATAAAATATGAGACCCATAAATTTTTGTAATTTTCAATAAATTTCAACCAATAAGAGAGTATGTGTTCAAAAGAATGTGTCAGAGTGTGTGTTACTGGCATTTCTCTTAGTTTCAATAGTGGCTAGTTGGTTTCCAAGACCTTGCCATTGCCAAAATATGTTACGCGAAATTGGCTTGGTGGCGAATATATGGGCTCCACATGAAAGGGATGGTTGGGGAGGACTTCAGCACAATTGATGTGAAGGATTTGAAGTCATATTGCATGACCCACTTCAATGTTCTTTGAAGGAAGGGTAGGTGATAGATGGCTCAAAATGTTTGATAGTATTATCTACATTGTTGTGCAGATCCTTGTTGAAATCTTGCATGTTGTGCTTATAATCATTGAATTCTTTGGTTTTGGTTTTCAATCAATTGAGTCTGCTTGTGAATAAGTTTGATTAACTCGTATTTCTTTAGGTCATGATGATTAGTTTGAGCATGATCATCAAAGATGTCATAGGTAGAGCTGTCAAATTATGCGGGTCGGCTCGGCTCGCTTAGGCCATTACTCTCAAGCGAGCCGGCCTGGCCTAGCTCGGTTTGTGTTCGGGCCTTTTTTTCTTTGGCCCAGCCTAGCCTTATGTGGGCCATCAAGCCAATTTGGCTTGAATTTTTTTCGGACCTATTAACGTTGTTATCTATTTTAATTATTATTTTTTTTTGCCAAAAATTATATAAAATTAAATTATTTAAATCATATTAAATATTTAAAACTAAATTCTACATACTTTTTAGCATAAACGAACACTTTTATTCATATATAATTGACTTAATTACTCAATAGTCTCATTAAAAATATATCTTTAAGCGAATTTTATTTACAAAATGAATTACCCATTTTAGCCTTTCTTTTTTACAAACGTGTATAACCCTTTCTTTTTTTAATTTTTTTAAATATATTAATATTTTTTATTTAATATATATATATCGGGCCAACCTGGCCCAAGCCAAAATGACCCAGTTTCTTTTGGGCTGTCATTAGTAGGTTGATCGTTGACAAGTCCAGTTGCACGTGATCGATGAAAAGGCGAAGAACAAGACCAATGATCAATTAAGAAACAAATAATGTTTTTCACAAGTCAAGGAGATAATGATACAAAATCTTCATGACTCAATAGTGGTGGGAGGCATCACCTAGAAGGACTCCAATACTCAAGCTAGTAAATGCCATAAAAGGTGAAGACAGAATGGAATATGTATCATCACTAGGGTTTAATGAAATATTCTACATTGAAGAATGGAGAATGGTATTCTTATTCACTTATGAGAGATTCTTGTTGTTAGTTATATGTTTAATGAAATATTCTACATGTGTAGGTCTTGCAAGGGGTTATTAGGTTTGGTTGGCATTAAGGGGTTCTATTCTGTTGTTGTGTGAATTAAAACTAGTCAAACGGCTCAGCTAGGATTGCTCCAACACAATCCCAAAGTAATCAGACGATTTCACCCAGAGAGGGAATTTGTCTCTTGGCTATTGGTTTCCAAGTCACTCCAAAGAGCACTTAGTGTAGGTGAAAAGAAGATGAAAAGTAAAGGTTGAAAAAAATTGTAAAATAAAGCTGTAAATGAAAGGCAGTAAATAAATGCAAGCTAAATTGATAAATAGGTTTGTTTGGGTTGATTGGATGATGTCTAAAACATGAAGTACATGGCCTATTTATACTGTACAATCAGATATAACTAGAGTAGCCACATTTTTTTGCTCAATAACTGCCTAGATCTTGGCTAAGGCTCCACTCAGCTAATCCTATACTCACTTGTCTAAAAGCGGTTCAAATTGTCCCTATTTTTCAGTTAGCAAAGAAAGAGACTCTACAGCTTAAAAAAGATAGTAGTATTCGAGGAGAGTAGGCTGAATTTGTTTTAGCTACTCTGTTTTTGGGTGCCAACAATTTCCCCTTTGCATTCTTCGACTGATAACTAGTGAAGCTGACACTCATCCAAATTCGATTGCTAATAGATTTTATCTAATAAGATATCTCAATTAAGCTAGGCCTATGAACCTTTGATACAAATAAGCCCATTTGATTTTCAAAAGGCATTGTTAGGGGGAAATCCAACGACCTCATAAATTCAAAACTTAAAAACTGCCAACTTTTATCTCGACAGCCCAACCACCTTAGTAATTTAAATTTTAAACTTTACTTCCCTTAAAATAAAAATTGCCCAACTTTTCATTTTCCCTGTTTCACCTTCCTGCTTCCTTTTCTTTTGCCCTCTACTCGATGGTCCCTCTCCTTCTTCTTTCATCTTCCAGCCTTTTGCCATCTCAAAAGCATCATGTCTTTAGAATTAAAGACTAATTATTAGAATCGAACCCCAAATTATGCTATTAAGTAGGAACTAGACGGCTCGAGCTTTCATATCGATGTGGGTTATTCATATTCGAACAATGACTAAATGGTGCCCATTCTTCATGCCAAAGGCAACTATTTCTTGGTGACTCCAAACTACTTTGAGCCTTTCCTAGGTATAATCTATATTGAGCATTACCTGAAGTTCGATCATTTCCTTCTACCAATCACTTCTGACTAGTTCAATCCTATTAGATTTCCAACAGTTCTGCATATATGGCCTCACGCGACGCAACCCTACAGGGAATGGCTAGTTCGTGTGGCCAAATACAAGGGCGATTCTTGGCGGCGTTGAGGCATTTATGTCATTATCATGTCATCTCGACATGACATGAGTCTTATCATGAATCTTATATATGACTTTTGTAGGTTCAAGTCCACCTCCGTGAATGAGTTCATTTTCCCCTTCAACATAATGAGTCCTACCTTGCTAGATGTGGCTCTCATAATAAGGTTGCCAGTAATAGGGGACAAGCTTGTTACCCAGCATTTGATAGTTGTTGAAGAAGTGGATATCAACTTTTTCAAACATACCAACAATTATTCCAACTTCATCATCGCTAAAGCTAAGACTAGTGGTGAGGTAACAAATGCCGAACATGTTACATTTCTATTGTATTGGTTCTACAAATATTTTATGTGTTCGGCATCCAAGGCCATAGTGTCTAAGTATTCCCATTTTATTTCCTTAATTACTTTTCGAAGGCAGCTCACCTTAGGTTCCCTTTTCTTAGCTGTGTTATATTGTTCCTTGTTTTTATTTGTGGAAAAAGTCTAAACAGGGCAAAACCTGAACACAGTGTCAAGTCCATTATGGTTTCTGCAGTTATGGATCATGGGGTATTTTTCTGAATTCACTATCCAGACCCCTGTTACCATAGTCCATAGGGTTAAGCATGCCAATGATGCCACCTTAGACGAATGCTTATGTGTGTTGATGTCGACCAACAGGCAAGTTTCCAAGGTTGACACTACTTTGTTTGCCATTCTTGATTGCCCCATCTCCAACTTTTAGCTATCAATTGATCAGCACCACATTCCACGATTCTTGACCACTATTGATGCCAAGCAAGCTATAGGCTAGGTGTAGAAACACATTCTCAACTAGGGTAGAATTTTAACAGCTAGAGACCTGTTGTATGAGGTGAAGCCAAACTCGCGAAACAACAAAGTATTAGTTGAACCCTACAATCTCAATGCTTCACTCATCAATTTTGCTTGATTCAAGCCATCCCAATGCCCTATAAGTCTTTGGCAACCCCTTTAGCTCGCTTTTAACTAACTGTTGTTGAAATAGATGTGCTAACCCGAGGGAACTTGCGTCGCTTGAATGCCTTTCAATTTCTTCCCTTCCCAAGAAATCTAGATGTTACCTTAGCATATATTACTTGGTGACTAGAGGCCCGAAGTAAAATGTTTCCTAAATTATTTCCCCACTATATGAACCACGCACTAGGTACTGCTTTAGTTTCCCAATGGGATGCCAATATCCTAGAGCTTACCCCTTTGAGAGTTCATCCTTCTACTACCTTAAAACCCACTATTTCATCATCTTTTAGAGGGAAAGGGGCGACCCTCAACAAACCTGCTACTTCGACCGGCAAAGGCATGAAATCCATTCTTAATTTTGTTTATCTTATTTGAACCTCTTAAACTCACCCAACCATCTTGTATGCAAGAAAACCCAAGAAATTCATAAAACAAACAAAATATTAAAAAAATGACTTTTTACATTGGTTAAAGCTTTAACCGATATAAAAAGTCATGTTCTATGTGACACCTTAAGGAGTATTACTGTAACTAAGTCTAGATTTCTAAGGTTGAAAAGAAAACTCAACAACATAGAAACAACATGCAGATGCTACTCATAAATATAATAGGGTTTTATATACAAATAATACAATAAAATACTATCCATTCCTAATACAACTCATCTATCACCCAAAGGTGTCATACAAAATGTAAAGAAGAATACAAAAACACAACATAAACTAGGCTAGGTCTTCTTGCATGTGACTCCAAGCTCCCTCTGCATATGTCTTCACCTGTATCCTGAAAAAGGGAAAACTTAAATGGGTGATACATATTGTCTCAGTGAATTCTCTAAGGACTCTACGACTGAGTTAGACTCTGCTACTTGATCAACCTTCATCACTTATCTCTCATGGTTTAGCCTCACTAGGTTTCTTATAATTTTCCATACCTATGGTCGAATCTATGCCTTTCAATCGTTAATACTTCCTGTTAACTCCTTTCTCACTCTTACAACTATTATATTGGTTTACTATCTCATTTTCAACCTAAGAACTCATCCTTATTACTTATACTTTCTTACCCAAAACCCTTTATAGTATTTAAACCCTTCATGTTTAGATTTTACTTTTCTTCCTTTTGATATTTATGTTGTTCTCTAGGGGTCAAGTCTAAGGCTACAGATATTCTAAAATACTCTTGACACTCCCATAACACTTACCTTAACACTCTCAATTTACTCCCTCTTACTTGTCTTATACCTTTCTATTACACCGTGTGGGAATTCACCTTTTTTCTATCTCATTCACAACTTTTTCGACCAACTAGAACTCTCATGATACTATCCCAAGGTCTAGCCTCTCACATATACTTAGGGTAGCAAGGACAATCCTAATTACAAACATACGTTTATTTCACATCCTTCGCCTAGTAACTAGACATATACCTCATTTTGTTTCATCAAACAAGAATAACACATATGCATAATATAATCACATATACATAATCTTGACACTTCATCACAAGACACAATTACATCTTCACATGTGTACACATTACATCAATCGCTCATGAACAAGGTCACACAGACTTCACATAGTTACAACGTAGCACATTTCAACATATCACACTATAACAAGATGCATATGCATGCTATATTCCTAAATCACTACTCATGCACATGTGGTACCAACTTAAAACTTGTCAGAAAGTAGACTAGGAGTAAATGCACGGCCATAAGAAGCGTTATCGGTACTGATGCCTTTGGCTTTTGCATCCTCAACTAGTATGATATCCCTCGGCGACTAGTCAGGGTTACCCAGTTTTACCAGTACGCCCCAGCTCCATGGGATCAGCATGGATCATTAGAGTTTCCCAACCAGATACCACCTTAAGGCTAGGGTTAGACAACCCATCATGACCTCCACCAGCCAGATTCCTACATACTTTCCTTAATCACATAACTCAAATGTTATGATGCATGGTCACATACAATGCTTACAACTTTTCATAGGCTTTTATCATGAAACATTGACACAAATTCATATCACACTCAGTTTTCTCAAGGTAAATAACAATCATAAAGTATAAACTCAACAAGGCATAAAAATGAAGCAATAATGAGTCAAAGACTGCAAAAAAGAGTTTACAGGTGCAAAAACGGAATAGCCAAGGTCGTACACGCCCGACGGGCCAAGAGGGCTGCCCAGTGGTCATGTCAAGACCTAATCTGCTCAACGAGTTGTGCATCTCAGCTAGCAGGTTTGCGTGCTGGTGGTGCGTGGAGTCCAGTTTTAAAAAAAAGTCGCCTAATGGCTATCTAACCCCACCGAGTGGATTCGAGGTACGAATTTTAATTTGTTTTTTCTATTGTCTTTAGCTTCTAAATGTTCCAAAACAAATAATTAAATTCTTAATCACTTCTTCTACCTTAATAATTGGTCAATCTAATCTGTAAACTCTTCACCCACTCACAATATCCTCAAAACCTATCAAATCCCTAACTTAGGCATAAAGAGGGGAAAAGGTAAATAGATAAACAAATCACAACATAAAGGGCAAGGAAGGACATGAGAGAAAGCACTCACCTTTAGGGACACACAAAGCTGAGTTTTAGGACTTGGGTTCTCCAGTTCCTATTCCTTCTCTTTCTCTTCCTCTTCTTCTTCATTTTCTCCTCATTCTCTCTAACTTCTTTCTTTTCTATTTTGTAACAGCTAAACCTAACCCTCATTCTCTATTCCCTTCTTATAACGTGTGGGTAAGTATGTAGCTTAGTAGGCTTTAGTCCCCTATTGGGCCTCAGATGCTCTTTTGGGTTTTATTATAACATTCCTACTAATTTCTAACACTAAGGTAATTATAATAATAATAATAATAACAACAACAACACTATAGCACAAAATTAATAATAATAATAATAACAACAACAACAACAACAACAACTCTTAAGACATCTTTTATTCAATAACACATGAGAAGGGTCCTACTAAGAACTATCTTGTGGTTTATTTCTAGTACCTGAAATTTGGAGTGTTACATTCTACACCGGCTAAAACCTCTACCGATATAGAAAGTCACCTTTTTTCACATAAAAAATGACTTTATACATCGTTTCAAGCTATAACCAATGTAGACCGCTGTACATCAGTTATAGCTTGAACCGATATAGAAAGTCAATCTACATTGGTTCACATTGGAATCGATGTAGAAAGTGGTTTTTATATTGGTTCTTAGTCTGATGTAAAAAAGTCTCACTTTCTAATCGGCAAGATCTACATTAATTCAAGATCTGATGTAGAATTTTTGAAATAACCGATGTTGAAAATGTTTCCTCTAGTAGTGTAAGGACTAAAAGTAGGTTATTTCCAAATTAGGGAGACAAAAACAATCACTTTTAAATTTGAAGGACTAAAAGAAAAATAGATCCAAATTTGAGGGTCCAAAAATGTATTTAAGCTTTTTTAAAATTAGTCCTATTTAAATTTTATTTATTTTCAATATTTTAAAAATTGTAAAAAATCATGTGAATTTAGACTTTGATGAGGGATTAAAAATGCATTATTTTATTAAATGTAAGAAATAAATATAAATAAAATTTAAATAGAGACTTTAAAAAAACCAAATTTTTATTTTTCAAGGTTAAAAATCATATTGAAACCATTTCTTGGAAAAAGGTCATGTTGAAATTTATTATACGATATCAGATGACTAACATAAGATGAACTTCGGCTGTAAGCGCGGCGGCATAAAACTCGTGCGCACCTATTCAGAACTCAAATACATCATTATACTCTGTATGTAAATGATTAAATTTGACCTCATTCCCTTTTCAGTACAAAATGATAAAAGAGAGAGTTGGCAATTATTAACATGTCCTTCGCGTGCAGCCATTTAATTTGGCTAAATGGATCGTGCATCTATTTATTCAGCTTCAACTCCTTCAAAGGTAGTGATGGGCATTTTTTTTAATATTTTTCTTTTCCCAAATAAAATAAAATTTCAATACTACTTTACGTCATGATTTTGGTAAACTTTGGCATCAATTATAGGAAAGTCTAGGAGTTCCAATATTTAGGGTTTTAAACGAAAGAAAGAACTTGTATTGCTGGAGTTCTTTTACAAGGGGTTGAAACTTTTACCTTTAATTAAAACTCTTTTTTTTTTATTGACATTGTTGCGTTGTTCTTTTTTTGTGTGTTCATTGACATAGTTGCTCATTACTAGCTTGTGTTATAATTAAGTTATACTTCTTCAGGAAATTGTGACTCAAAAAATTTGGAATTAAATGGAAATAACTATATTTTTATATAAACCTAAACACACCGTAGTGGAAGAAATGAGTTAAATAGATATTGTGGCATAAAAGATTACTAATGAAAAAAAAAAAAAGATTTCTAGCAAAAATCATATATATATACACACACACACAGAGGTGAATTTACTAAACCATGACGTCTTGGTACCGAAGAGTGCATGCGCGCTTTGAAAAACAAAAAAACCGTCATTCAAATTTTCATGATTTTTCATTTTGTGACATTTCAACTACAATTATGAAAGCATGCGTTAAGAAATAAGTGTCAAAAATTTCGGCTAGCATTCATTCTACCTTCCTCTTTCTTTCTTTCTTGACTAAATGATAATTCCTCTATGAAAATCATAGAGAGAGATAGATATATATGTGATTTTACTAATCCTTGGCGTCTTGGTACCGAAGAGTGCATGCGCGCTTTGAAAAACAAAAAACCCGTCATACAACTTTTCATGAATTTTCATTTTGTGATATTTCAATTGCAATTATGAAAGCATGTGTTAAGAAATAAGTGTCAAAAATTTCAGCTAGCATTCATTCTACCTTCCTTTTTCTTTCCTTTTTTGACTAAATGATAATTTCTTTATGAAAATCATGTAGCCGCTACTCAATTTTCGTTAACAAAAATTATGTTTATATCAATGTAAAAAGTTTTACCTTATCAATCAATAAGATAACACTTTAGAAGAAATAATCATAAAAATCAATAATTTTTAATGATATTACTATTCAGAATTAATTCGTTGACAGTATAAAAAACATACTGTCAATATATTCTAATTAAATTCTTATAATTATTTATTTATCTTTTGTTTTCATCAATAAACAAATACTGATTAATCAACAAAATTTCAGCTCAGCTAGTAGGTAACTTAGTTCCTTAACGTTGTGTTTGTTACACGAGAAGTAACGAGGAAGTGCAAGGAAGAAGAAAGAAGTGAGGAGAAGCGTACGACTTCCATTTGTTTGGTTGCGTAGAAATAGTGTAGAAATATTTAAAATTTTAATGGGTCCCATGCATTTTTTTATCCGCACTCAACTGCGTAGAAATACAAAAAATTAAAGAAAAATGGAGCTATAATCAATTATACACATTATATAATCGATTATATGTAACCCGCATATTCGATTATACAATGTGTATAATCAATTATATGACTAACTTATATAATTTATTATTATCCCCCCACCCCATAATCGAATATGACCCCCCCACCCCCCCACCCCCACCCCACCCATATTCATTCGAATATCCCTCCCCCCAAAAAAAACATAATTGATTATTATTAATAATAATAATAACAAAATTAATAATGCAAATAAATAATATTATTAATAATAAAATAATATTAATAATAAAAATAAATAAGATTAATAATAATAAAAATAGTATTAATAATAAAAATAAATAATATTAATAATAATAATGATTAAAATGAAAAATAATCTCAAAAAGTTAACTTCTCTCCATTTCTTTTCTATTTTATTTTAACCAAACAACCTTAATTTTCACTCTATTTTTCACCTACTTTTTTTCTCTTCTCTTCTCTTCTCTTCTCTTCTTTTTCCTCTATTTCTTTCCTCTTTGCCAAACATACCCTAAAACTTTTTTGAAGACATTGTAGTTACGTTAAAAAGGTAATGATCTCAAGCTGTAAGTTGGATATGATACCTTTTGGTGCTAGAAAATAAAAAGATTTACTGTATATATGGAAGAAATTAAAAAAGTTGGCGTTCATTAATTTGGTAAGATGGATTTAGATCTACTTCAATTCGTTTAGGATTGTTTTACACATATAAATAAATAAAAATTGTATAGGATTTTATAAACTCTAAAAATGACGAGTACATGTAAATTTTCCTTTTCAAGCCATTATTGATAATTTGATACTGCCAATTTCTGTGCGTAAAGGAGCGATGTAAATTTTTGTGGTAGGCATAAGAATTTGTTTGGTTATTAAATGCTTCAGATTTCTTATATAGAACTGTAGAAGGAAGGGTGGGGGGAGGGCGCATCACATATTGTGAGGGGGCATTGCCTCTCATATATTTTAAAAATTGATTGCCTGACGTAACATTTTGTTTTTAATGTTTTTCTACAGCATGCAATGGAAAATTTAGTGCATTGTTTAGAGCACAAGGATTCTAAACATATGTAATATATTAATTATGGCGTCGAACGTTAATATTGCTTGGTTTTGTATAATTAATTTGATTGGGCCATGCATAAAGACTATGGATAATTACATAATATTTGGATTTCCTCTGAATAAGAAACATAATAATATTATAAACGAATAGTTGATTTAACTAATATACTTAATTTCTCTTAATTAAATAAGGTCTCAAGTTCTTGTATATTTCTACTAAAACAATTAGTTTCATCTTACCATAAATGTTTTCGTCTCAAACAAAATTATATTCGTAAAGGATATCTTTAGTGGTAAAAAAAAGACACAATAATCTCATGTCACAAAAAAAAAATGCAAGCTAGATAATTATAATAAAATCATCTCTCTCGTGTATCATATTTGTACTGGATGTATTCGGGCCATTTTTATACATTCGTGTATCATATTACTATTTATTATTTAAGAACAAAAAAAGTATTGCGCACTTAGCTCGTGTATAAAATCATGAAACGTATACATATTCTCCACAAACAAACGTAGCTGGCAATGACTTCCAACGCTTATAAATACCTGAGTCTGCATTGATAATTAAGCAGCAAATTAAAGTAAAAGACACTACACACAGCCTGAGTCACCGCATCATCTATAACTGAAAGCCAATGTCAACCTCTCTAGATGGAAACTCTTCATGCTGGTTCTTCCTCCCATTGGTTATCTTCATCATCCTCTTTGTTTTACGCACTGTCCTCAATCTTCTATCCAATTTTGCAACAACCAGCAAAACCTCACCACCATCTCCTCCAAAGCTTCCAATAATAGGAAATCTCCACCAACTTGGCACCCTCACTCACCGCACTCTCCAATCCTTTGCTGAAACCTATGGCCCTTTAATGTTACTTCACTTCGGAAAGGTGCCAGTTCTTGTGGTCTCAACAGCTGAGGCTGCTCGTGAGGTTATGAAAACCCATGACCTCGTTTTCTCCAGCAGACCACATCGTAAGATGTTTGATATCTTCTTGTATGGTTCCAAAGATGTGGCATCTGCTCCATATGGCCACTACTGGAGGCAAACAAGGAGTATCTGTGTCTTGCATCTTCTCAGTGCCAAAAAGGTTCAATCCTTTCGTGCAGTGAGAGAGGAGGAAATCTCCATAATGATGGAAAAGATTAGGCAGTGTTGTTCTTCCTTGATGCCTGTGAATTTAACTGATTTATTCTCTGCACTCGCCAATGACATAGTGTGTAGAGCTGCTCTCGGAAGGAGATACAGTGGAGAAGGTGGGAGTAAGCTTCGGAAGCCAATGGACGAGATGGTGGAGCTATTGGGTACTTCGGTTTTAGGGGACTATATACCTTGGCTTGATTGGTTGGGAAGAGTTAATGGGGTATATGGTAGAGCAGAGAGAGTGGCTAAACAGCTTGATGAATTTTTGATGAAGTTGTTGATGAGCATGTTAGTAAGAGAGGCCGTGATGGGGAAAGCCAGGGTGATTTTGTGGACATTTTGTTGTGGATCCAAAAGACAAACGCCGTAGGGTTCCAGATTGATAGAACAACCATAAAGGCTTTGATATTGGTACGTAAGATTAGTGCATGCATCCATGATCCCGCGTTAGTTTCTAAGATTCTGATCGCCAACTATTCTAGTTTCTAACATCATAAAATCTTCACTTTTTTCTAAAACATCATTTATTTTCATCCTTAATGTCAAATGATGTGAAAAAAGACTAAAAGTAAGAGACATTTTATAAATCAGGAACTAATTTAAAGGTTTGGTAAAGTTATAAGATAAGGTGACTGCGTTTACAAATATTAAACAAGAAAGTGAAGGTTTTAGTCATTAATTTTGTATTTCCAACATTGATACAATATTAGCAACAATCTCTTTAATATACTTTTTTCAACATGCTTTTTACTATTAGGTGAAATTTATTTGGACTTCATTGAAGAATGTGAGTTTCATTAGGTTCTACTTCTTATGTAAATTTAGGAGTGGCAAACGGATCGATTGGATAAATTTTTAGTTAGATTGTAATGGATTGGATAAAAATAATTCATTAATCCATTTTGATACATTAAAAATTTATTTAAAAAATCCAATCCATCCATGATCTACTTAATAATATCCATTCAATACATCCATTAACAATTTTTTGATGGATGAATATCCAATCTATGTACAAAAATAATATATTTTAAAAACTAAATAGTTTTTATTTTTAAAATATTCTCTCTTTTCTCTTTACTCTCTCTCTCTCCTCTTTCAAATCCAATCCACAATCAAAATATAAAATCATTTAAATTTGGGTTTAGAGTTTATAGAAAATAAAAATAATAAAATAATAAAAGAACTAAGAGAATAAAATTTCCAATCTTACGCCAATATATGCTTGGGATCTATATTCATCAACAACGTTGAACTGGATCATTTTTTTAATTTAAAAAAAAATAAAAAAATTTGGTGGGTTGCTGGGTGCATATGAAATAAATTGTGAACTATATATAAAAGGTGTTTTTAGCCATGTTTCCAAAACTACAGTGGTCAATGACAATTGATGTGTAACTTCTTTTAGTTTCATTATATGTTTATTATTTATTTGCCTTATGCATCTTTGTCGTGTGTTATCAACTAGGGGCTAACTATTTTTTCACTTTCGGATGTTTAATTATTTTTTTAAAAACTGAACTGTGTGTTTTTATTCTTTATTTTACAATTATTTTGATGTTAAGTTAATTAATTTGCTCAATTAGTAGTTTAATGTGAATGAAATGAATATTTCTTTTTTGGCATTTCCCTATTTTTCAATTCAAATAAGGGAGAGAGAAGAGAAAGAGAGAGAAGGGGAAAGAGAAGGGGAGAGAGGAGAGGAGAGAACAAGGAGATAAAAAAGTATTAAAAAATATATGAAAAAAATTATGTTAGATTAATTTTAATCTATTAAGTATTAATTAGATGATCCATTGAATTTGAAAATAAAAGAGTATAGGTTGTTATCCATCCATTTAATTATATGATCCATCCAATCCGATTCAAGTCTTTTTTATTTGAATAACTGGATGGATTAGATTGAATTTTATATGGATGAACTGGATGGATCATTGATAAATGGATAATTTTGTCACTCCTTATGTAATTAATTTGAATTTTACTTCATGGTAGAGTTTATTGCAAAGGGTTAAATATAACATTTCTCTTGTAGTATGTTTTTTGATTGTCCTTGTAATATGTTTTTACACCACTTTCCTAAGCAAAAGTTAGGTCCCATACTACTTGAGCAAAATCTTGAAACATGTTTTTATTTTCCTTCTTGGAATTCCAAGGTAGACATTGAAATTGACAATTGATGGGTATTTCTTTTAGGATATGTTTGCTGCAGGTACTGAAACTACCTCCTCAATCTTAGGGTGGATGATGACAGAACTCTTAAGGCACCCAAGTGTGATGCATAAGCTACAAAGTGAGGTCAGAAATGTGGTTAGAGGTAGAACCCACATAACTGAAGAGGATTTGAGCAGCATGCATTACTTGAAGGCAATGGTTAAAGAAACTTTTCGTTTACATCCCCCAGCTCCCTTATTGCTTCCAAGGGAATCCATGGAAGATACCAAAGTGATGGGTTACAACATTGGAACTGGCACACAAATAATAGTTAATGCTTGGGCAATTGGAAGAGATCCTTCATGTTGGGACCAACCTCAAGAGTTTCAACCAGAAAGATTCTTAAATAGTTCAATAGATATCAAAGGACATGATTTCCAGGTGATCCCATTTGGAGCAGGAAGGAGGGGTTGCCCAGGAATAATGTTTGCCATGAGTGTGAATGAGTTGGTCCTAGCAAACCTTGTTAACCAATTTAATTGGGCAGTGCCTTGTGGAGTAGTGGGAGATCAAACGATGGACATGGCTGAAACTACTGGGTTGTCCATTCATAGAATATTCCCTCTTATGGTAATTGCATCACCACATACATAAGAAGTGAGTAATTAAAGATAAAAATAATAACTTAAAAGGAAAATAAGGGACTATACTCTCAGTAATGTATTATTAAAATATTTTATGACCAAGAGTGCCTTGCTAGTATAATCTATTGTTAATGATAGCCGAACATTTGTATTTGTTTGGTTTATTTAGTTATGGTTGTTCAGTTATTGCAATTGTATGTCATTCAATTTTACTTTGAATTTTCTATGTAAGTCATGTATACAATGTTTAATCAAGTGATCTTTATAATTTCGGTTTCCAAAATTTGGTCGACTTAACTCTCTTTCTATCTCTACAAAAGTATTTTTTGTCAAGGCTAGACTGATCTATAAGTGATGTACAAAATTCACAATGTGTACAATTTTCATCAAATAATAAAAAGTATGAAAACCACAAAGACTGTGTTTATGAGTAATAATTTATCATAGTTCATTAAGTTAAATGAAAAAAATGTTTGTAGTATTGAATGTAATGAGTGTAATGGTAAATTGAGAAAAAAGCTGAAATTAAAATCAAATAAGAGAAAGGAATGGAGGGACTAAGCCCTTACCACGAGCACATTTTTTTATTTTCGTCTAAACAACGCATATGCATATTTTTTATTTTTTATTGAATGGAGGGGCTAAGCCTTAGGGATGAATTCTATTTGGACTCTATGAGTATCAATAAAAAAAATCTGTAATGGGTAGGATAAATACCCCCTCAATAAGAATGGAATTTAGTCGCAAAATTTAATAAGGATAGATGTAGGTATGAGTATTATTGTACCCTCTCTCTCTCTCTCTCACACACACACACACACACACACACATAATTAGTGCCAATAAGTCTTGGAGGGTACCAACACCATAACAACCTAGTTTAAGAATTAACTATTCTTCAAGTTTATTGTTAGTACCAACATGAGGTTCAAATTTATTATTAGATTTAATCAACTTTAAGAATCATAACATATCATTTAAAAAATGTTTATGCTAAATAAATATGTTCTTAATGTAGTATGATTATAGTTGGATAGTTTAAGAATAATTTTTCAATTCATTTGTAGCAATTTCTTTAATGAATATTATTTGTTGATTTATTAATTTTACACTTAAGTAAATTACAGGTAATGGGTGCAAGCATAGGTATATAGGTATCTCATAGGTATGGAGGTAGGGATTAAAGTTGCTACTCACACGGATATAAGGTTAGGTACAAGTATTTTTTTTCAAATGTGGGATATGGAGACAGATATTATAGTACCTGACCCAAACCCTACTCATTGTCATCCTTACTAAACCCCAACCACGTGCACACTTTTTTCTTATAGACATTTTTTCTTAGCTTGAATTTATGAAGATAACACAGACACACATTTTTTTCTTACTTTGTTATTCAAAAAAACTAATTTTTGGACTTATGTCATACATAAAATTTAATTTTAGGAAGAAAATAGGAGAAAATTATTTATTTATTTATTTTCATCTATAACACACACACACACACACACATTTTTATTTATTTTCATGTAAAGAACACATGCACACATTTTTTTCTTACTTTGTTTCTGTGAAATTAGGAGCAAAAGATTTTTTTATTTTTTTTGCATCTAAAACACACTTTTTTTCTTTCTTTGTTCTCTTTTATACTTTGTTTTTTAAAATTAGGAGAAAAGGGTTATTTTTTTTTATTTTCATCTAACACACACACATTGTTATTTTTTCTTTGTTTTTATGAAAATAGGAGAAGAAGATTTTTTTTATCTCTTTTAATCTATACAACACACACACACACACACACACACACACACACACATTTTTACTTTATTTTTATGAAAATTATGCGCACACACACACACATTTTTTTCTTAATTTATTTTTATGAAAATTGGAGAAAAATATTTTTTTAATTTATTTTCATCTTTAACACACACCCACACATACTTTTATTTATTTTAATTTAAACAACACAGATACAATTCTTTTATTACTTTGTTTTTATGAAAATAAGAGTTTTTTTATTTTTATCTAATACACGCCTTTATTCTTTCTTTCTTTCTTTCTTTGTTTTTGTGTAAATAAGAGAAAATGTTTTTTTTTCTTCATTTTCATCTAACCAACATGCACTTTTTTTCTTGCTTTGTTTTTATGAGAGTAGGAGAAGCATTTTTTATTATTTGCATCTAATTGCACTTTTTTTTTTTAACTTTGTCTTTATAATAGGAGAAAAGGATTTTTTATTTTATTTTCATCTAAAACAAACACACACATGCACACGCGCACACAGACACACAGACACACATTTTCTTCTCTTACTTTATTTTTATGAAAATAGGAGAAAAGGATTCACACACACATACACACGCTTTTATTTATTTTAATCTAAAAAACATACACACACGTACATTTTTTTCTGACTTTGTTTTTATGAAAATAGGAGAAAAGGATTTTTTTTATTTATTTATTTTCATCTAACACACACGCACATGCTTTTATTTATGTCATATAAACAACTCACATATTTTCCTTACTTTGTTTTCAAGAAGATAGGAGAAAAAGATTTTATTTATTTTCATGTAAAACACACACGCACGCTTAGAGAGAGATTATCATTTAAGACATCTCATATTTTTTCTTACTTTATATCATATTACTTTGGTAAGATGGATTTAGATCTCCTTCAATTTGTTTAGGATTGTTTTACACATATAAATAAATAAAAATTGTATAGGATTTTATAAACTCTAAAAATGACGAGTACATGTAAATTTTCCTTTTCAAGCCATTATTGATAATTTGATACTGCCAATTTCTGTGCGTAAAGGAGCGATGTAAATTTTTGTGGTAGGCATAAGAATTTGTTTGGTTATTAAATGCTTCAGATTTCTTATATAGAACTGTAGAAGGAAGGGTGGGGGGAGGGCGCATCATATATTGTGAGGGGAATTGCCTCTCATATATTTTAAAAATTGATTGCCATACGTAACATTTTGTTTTTAATGTTTTTCTACAGCATGCAATGGAAAATTTAGTGCATTGTTTAGAGCACAAGGATTCTAAACATATGTAATATATTAATATGGCGTCGAACGTTAATATTGCTTGGTTTTGTATAATTAATTTGATTGGGTCCATGCATAAAGACTATGGATAATTACATAATATTTGGATTTCCTCTGAATAAGAAACATGATAATGTTATAAACGAATAGTTGATTTAACTAATATACTTAATTTCTCTTAATTAAATAAGGTCTCAAGTTCTTGCATATTTCTACTAAAACAATTAGTTTCATCTTACCATAAATGTTTTCGTCTCAAACAAAATTATATTCGTAAAGGATATCTTTAGTGGTAAAAAAAAAAGACACAATAATATCATGTCACAAGAAAAAAATGCAAGCTAGATAATTATAATAAAATCATCTCTCTCGTGTATCATATTTGTACTGGATGTATTCGGGCCATTTTTATACATTCGTGTATCATATTACTATTTATTATTTAAGAATAAAAAAAGTATTGCACACTCAGCTCGTGTATAAAATCATGAAACGTATACATATTCTCCACAAACAAACGTAGCTGGCAATGACTTCCAATGCTTATAAATACCTGAGTCTGCATTGATAATTAAGCAGCAAATTAAAGTAAAAGACACTACACACAGCCTGAGTCACCGCATCATCTATAACTGAAAGCCAATGTCAACCTCTCCAGATGGAAACTCTTTGTTCTGAACCCCCTTTGGGCCTAGCCACGTGGCCTGAGGCCCATGATACGTAACTTACCACCTTGCTACTATATAAGGCATTACATGCCTCCAGGTACAGATCTAAGCCTTATTATTCACCTCTTACAGATACTGACTTAAGCATTGGAGTGTCTTTGCAGGTGACAACTAGGTACTGCCACTCACCAGAGCCACCTAAAGCGTCCACCCTGTTCGAGGTACCAAAACACTCTCGAACACTAGCTCAAGTGGTACTTAGGATTACCCCCAGTGTGTACTTAAGGATGACACTGGGGTTCGATCCTAGGGAGGACAAAAACTCCCCAGTAGGTACTTAAGGATATCACTGGGTTGAGAAGATCATGAGTTATGCCAGCCGTAACAGAATTATAAGTTTTTTTAAAATTAATTTTCTCATTTTTATTTGATTTTTGTTGTGTAAGTTAATTTGTTTATGAGAATTTCTTGACATCGAGAACATAACATTGTAAAGTTCAAATTTATAGCTATATTGAAAAATAAATGTATTAAATTATCTATTATTTTTATCTAATTAATGAATAAGTTCATATCCAATTGAGATATTATTTTTCTATAGTAACATAGTAAATTAAGTGTCTTATTATCAAAAATTTAACTAATATGACATCTTTCTCAACAATATAAGAAATCAACAAAGTTGTCAATATACTTTTATAAAATACAAAATTTAATTACTCCTCTCTCTACACATAATTCACCCTTGCATCACACGAGTTTACATTCTAATTAGTATATGTAATGAAAAAAGTTTTAGTATTAGTATAATGTTATTAATAAATTATAAGTATTAAAAATTATCATATAATACTATTATTAATATAAATATTATTTTTATTTTATATAACATTATTAAAAAAATATTAGTATTAAAATTTATCATATAATATTATTATAAGTATATTATTATTATTATTATTGAATACATTAATCGTATTTTATATAATATTATTTTGTAGCATAATTTTATATAATACTATTAAAAAATTATGTGTACATAGATAGTGTATTGTAAAGATAATGTATACATATGAGAAAGTCAAAGTTTGAATAATAGTTATCTTATAAATGATTAATCATATAACTGTTGTGAATACCCAATTTTATCCGGACAGTCCATGCAACAAAAAATAAAAATAAAAATAAATAATAATAATTATAAGAAGAAAAGAGTGAATATTGCTTTCTAGACCAAGGTTAAAAATGAATAAAGTTGAAGTTTTGATTTCTTTTTGGGCCCAGCAGAATTGAACGCCCATCTAATAAAAACAAAAAATATATATTGGGCCAAACCAGGCCCGCCCTTAAGGAAAGAAAACAAAAATAAAATAAAGAAGCGAATGGTGAAAACATGAGGACTGAGACGTGGGGAACAAGTTAAATAGAAAAGCTTCCTAGAGAAGCTTTAACAATAGCCTCTATATAGCCTCCTAGAGATAACTACTGGAGGGGGCGTTTTTTTTATTCTGAAAAAAACGCATTCATTCATACTATTCTACACTCCCCCGAAGAGAATAGAGAAGGTGGAGAAAAGCTGTTAGAATAAAGAAAGAGATCGAAAAGAAACGAGGAACACTGCTGGTAGGGAAATTATAGAGGTATTTCATCTTCTCTTACTTTGTTATTGGCTGGTTTCTCTGTTTCTTGATTCCTTTTATTACCATGTTTGCTTGCGCTACGTCAAGGACCTTTCTCATATGATGTAATGATGTTGTTCTTATATTTGATTTCGTCGTTGTATCTCCTCTAATATTTGAACATTATTGAGGCAGAAAACAATCTAATTCATGCATAACCAGTGCAATTAATTTTGGACTTCTTTGGCTTTAATTGATTTTCGAAGATACGAGTGCCACACAACGCACACACTAGAGTATTAATAGCAATTTCGTTTCAAAATATATGTCCTAATGCATTACACTGTCACCATGATGTTCACAATATGCGTTGCCTACTTGTTCGAACATTTGTAAGATTTAATAACAAAATAAATTCGAAATGGAAACGCATAAATAGTTCCAAAACCAGAGATGATTCTAGATCGGTACTGTCACAACAATGCAGAAATAAAGTGGAACCAAAACCCAACACAGTGCTTCAGCCGCCACCACAATGAAGTTCGCATGTCGTTGGTGTAGACGCCGACGTCTACCTTCGGACTTTTAACCACCGTAACAACGCCCTTCCATACCTCTGTCGAGCCGAATCCGCATCCCTGAAACCTCTATTTGCTGTCCGCTGCATCGCCGACGTGTGCCAATCTCTCTGAACCTTTAATCTAGCCTCTCTTCCTTTGTAGCGGCGACCCGGTTCCTTTGAAGTTTCGAAACTTCTTCCTCCTTCCAACCTCTACACGACGGTGCGGCAAGGATTCCCTTTCCCCTGGCGCTTCGGGATCATATTTTGAGAAAGGGCATATGCCTTCTTCATTGTTCTGTCTCGTTGCAGCGGCGCATGGGCCTTTTTGGCCTCAGAACTTCCCCTGTAATAAATTAAAAGGTTTAGTTACAATTGGTTGGATCGCTTGTCATAAAAAAAGAATCTTAGAATAATTCGTAAGCTTTTTTTATTATTATTTCTTTTCCTTATTAAGTTCTCACGAAATTCCTTACTTAAAAAGCTTAAGTAAAATGATATTGATAATAGACTTATATATAATTAACGTCATAGTTAGAATTCGTAGATTATATATTATAGGTTTCTTTTATAATAATAATTATAATTAGTTTTCTTTAATAAAATAAATAAATAAATAAATACATGAAGTAAATAAATCTTCAAACTTAATAATAGTCACTTAGGATGCACTTCCTATTTGGACATAATTAAAGTTTTAATGATAATCATTTAAGATGCACTTCTTATTTAATTATCATTCTTTTTTTTTTAAATATAAAAATAAAAATAAAAATCATCATAATCATAATCATAATAATAATATATATATAATATATTTTAATAAAGGTTTTAATGATAGTTACTTTGGATGTACTTCTTATTTGACTATTATAAAAACCTAAAAAGACATATTAATAACTACTTTGGATGCACTTCCAATTTGGTTATTGAGTATATCTTTACAATAATAAATAAATATAATAATAATAATATAAAATAAAGTTAGCAAATCTTTTTTTATATTATTAAACTTTCTCTTTTTAAAAGGATTTCAAGTAGTCACCTTGGATGCACTTCCTATTTGATTATTATGAAAATCCTAAAAGGTATATTGATAACCATTTTAGATGCACTTCCAATTTGGTTATTGAGTGTACCTTTACCATACTAAAAATAAAATAAATATAATAACAAAATAATAATAATAAAAAAATCAATCAACAAAACGATTTTCTATAAAGAACTACGTGAGTCTGATTCCTCATTGCACCTGAGGATACGTAGGAGCAGGAGCTCACCCCTGTCGATCTCAAAAATAATAAAAATAATTTCTTTTCAAAAATAAAATGTTTTCTTCTAAAAATAAAATTCTTAAATAAAATAAAGACATTTTCTTTTAGGGGTAAAATAAATACTTTAAAAGCTATCCATTTTACATATTTAATTAGGGATAACCGTCTTTATGACGGACGTTGTAGGGTGCTAACACCTTCTCTATACGTAATCGACTCCCAAACCCATTTTGGTTTCATAGACTATTTCTTCTTTTTAAAGGGTTTTTCCAAAGTTTTCCTTAATAAACTTTGGTGGCGACTCCTCTGATTTTATTTTCTTTTCCACCATTCGTTGTGACCCCGGTTGCGACAACTGTTACAAGAGATTAAGAGATTTTATGTACTTATTTCTTGTAAGGCCAACTTCATAAGTTTTTTTTTCTAATACCAATTTGGTAATCACACTTAAAGTTATAATATAATAATAATAATAATAATAATAACAACAACAACAATAATAATAATAATTCATACTTATATATAATTGATACAATTATACTAATTGTTTAGTACTTTGCATGAATTTCAGTAATAGATGGTTCGTTGAAAAGATAATGCCAAAAAATGTGTTAGCACTTTTTTTTTTCTAAATCAAAGCTTGAATTTGACTTTGATACAAGAGTGTGACACAATTAATTGATGATGTAAACATATGAGAAATCTGAAGCTTGAATAAGATTTATCTTATCAATAATCATTAAGCATGTGGATCAACTAACATGAGGTTGTTCTAACTTAACCAGTTGTCTCGAGTTCGAGTTCCTAGTATGCAGTTGCACTAAATACTCAAAGGGAGAGATTTATCTCCCATAATGGTCCCACTTGACTTAAGCAAGATTGTTTGCCGTTGAGGATATCTATGGCCTCAAACAAAAAAAGAGAGGTTATATTATCAATAACCACTGATTGTATGGATAAATGGAAATGGGGTTGTTCTGACTTAACTAGTGGTCTTGAGTTTGAGCCCTGGGTATGCAACTATATTAAATACTTAGAGGGAGAGATTTGTCACCCATAATTGTCCTACTCTACTTAAGTAGGATTGTCTCCCATTAAGGATACATGTGGTCTCAAACCAAAAAAAAGGTATCTTATGAATAACCACTGAGCATGTGGATTAACAGGTGTGAAATTGTTTCGGTTTAATTAGTGGTCCCAAGTCTAAGCCCTGGATATGCAGTTGCGTTAAATATTCAAAGGGAGATATTTATCGTCCATAGTGGTCCTACTCAACTTAAGCAAGATTATCCACTGTTCAGGATACATGTGGTCTCAAACCAAAAAAGAGTTGTCCTATCAACAACCACTGAGTCTATGGATCAACTGAGGTGGGTTTGTTTCGACTTAATTAATGGTTTCGAGTTTGATACGCACCCTTGTGTAACAATCCTTAGGTGGGTCTCTACTAGTAGACCCAACATGTAATTCATGCTCTATCTAGTAGTATTAGAAGTTTGTTCCCGTTCGATCACTTAATTTTAGTCAATATATATATATATATATATATATATATATATATATATATATATATATATATATATATATATGTATGTATGTATGTATGTATGTATGTATGTATGTATATGCTTATACACAATTATATTAATTGTTTGGCACTTGCATTAATTTTAGTCAATAATAGTTGGTTAAAGATAATGTCAAATAATGTGTTGTTTATATTTTTTTTCTAAATCAAAGTTTGAATATAACTTTGATACAAGAGCATGACATTCTTAAGCAATGATGCACACGTGAGAAATCCAAAGTTTGAGTGTGAGTTAACTTATCAACATAAATTGCATATCTTAATTATATGATTGAGCATATAAAGTATTATAAGAGATATTATATGCTTACTTTGTTTTCTAAATTCTTGTAACCACAAAAAAGTTGTAACAAATATAATATGTATTTGTATGCATTTGATATTTCTCAATAGTTTTTATTTTTATTTTTATGGAGTTCATATACATGAAACTATTTACACATTTATGACTTTAACTATTCACATGATTAACATTTTCATATTTAATTAAAGAGTTGTTTTTTTATTGAGTTCATACACATGAAACTATTTACACATTTATGACCTTAACTATTCACATGATTAACAAACATTTTCATATTTAATTAAAGAAAAAATCACACTTTCCTTTTCTAAGAAAGCTTAAATTACTCTTCCCTTTCCTTTTATATTAAAATCTACATTTTTTTTTCTTTGAAAAATAAATATGTATTACACCTTTTTTTGATAACCATATTATAAGTGCGAAGTATCTACCAGTTTTGTCAATGATTAATCTTCGCCAAGGAACCTGATTGACTAGTTTTAGTGGGGTCTCTTTTCTCAACCATGTTTTTTTTTTCTTCCATAAGACTTGAACCCAAGACCTTGCTTTAGGGATCTGAGTTCAATGCCACTCAAACCAACGACATGTTGATAAATATGTATTGCACCTTAATTAATTTTAATACAATCAAGTTTCTTATACATATTTTTCTCTATTTTTATTCTTAAAATCATTAACACATAATTTTGAACCCTTATTATTTATTATAGAACAATAAAATATAAAATAAAGAAATAGTTCATGATATTTAAAATAATTAATAAGCATAATTCAAATTTATATTTTATACAAATATCTAAAAATGTAAATAAAAATATTTTTTTACTTAAAATAATTATTTTGCATAAAAAAGACTTTTGCAAAGTTTACTAAAAACATAGCATTAAGCACAAAATGGCAAAACAAAACTAAATATTATTATGATAAAAAATATTTTATATTGAATCATGTAATTATTTAAGTATACCTAGTAAAAATTATACCATACTCAAGGTATAAAGTAAGAAATAGTATTTAAGAGAGAATAAAAAAAATGAGAATTTTAATTTGTCTACCTTAAAATGAATAAAAAAATTTATGATAAATAAGTTGATAAAGTTCACATTTTCATACATAAAAAATTTTGAACTATTTTTTAATTATTGAAATTACGAATAGTGCGATGTAACCATATGGCACAGGAGTATCCTTTATTTTAACCGTATACATCTTTTCTAACGAACGTTAATTATATTGTAACTTCTATCAATATTATTATATTGTAATTTTTATCGTATCCTTTATTTTAACTTTATACATCTTTTCTATCGAATGTTAATTTTATTCAGAAATTTTATAAATTATTATTAACATTATCAGTATATAAGTAAATTGTAAAATATTTTAAAATGTTTTTATTTATATAATTATAAATATTATTTTAATTCTTTTGGTATAGAATATTTTTCAAAATTATTTAATTTGTTATAAAAAATTAATTCATATAAATTATTAAAGTCATTAATATCTTTCATTTGTAATAGTTTATTTGAATTTTATCATCTATCTTTTTATTAAAATATATTAATTAAAATGGTTTTTCCATTACAAATTATTCAACAGTTTGATTTATTTTTTTTAGTAATTTTCTATAAAGATGAAAATTAACTTATTTTTATAAGTTACTTTATCATTTTTAAAATGAAATTCTCTACTTTCTATGTAACTTTTACGGTCACCAAGAAAAGTGTTAGGAGCTAGACAGATAAAAATAATTAACTTTTTTTTTTTTTTGAAAGCTGAAATAATTAACTCTTCAATTTATATAAATAAATATTTTATTGGACACAATTTTTCTAAAAAAAAAAACCCTATCCTTTCATCTTCCGTCATCTTTCTTTCCAACTTCTTCAGTCGAAAAAAGAAAAACGATGCAGACGTAAGCTAAATGAAGCAAGGCGAGTGTGTTGCATTCCTGCACTTTTACTGGGTTGTGCAAAGGTGAGTTTGTTGTAAGGCATCTCTTTCCAGTTCTAAGAAGCACTCCTTCCCTTCAAAGTTTGGCTGCTGATGTTATTTTTGAGAGTTCTCAATATGTGACTGCAGTCTTTTCTGGTTCATGACTTTCACGAATTCAAGAGCAAATCTGGATGTCCCTGTTTGAAAACGTGCCGCGAATTGGTACGTACGAACCGATTCGCGATACTGTAGTAAAGTCAATGAATTATGTTTCACGGTGTAAAACTGTCAAAAAATTTCTGACAGTTGTTACACTGACAGAAATTTCTTCCACTACCCGAAACCATCTCCTTCAGTAGACACATCAACTGCCATTCAAAATCAAAGCTCATTCAGAAGGTCAATCGCTTTATATTCTTTTCATTTTAGCCTACCTTCCTATCCCAAATTAAGTGACGTGAAAATCCATCTAAAATACAATCTTTATCGTTTCCTTGCTTTACCATTTTCGACTAAGGTATTGCGTAAGCTATCCCTGATGCATCGACCTGTTATTTCTACTGGTGTAGGTGCTATTTTGAGGCCCATCAATTAGTATAAGAATTAACTCACTACTGAAAAAAGTTTAAATTTCGCTTCTTTTCAATTAGATCTTTTCTCATCTTTACATGGACTTATATGTGAATGTTAGTTGAGGAAATATAGCACAAGGGGGTTAGTGTTTGGTTGGACATACCAGTGGGAGCCTTGGCAAGGAGAATTGCAGCATTTAAGCTACCAAGTTGGACCAACTAATCATAATACACTACTGCATAAAATACCTTTTAGATTCATTAAAAATGATTTTTTAAATCGGTTTTACAACCTAATTTAGATACATGCAATATAGAAAGTATTATCATTTTTGTTGTGTGGTGAACACAAGGATGCGTTTCCGATGAGCTCCCACGGTAGTTGTTGACGTCTCTGGTGGTGGCATTTGTAAGGATTCCGATGCTTAAGTCAGTATTGGCCTTAGTATGAGGGAATATCAGAGAGCGCGTACCTAATGGGTGTGGAGTCCTTTATATAAAGCGTTTTGGAGGAAAATTCTATTAGAGTTGAGTGCCACGTGGCAGTATGCATTTGGGTGCCCAACTGCATGCGTTCCTTGCCACCAAGTGTGTTCGTTGCCAGATCGGGGTTGAAGTAGAATTGATCTGGGATAGAAGGGAATCATGAGCTGGGATACACTAGCAATGCTAATACCGGAATAGGTGGCGTGGGACCAACTTAGAGCCATAGGTCTGAGTAACCTCCAAAACAGTTACCCCCAAGCCGGTGATGCTTAGGGAAGTATTGCCGGCTTAAGAGACTAAGTTGGTTAGAGTGACCTCCAGAACAGTTGCCCCCAAGCCAATGATGCTTAGGAAAGCATCGTCGGCTTAAGAGACTAAGAGACGGTCCTGGGGTAGTGTTACCCCCAAGTCGGTAGAACTTTTGCTAGGAAAGGTCTTGCAGACTTTGAATCTGAACGGTTTACGAGTCTTTTCGTTTTTTCAGACAGGTGTGTTGTAACTTTGCGATAGCCAAGGCGCATTAAATGCGTAATGATTCAATATCTTGAATTTTGTGGTGCTTTGAATTCTAGGAGATTTGGTGGTTGTCTTTTGAAAAACCTGGGCTTGGGCTTCTTCCTCAATATGGGCCTTATAATATAAAAGGTTTTCTTCTGGCAGTTGTAGTACACTTGCTTTTACTTTGTTTTCAAAGATTTGCACTTGAATGTTTATTTGCTCCGCGTCTCGTTCTTTCATTGAAGGTTGTGATGCTTTGTTTCTACTTCGACGTCTTTTGTAGCTCCGATTGGCTTATATATTAAGGTAATATTCTTGTTCTCTCTTCGCTTCAAGTTACTTTGTTTTGTGCTTTTCTTGTATTGTATTGTTGTTTGTTTCGTCGAAGATGGATCTGCGTAGGCGTGATACCTCGTCTTCCGCGCGCGGCGGTTGTGGCAGCCGTTCGGGAGGTTTTGCCGCGAATTGGTTGTTTCAGTCGTCAGCATTGCCTCCGTCTCGTGGTACTGGCAACGGTGGTCGTGGCGATGACATTGGCCATGCCAGTTCTTCCGTCGGCCCCGCATCTGCGCGTAGGGGGAACTGCTCGAGGTAGGGTAGATAGGTGGCGACCTCTAAGCAGGGCCGATAAGCGCCCATTAACAGTTGACTCGAAACAACCTTCGCCACTAGAAATATTAATCTATCCTAAGATCTTGGAAAAGTGTCGAAGTCATTTGAAGGCTATAGGAGTGTCGTATGACCCAGACGAAGTGTTGGAGTACGGAAAGGCTTGGGTATAATATCCAGACTTAATGAAAATTCCTTCTGGGCCAGGCAGTGTTTTCGGGGTTAAGAGGCCGACAAAATTTGTTTCTGGGGTTGCGCCGCGACTTGATCAACAACGAAGCTTTTTTTATTCTTCTTCCAGTGTTTCTAGTAGGGAGATGGGGAAGACCATAAGGAATGTAGAGACTACTCTAGAGGCCTATCATGACGCTGTTGGTCTCGGTGTCGATTGGGTAGATAAAGAGGTGGCCGGGACAAGGTCATGCTTTTCTTAAGAGGCGTTGGACGCCTTAACGGGTCGTCTTGAACTTAGCCAAGGAGCTGCTGAGATGCCTTTTGATGTGGTGGCACCTGGAGACAACGGCCGTATATGTTCCCAAGGCCGGAAGGATAATATGGGGACTCTGTTAGGTGAAGCCGAGGCTGCGGCAGTTGAGTATTTATACTCGAATTTTCTGTCGATGTACTTAACCTTTTTTTAGCATCTCGGAGTCAGGTTGCCCTTTACGAACTTCCAAGTGTCTGTTCTGAATTTCCTCAACGTCGCCCCTTCACAACTGCATCCCAACAGTTAGGCGTTCCTAGTGGCGTTCGAGAATTTGTGTGCTCGAGAGGGGGTTGTGTGCACCCGAAGTTTATTTTTATATTATTTCACCCCCTTCCGCCAAACATATGACAGCAAGTTTTCTTTTGTCTCATTACGAAGCGTCTAGGGTCAGGCATTGTTGAAGCTGTTTCAGGATTCGTATAAAGATTACAAAGATAAAATTTTCTTTTTACGGCCTCGTGCGGAGAGCTGGGAGGCCTGTTTATGGTTCAAGACGCAGGGGAAAACGTTATTGAACCCCGGTTCCCTTTGTATTGGTTATACAATCATTACTGCTTGGACCCTAGTAAGTACTTGGTCCAGGATTCTGACCTTACGCCGAACGAAGCTCAAGCTCGGGATCACTTCTCTACTATGGTCAAGAATTTGCAAGGCCGGATTCTGTGCCAACGGTTGATCAGTACCACTCCATCGGAGTACCTTCGTGATTTTGGTGTGTTTGTGTGAATCCTTGCATATTTATATTTTTTTTGTTTATTTTCCTTAACCTTTTATGTATATTCTGCCTCATCCTGTTCTGTTTTGTAGACGAAATGGTGAAATCGAAGATGGCCAACTTTGCCTTGGCCCTTCAAGCGGAGAAAGCTGCTAAACCGAAAGAGTTAATGAGGGTCAAGGGGAAGGCCAAGGTAGTGGAAAAATCAAAAGTGCTTCCCCCTGCTGCTCCCCTATATAGCAAAGAGCATAGTTATAAAGAGGCTGGGAGTTGGGATGCTCCTTCATCAAGAACTGCCCCCGCTGTTGACGTACAGGCTGACATGGTGAAAGCTGCTTCTGCCACTACTGTTTTACAGAAAAGAGTTGTGACCGACGAAGCGCAAAAGCAGGCACCGCCTTTGAAGAAATGTCGGAGTGATCAGCCTCTACCCACGACGGTAGAGTTGGCTGACCAACGTATCTTGTCCGGGGAGGCATCTATTTTCGAAGAAGAGATCCAAGGAGAGATCAGCAACATGCGGGGTGATTTGGGGGCGTTGCAGACTGGGATCAACGGGTTAGGTAATCTTTTCAGTCGCATGTTTCGTGGCTATACGTAGTATGTGCTAATGAAGAACACATTTGGTACCACCAACCCTTTGGACGCCTTAGCCGAGAAGGATGCGATAATATCCCGACTCTAGCAAGCAGAAGAGGGCGCGCGTATGGTCAAAAAGGAGTCTGACTGGAGGATAGCCGAGTTGGAGAAGGAAGTGCGAGGTTTGAAGGGGCAACTGGACGCTGAAAAAATTGCAAGGCTGTAGTTGGCTAAGGTTGAGGTTGACCTTCAAGAGAAGCTGCTTGCGGCCGGCGCTAAATATACCGAATTTGAAACGAATCTCTCATCTCGGCTTCGAGTATCTGAAGAGAAAGTTCGCAACTTGGAGGTCAACTTGGTGGCTTCTCGAGAGGAGTCTGTTTTGATGCGCTATCACTGGATCGAGTTTGTCCAGCTGTCCTTTGATAATACTACAATCTAGACCTTGCCTTTGTGCGCTCGAATTGCGAAGTTATTAATGGCGTTTGGCATATAAATATAAATGAGGAGATGATGCCGGCATATCCTACTATTCCAACGATTGATTCTGACATTGATGACCAGACCGGGGAAGATGAAGCCAGAGGAGAGCCTCAGGGGGTCGGGGTTGATTCTGATTCTTAAATGGATAGACCAGATGCTGTGAGGGAACTTCTAGATAGCTTTATATCAACCCCTCAGGTGACGTCGACTGTCCCTCCTTCAATGGGGGTGATGATCCTGGGTGATGATCTTGACTCCAGGGATGCTGGTGTTTCTATAAGTGCTGTCAACGCCGAAGTGTGAAGGGTCGGGATGCCGGTTTATCTTGTAATTTTTATTTATGTTCTTGTCAGACAATATGTATATGTGATTCGTTAAGTGTCATTAATGAATTTCGATGATTCATAATCATGTTCTTTTCATTTGACTATGATTTGATGTATTTGCCGAGATCCTTTCTTTTACGCTTTTGGTTTGGGCTTTCACCATGTTTGTCTTTTAGCGAGATCCTTTGTTCTTTGCGCTTTTGCTTTTAGCGATCTTCCTACCCTGGTTGGAGCGAATCCACGTACACGAAGCAGTTCGCAATCTTTATCTTTGATTTTAGCGATCTTCCTACCTCGGCTAGAGTGAATCCACATACACGGGGTAGTTTGCAATCTTTATCTTTGATTTTAGCAATCTTCCTACCTCGGTTGGAGCGAATCCAAGTATACGGGGTAGTTTGCAATCTTGATCTTCGATTTTAGCAATCTTCCTACCTCGGCTGGAGCGAATCCACGTACACGGGGTAGTTCACAAGGTCTTTGTCGTCATTTTTAGCGATCCTCCTACCCCAACTAGAGCGAATCCACGTACACGGGGTAGTTCGCATGTCCTACTTTCGCTTTGCTTGTTTACCCCTGTAATAAGCTTTATAAATGAGGTAAACTCTCATTTTATTAATCACGTGGACCAAAAAATATTACAGGAGTCACAAGTTATAATATGTGACTCAGTCCAAATACATTATATAGTTAGATTAACTAGGAAATTAAAACTAGTATTACCCATTGTGCCTTAACTATAATACCGTCTGAGGTTACCTGCGTTCCAAGTTCGTGGGATGGGAACCCCGGGTAGCATCTCTAAGGCGTATGCACCCGTTCCTGCCTTTCCATTTCTCGGCAAGCTTCCCTTGTCTAGCATTTCTTCCCCCGATGTCAACATGTCTTAAGCGACGACCTGCCTTTTCAAAGCAGCTTCTCTTATAGCGGGCACTTCTCTTTTTTCTTCCGCTATGTCTAACTCTGACCTTAGCAATCCATTGTTATCCTCCAGCCTTAGGTTAGCCACTCTCCACGTTGGCTCTCCAATTTTCGCTGGGATCATTGCCTTCACGCCGTATGTAAGGCAGAAAAGAGACTCCCCTGTGGAAGAGTGGGGGGTTGTGTGGTATGCCTATAAGACATGTGGTAGTTGCTCAACCCAACACCCTTTTGCTTCGTCCAGGCGCCTCTTGAGCCCTCTGAGAATGACTCGGTTTGCCGCCTCCGCTTGTCCATTTGTTTGCGGATGTTTAACCGATATGAAATGCTGCTTGATCTTCAACCTGGCCAAAAACTTTAGGAAGCCCTTATCTGTAAATTGCGTGCCGTTATCTGACACTAGGACATTTGGTATCCCGAACCTGCAAATGATCTGCCGGAATACAAAGTTTTCCACATTTCTTGCCGTGATAGCAACCAACACCTCTGCTTCGATCCACTTGGTGAAGTAATCAATTGCTACCACCAGGAATTTGACCTGGCTGGGTGCTTTGGGGAAGGGGCCGAGGATGTTGATCCCCCACCATATGAAAGGCTAGGGAAAGTAATTGTGCTTAAATCTTCCAGAGGAGCGAGATGGATGTTAGAGTATTTTTGGCATCTGTCACACTTCTTGGCAAATTCCATAGCGTCATTTTCCAACGTCGGCCAATAATAGCCGGCTCTAAGTATCTTTTTAGCTAACACTCTACCTCCCAAGTGTTGGCTGCAACTTCCTTCGTGTATCTCAGCCATCACGTATTCGGACTTCTACTTCCCCAGACATTTAAGCACATGGTTGGGAGAAGCCACGTCGGTATAGTTTGTCATTCAATATACAGAAATGAGCTGCGGATCGTTCCAACCTTTTCGCTTCCTTCCTATCTTCCGAAATGACACCTTCATTCATATATGCAATTATAAGAGACATCCAACTCTACTCCGATTCGATTGCCAACACGAGATTGGGTTCGTGAATTGTCTGTTGGATGACTATCCTATTATTGCCAGAAGATTTGATGCTAGCCAACTTCGATAAGATATTTGCCCTGACATTCTTCTCGTGGGAAATGTAAACGAAATCTACTTTGTGAAATTTTCCAATGAGAGTTTTTACTTTTGCCAAATACTCCTGCAACACCGGTTCTTTGACTTGATAGGCCTCGTTAATCTGCGAAATCATCAACTGGGAATCACTACATACGCGCAACGACACAATGCCAATGTCGGCCACCATAACTAATTCAGCTATGTACGCCTCATACTCTGCCTAGTTGTTAGAGGTGGGAAACGTAAAAAGTCAATAACTGTTCCAAGACCACGCTGTCCACAGACTCCAACAGTATGCTGGCTCCACTCCCCTTCTCATTAGATGATCCATCCACAAAAGGGTCCAGACCTGCTCTCCGGGTGGGGACTCCATCGGTGTCAATTCTATTATAAAGTCAGCTAGCGCCTAGGCTTTCAATGCTTGTCTCGGCTCGTACTAAATCCTGTATTTGGAAAGCTCTATGGCCCACGTTGTCATTCTTCCTGTTAACTCAGGCCTGTGTAGGATATGGTGGACTGGCTTATTTGTCCTTACTACGACTTGATGCGACTAGAAGTAAGGTATTAACCTTCTGGTTGCCATCACCAAAGCAAATACGCCCTTCTCAATCTTGGGATATCTTGGTTTAGCTCCTTGCAAAGCTCTGCTTACAAAATAGATCGGCTTTTGTCCTTTCGACGTCTCCCGTACTAGTGCGGCACTTACAGCTTCATTGGCTACTACTAAATATAGGTATAACACTTCACCCATCTCAGGTTTAGTGAGTAAGGGCGGAGTGGATAAAGTCCCTTTCAGTCTTACGGATGCGGCTTCGCAAACATCAGACCATTCAAATGGTTTGCCTTTCCTTAAAAGTCGGAAGAAGGGAAGAGCGTTCTATGCCAAGCTGGCTATGAACCTCATTAACGCAACCAGGCACCCTATTAACTTCTGAACCTCTTTGATGCTCTGAGGGCTTCATCTCTAGTATGGCTCTATACTTTTCAGGGTTCAACTCGATACCTCTTTTAGATAGCATGTATCCTAAAAATTTGCCAGCCAGGACACCAAACGCGCATTTGTTGGGATTCACTCTCATATTAAACTTTTCTAACTGAGCGAAAGTCTCCTGTAAATCCTGAAGTATGCTGTAGGGGTAGCACTTTTTACGATCATGTCATCAACATATACCTTTAGGTTTCGCCCTATTTGTGCTTCAAACACCCTATTCATCATTCTCTGATATATGGCCTTGGCATTTTTCAATCGAAGGACATCACCTTATAGTAATAATTGGCCTTCTTCGTCATAAAGGCCGTTTTCTCTTGATCACCTGGATAAAAAGGGATCTGGTTGTATCCGGAATAAGCATCCATGAATGACAAGTAACGAAATTCAGATGAACCATTAACGAGTTTGTCGATGTCAGGTAGGGGGTATGAATCCTTCGGGCAGTGCTTGTTTAAGTCAGTGTAATCCACACACATTCTCCATTTCCCATTTTGCTTCTTCACAAGCACTATATTGGCTAACCATGTGGTATACTTCACTTCTCGGATGAACTTGCCTTTAGCAACTCTTCTACTTGTCTGTCAATCTCTTTTAAGCTCTTAGGGGCCATCTTCCTCCTTCTCTGACACATTGGTTTCACGGAGGGGTCCAACTCTAACTGATGAAAAAAGAGATTGGGATCTATTCTTGGCATATTTGCTAGCTTCCATGCGAACAAGCTGGCATTATTCTTCATAAGTCTCGACATGTCCTCCTTCATTTTTTTATCAAGGTCGATTCCAATTTTCATGACCTAACGTTCTTCTATCCCAATCTAAACCGAGATGCATTCTCCATCTGGTTCTGGACGGGGTATCCAAGTGTCCCTCTTTATCTCGTCTTGGCAATCTAATTCTGTCAAAAGTACCTCGCCCTCTCCGAGGTTAAGCCTGTGATCTATGTTGGGGTTGCGGTCGACCTTTAGTGACTCCTTGTAGCATTCTCTTGCTTTTCTCTGATCACCCTGAAGGGTGACTACCTCCATGTCATCGCCTACGAATTTCATGGCCAAATGTGAGACTGAGATAATAGCTCCTAATGCATTCAACGTTGGTTTTCCTAGGATCATGTTGTAAGATGTTTTGGCATCCATGACTATAAATTGCGTGGCTACAGTTTTCGTGTGAGGTGGCTTCCCAAACGTCACGTGGAGTTTTATGTATCCCACCAGCGTTATATGATGTCCAGAAAATCCTATTAGATCTTCGTTGTACGGCATCAACTCAAACTTCGGGATTTTCAATTTCTAGAATAGCTCATAGAACATAACATCGGCCGAGCTACCAATGTCGACCAGCAACTTGTGAACCTCCTTGTTTGCCATTAGCGCATTTACCACGAGAGGGTAGTCATGATTGGGCATTACGTCAACATAGTCCGTGTCGTCAAACACCAGGGGTGGCGTTCTTTTCTTTGCGGGGCTTCTATTAACATGAGCCCTGGAGGAAGTTGTCATCACTTCTCTAGCATGTCTCTTTCTCGCGTTACTCGACAGACCTCCTCCCGAGAATCTGCCCGCGATGACATATATGATCTCGTGGATTCTTGCTGGTGAGTGCGCAGGGGATCTAGTGGGTCGCCAAGATGATGACTGTCCAGGAGATTGATGACGTATAGCTTGCTCCTCAACATCATCTCGCGACGGCGGAACTAGTGAGTGGCCTCTCATTGGGGAATGTCGGCACGATGATCTTTTTCTTCAGGGTGGAGAGAGCCCTTACCTTAGGCTCCTCAATCTCTCTCTTCTTGGCAGCGAGGGGCGTCGCCCTCTATTGCCGCGATCTCCACTTCGCTTCACAAAACGGTCCAGTCTCTCTCGTTTGATCAACATTTCAATAGCATCTTTCGGTTGATAGCATTCGTCAGTGTTGTGCCCTGTCGCCCTATGATACCAGCAGTATTTGGACTGATCCCTGGCATCCTTATTCTTTATTGGCTTCGGGGGTTTATCCCCTTTTCCATAAAATCCACATTGTATACCTTGTTTAAGATTCTCGCTCTAGAGGTATTCAGCAACGTATATTCTTCAAATTTCGGTCCTCTTTTGTGTAAACCCCGGTCATCATGACGTGGCAGTTTGTCGGTCTTTGCCTGCGCGCTTTTCTTTTGTGATGCAACGTTGGTCGTTTTCATCTGGCCAACTTCCAGTATGTTCTCGTAATTTATATATTTCTCCGCTTGCTTCAAAAATTCCTCCATAGAGATAGGAGGTGTTTTGGTAATCAACATGAAAAAAGGTGAGCCTAGTCTCACCCTGTCCTTTGCCAGCATCAAAATCACTTTGGACTGCAAATTTTTGGCAGCCTTCACCTCTTTGTTGAATTTGTTGATATATTCCCTCAACAGTTCGTCCGCGCCCTGGCAGATTCTTCTTAAATCAGCCTCGATCTTTGGTCTGGCCTTGCTAGTCGTGAAGGCGGTCTTAAATTTCTCCCTTAACATCATCCATGAATTTGTGGACCTTGGTTCCAAAGATTAGAACCACTTCAACGCCATTCTCTTCAATGAGAGAGGGAACGCCCTGTATGTCAGTAAGGCCGATGCTTCTCTATATGACATTGTTGATTCGAACACTGATAAGTGGTCGCTTGGATCAAAAGATCCATCAAACAGTTCCAGAGAAGGCAATTGTTGCAGTTGTTTCGGGACCTATAAATTCAAGATCCTCGGTGAAAAGGGAAGATTGAATGGGATCAGCTCGTCTTCCTCGTCCAACTTCGTTGCCATGTGCGCGTGATGCATCTCTGGCGTAAGCTTCAAGGCTGATAAAGTAGTCCTCTCAGTGTGGTCGTAAGTGTTCTCCGTATCCTTCCTACTCTTTTTCTCTACCCGGAGATCAGCGATGATTTTCTCTTGCTCATTCAACGCCTTTCTCTACTGCTGTAGTAATGCAGTGAGGTCCGCCATGGTGACTGACGGTGTAGGAACAACGTTCACGCTGGGAACTTCCTTAGGAGTAGTAGAAGCTACCTCGCCATCCTTAGGCAATGGTGGTGGAAGCTTCGATGGCGAAAGTGCCACAGCAAACTCACGATTTCTTGTGTTGACCATCATGTTCTTCATAGAATGAAGAAAACGAAATGAAAAGAAGAGAATTAGAAGACGACTTCCCACAGACGGCGCCAATGTTGTGTGGTGAACACAAGGATATGTCTCCGATGAGCTCTCACGATGGTTGTTGACGTCTCCGATGGTGGCACCTGTAAGGACTTTGATGGTTAAGTCAGTATTGGCCTTAGTATGAGGGAATATTAGAGCGCGCGTACCTAATGGGTGTGGATTCCTTTATATAAGGCGTTTTGGAGGGAAATTCTATTAGAGTTGGGTGCCACGTGGCAGTATGCATTTGGGTGCCCAACTACACACGTTCCTTGCCACTAAGTGTGTTCGTTGCTGGATCGGGGTTGAAGTAGAATTGATCCGAGATAGAAGGGAATCATGAGCCGAGATACACTAGCGATGCTAATACCAAAATAGGTGGTGTGGGACCGGCTTAGAGCCATAGTTCTGAGTAACCTTCAGAACAGTTGCCCCCAAGCCGGTGATGCTTAGGGAAGCATCGTCAGCTTAAGAGACTAAGTCGGTCAGAGTGACCTCTAGAACAATTTTAAATCGTAAATTGAACTGATTTAAAAAGTGACACTTTTTAAATCGGTTGAAGCACAAATGAGTTAAAAAGTTACGATTCTTTTTTAAATAATTTCATTGTTTTGTTATTCAACCAACCTGTTATCATTGAACAGATACCACAGAAACAGTCAGTACATCAACTCATTCAGTTAGAACCTATTTTAACCAACAAAACTACATAATATGCTTTGAAATAGATAAAATAAAAAACTACTATTCTTTTGCCTAGCTAAAGACATTCTAAACA
Organism: Spatholobus suberectus; assembly: GCA_004329165.1. Taxonomy (NCBI): domain Eukaryota; kingdom Viridiplantae; phylum Streptophyta; class Magnoliopsida; order Fabales; family Fabaceae; genus Spatholobus; species Spatholobus suberectus. The sequence goes on along the minus strand of QUWT01000781.1, from coordinate 15,926,558 downwards.
AACTATCTATTACTAATTTGAAGAAAAAAAGTTGCCTAACGCTGGTAGATATCTAACAGTCATCATGTGAGAATAGTTCCCTATCAATGAATAACTGCAAGATAAACATAAGATAAATTCATTACCCAATCAGCCGTAAAAACTATAAGTTTTATTGTAACTGGATGAAAATTATATTACCTTGTCCCATGAGTCCACAATATCTGTTGAAACTATGGTCAGCATATGTTTCATTATATAATATCCACACTCATAGCTCCCTACTTGTTTGTTAGCCTACCAATGAGAATATTTTTTAAAAATGAGTTATATATAGAAACTATTACAAATTGTAATTAAATATACAGTTGTAAATTACTTACATAGGGGAAAAAATCAACTACGCTTCCTTCATAGTGAACTGTGCCTACCCACAATTCTTTGATATCTGATCATGACTCTAATTAAAAATTGGATATGCAAAGTATGTTATAAGTTTCAAAATTATAGCAACCGTAACACCTAACTCTCTAAATACAATTAAAGGACAACCTGCCCACAAAAAAAGAGTTCAATTAGATTGGCATAGTAAAAGTAGTTAATTGACTTTGTCACTATCTCAACCTAGACATTCATACTCAAATACATTTTTAATCTTTATCTATATGAACTTAATTCTTACTCCCTATAAAAATTAAATAGCACAACTTGCCCAAAGTATTAGTAATTGATTTGTTATCTAATTCAAAACCTCAAAAGTGGAAACCTAAAAAAATGACAAGAATTCTAACTAGAATGAAATCAAAGGCAATAAAATAGAGACATGACTCTCAACAAAAATGGACATTGGCCAAACCAAAGGCAATGTACAATTGCCATTAGAATTTTATTTAATTCAAACAGTCCTACAAAAATGGAGACATCACTCTCAACAAAAATATACAAACTTTCCACTCTAAAATTCGCATAACACACTCCAAAATTCCCACTGCTAATTCGCATAACACACTCCAAAATCAAAAGTCCCAAATGACATGCAAAACCGATGGAAAATGTGCTTGGTTCGTGAATAGAGCACTCAATAATGGCAGCCTCTACGAGCTTCCAAGTTCCAACAATGGCAGTCAACGTGCTTTCACAAGCTTTGACCAACGCAATGCAAAAATATTCCAAGTTCCAACAATGGCAATCAACGTGCTTTCACAAGCTTCGAGCAATGCAATGCACGCAAAAACGAGCTTCCATCTTAAGCTTGGTTGAGCTATGACCAGATATTGGACGAGCTTAGACGAGTTGGACTTGCAAAAATGGAGATTGGAGGAAGGGAAATGGCTTAAGGAAGAGTTGTGATTAGTGAAAATGGCACAAAGAAAGAGCTTTTTAAAGAGGAAAGAGAGGTTCAGAGCTTTGAAGAAGATACAATGTGTTCGCACATATGAGCAAGAAAGGAGATAACAAACCGATTTAAAAAGAGGGTTTTTAAATCGGTTCAATCAAAATCGATTTAAAAAAGCGATTAAAAAATTAAAAAAGTTAACATTTTACCTCGGTTAAACATGAACCGGTTTAAAAAAGTGATTAAATTTTTTAAAAAATTAACTTTTTAGCTCAGTTAAGTGTAAACTAATTTAAAAGAGTTCATGTAAATTTTAAAAATGCCACTGTTGGCATGTTTTTAAATTGGTTGTTTTGCAACTGAGTTAAAAAAGTTCATTAAAATTGCAAAACTGCCACCGTGTCTTAGTTTTAACTTGGTTTATTAACAACTGAATTAAAATCCTACTTTAAAAAGCCTTTTTTGTAGGAGTAGGAATTTGCTTCAAATTTCTTTTTCCACTAAATAATTTTACTCTTTAGAATTCACATGCAGACTTTTTATGCATTTGTCTGCTTTTTTTGAAAAGAGGTGAAGCATATGCTAGTGCCAATGTTAGCATCTCATTAAAAAGTAGAGTAAATTACACCCGCACTTCCTATATTTTTTTTTTCAAATTTCACTTGATACGATCCTTTTTTTCACATTGCTTTGGCCTTCCTTGACGAAAAGGTGTTAACTAAATATTCTAATTTTATGTTGAATGACAAAATTGTCCTCCACTGTGCCATTTCCATCATGTTTTTTGCTAAAAATCCTAGCAAACACAAAAAAAAATCATCTGACTCGCCCTCTCCTTCCTCACTACCATAACCATTGCCAACCTCCCCTTTTTGGTTAGGCAGCATCGTAACTGGCACAGCAAACATCTTTGGCACAAATGCCACACAAGGAACCTCCTCCTTACAATCACACCCCTCCACCACCTTCCTCACCACCTCTGCCTCCTCCACCATATCCATCTCAACCTACCTCTTCGAAATCAACCTTGAGATCCGAAACCTTTGCATCGCAACAGGGTCTGGCAAGTACCTAACCACAATTGACAAAACCACATCCGAAAGTGGAAGCCACTGGCTTATAATTACTTGAAGCACTACCTTCACATCCTAAACATAGGTTTCTTATTAGCACCCCTTCATTCAACTACGCCACCACCCATCCCTGCCCCCTTCGAGGTTATCGTTCCAAACCTCCTTGATTTAAACCAAATCACTTTTTGGTAAAACCAGCATTTCAAATGAACGAATCCGAGCAATAGAATGAAAATCCTAAACAAACCCCCTAGTTCTACCTCCTTGTGACGATGGTTGTCATTTTATAGGAAGGAATTGCAATTTTAAATATGGGATGTTGCTCCTTGCGATGTTCAGTAGTGGGGTTGTATTGATGGTTAAATTCTTTCTCTTTTTATTCTATTTACTTAGGTGGATATGTGTGGTGAGTGTGGGTGAGCATGCAAATTTTTTTGTTAGTGTGTGGTGCATGGATTGTAAGCAAAAATGAGAAATTGGAACTTGGAAGTATAGTGATGATAGGAATATGGGAACAAAGAAGACAAGGGAATTTTTGGCAAAAAGTATCATTAAAAGCATGTGCAAGTCACATGCTTCATCCCTGTTAACGGACTGACGTTTGGGGGTTGGGGGTTATGGTGTAATAGATGCCAAAAAATTAAGGGGTTTAGTGTAGAGCCAAAAAAAGGAGGCCTATTGGGTGAAATTTGAAAAAAAACACAAGGGCTCTAAGTGTAATTTACTTTAAAAAGTATGTTTATTAATCTTTCTTTTTTGTTTTGAAATAAAAAATGTTGAATGAGTAAATAAATTTTACTATTTTATTTCATGAGAAATGGTGATGGTGTCTCCCAACAGAATCACAACAAATCCACCATCGTTAGTGACATAACTAGCTTGAGAAACTTTTCTTTAGTTTCTCACAAACTAGATAATTTAGACCAAAATGGTGTTAGCTCATTAGCAAGTATACCAAGTCGCGCAAGTAGACAATGATAAGTAAAAGTATTGTTCGCACGAGGACTTGAGTAATACTAAGCTTTTCACAAATTTATGCTATTCGAAACAATATTAATGAGATGTAAAATCTTTGTATAACAAAAATATAAACGAGAACACTTAAAGTAACAACAACACACGATAAAGTCTTTTTGGTGTTTTTTTATGAACACTTAGTGATAAATCTACAATATATGTAGACTTATAGAGCATTCTTGATTTGTTTTAATGCATTAATTTGGTAAATTTTGTGAGAAAATAACCCATATGTATATAATTTCTTGTGATTCATGTTTTGAATGATTTAAATGGAAAAAATGCATGAATACACTAATTTTGTTGGGGTTTTAATGTAGGAAAAATGAGCACTAGTGAGAAGCTTCAAATTGCTGACTCAGATTTCGACCTTCCTCATTGTTCGGATCACAACTCGAATTGTAGGGATGTAATTGAAGTGATATTGGTCTCTATGAAAAGCTTAAACATAGATCTACAATTTTCATGAAGATAATTTGACGAGATTCATCATGGATCATAGAGAAAATGAAGCTTGAAGTTGAAATTGATGTGCTGTCCTGACAACACTGACATAGGGGCATTGTATTAAGCATATCTTGAGTTGTAGATATCGAAACGATGTGAAACCAGTGCCATTTTTTCAAGGAAAAAATTATCTACAACTTTTGTGAAGACACCAAGAGCCATTTTTTCTATGCAAAATCGAACCTACATTGCTTGGCCGCTTAGCATAAGCGCACCACACTCAGCGCAAAAATGAACCAACGTGGTCACACTCAGCACAGAACTAAATCAGCGTGCTCACTGCTCAGCATTAGCAATCAATGCTCAGCAGTGGTTGTGTTTTGTTGGGCACTCTTTTTGGGCCTAATGCCCAAAAAATAAAGGAAAGGTGGTTTGGAATTAGTTTAAAAAGGAAGAGAGGTCTCTCTTGTTGGAACCAAAGACGTATAAAGCGTCTAATCCTTCAAATTTTGAAGATAACAAAAGTTATTAAATTTTAGAGTTTGTATGTAATTGTGTTTAAATCAACGTCCAGATATCACTTTTTAGTAAAACGTTTTTGAAAGCGTCCAACATGTTTTAAGAAAATTTGTCATCCAACGTGCCATTTTAAATCAAGCGTCCAATTGCTTTACCTAAACATATACGCTTTTTGAAAACCATCTAATACCTTATTTGAGACATTTTTAAAATTCAACTAAGTGCTAAAAGTTCAAAACGTCTATCCTTGTACACCTTGAAAACAAATGTTTTATTCCTCTTATGAGACTTGACATTCGTATATATCTTGCATTAAATGAAAAGCAAATACATATTTTTGTATAAGTACAACTTTGTGGGAAAGCAAATCAACTTATCAAGCTGCCAAATCAGAATAAAGAATGATTAGAAAAAGTAACTCTGAAACACAGATTTGCACCTCTCTTTTTGGTGAAAATACAAAAGTCGTTTTTCTATTCCTTCTGCAAGCTCGATACACATGCCACCTACATGACAAAGTTTTACATTGTGTCTCTGAAGCTTGAAGCTTGTCTACTTCAACGGCTATCTTTCCAAGGATATATATATATATATATATATATATGTAAAGCCAAAATTTTAAAGAAGTGAAAAAAAAAAGTGTAACGAAGTAGCAACGAACATTTCAAAATCTCTCTCTGGATGAGCTTACATATTTTTTCAGTTTTCATACTATTTGCAAAAGCAAAGTTTTTGTAAATTGCTCTTAACTTTCATATTCTCACTTTATGAGTAGATTTCTGTAAAACACTCTTTTGTGTTGTGAAAGCCTGGAGAAACTTTGTGATTAAAGAATACTTGGTTTATTCAAGTGATCTAGGTTGATTACTATTGTAGGCCTGAAGAGGCAATAAGAATACTTGTTTGTAACCAAAGGTTAGTTAGTGGAAATCCTTCTAGATGAAGGGACTGGATGTAACTTAGATTAAGTGAATCAATATAAAATTTCTTGTGTGCTTTTCTCTCCTTATCCTTTCTTGGTTGGCTTTTATTTGCGTTTTATCTACTTTCAAAAGGTTGCAAAAAAGTTTTTCTAAAACACATAATTCAACCCTTCCTTCTTGTGTGTTCACGTTTATTTCATCTCCATTAGGCACTCTTTGACTCATCTAAGGGTCGGGAGCGAGGAAGAGCTTGAAGATTTATCTCCAACTTTGAATCTTGAAGAATTGGGGTTGGAGTCTCAAGATTTATGGCTTTCTTTTTATCTTCTTTTTATTTTCTTTGTGCGTTTAGTTTCTCTATGAGTTTCTAAACCCTTTTGGGTTTAGGTTAGGATGAGTCGTGATTGGAATCCTTTATAATTCGTTTTTTCCTCTGAACCTTTGATTGTTATTGCAATTCAATTGTTAATTTATGCTTAAGAACTGATTTGTAATTCAAGCTTTGTAATTGAGAAATTGGGATTTGAACTATTCCATTTTAACTACCATATAATTCTTGAACCTAGGGATAGGAAGAAAGATTATATGCCTTTGCATTAATTTCTTGCTCTTAATGCTTGTGACTAAATTTGCTCACCTACGAGATTAGGGTGCGGAATTAGAAACAAAGTGTTTATCGCCTAAGGGATTAGGGTTGAATTAATTTAGAGAAATTGAAGGTAAATTGCTTAATAGGAACGAGGTTTAGAAGGGAAATAAATTACATTGGGGGTAAATCACTGGGATTCTGAAACCTAATCGTTTTTATTCATAACTTTTCTAAACAACTTTAAATTGTTTCTTGTTCTTTATTTTTAATAATTCAAAAAAAAATACAAAATCCTTTAATTCATCTTTTAATTCTTGATTTCATGAGTAATTATTTGGTTGCGTTGTTATTAAACCATAATCCATGTGGAGACGATAAATCTTACTCTTTCCTTTATTACTTATACGATCGGTACACTTGCCATAATCTTAACACTTAGAAGATGAAAAGGATGTAAACAGCGATAATAAAAAGCGTGGGGGTTTGACTTCACTAAACCATCCTCTCATGCACGACAATGTTACCCATTGAGTTTACGTTTCACTTATTCTCACCAACCCATAAAATCATTCAAACCCTAGTTCCATAGCGGAGTGAATCCAAGTTCCTTGTTTAAACTATCAATCCCTTGACTAGCTTACTCAATTAACTTGCTTAATAAAAGAGGTTAAATGATGGCTAATAAACCATATTCCATCCCTAAACACAAGATTTATTAGGTGCTCACTTCAGTTCTAAAAAAGAAAGTGTTTTCCAACTACATTCAAAAGAATGAAATCATGCTATGGAAGATCAAGCCACAACAAGCATTAGGCATGGAAGTAGTAGCACTAAATAGTGAAATATAAACATGAATAGATAACTTCAAAATATATACATGAGATTAGGTTCAGCTACGTACCTTAAACCCAACAAGGGTGAAGCTAGCTACCCATGGAAGAAAGAAGTAGCCAAAATGGTAAAAAGATGAAGAAGGTGGATTGGAGGGCCATGGAGAGCTTCCCAGTTGTCTCTCAAGCTTCCTAAGTCGTAGAGAATGTTTAGATGTGCAAAGAAGGTGTAAACGTTAGGTCTATCTTCGTACTTTCCCCCTTTTATTTCATTTGTTGCGCCCTTATTAAGTGACCTGGTTTCACTTTCGTTCAGTGAAAGTAAGTCTTGTTAAGTGAATTCATTCAATTTAGAAATTAGGGCTCAAATTCATTGAGCGAATTCCTATAATCACTCAACGATAGCTTCAAGTTCACTTCACACTCTTTATGGAAGTCATGATTTCGCCTGGCAAGCAAAATGCTCGTTGAGCGAATTTCTTTATCAGCTACATGTCTCATTCTCGCTCAACAAGGTCTTCTTTTAGCTTAGTGAAACTCCCCTTCAGACAACTCCAAGCCTTCTTCTTCAAATCCTACAAAAAAATGTCTGCAAATTGAGAGTAAAATGCTTTAAATGCTTAGAGTATATCTACTGATCTAAATTACTTACAATTGATAAATTTCGGGACCAAACAAAGTATTAAGTAAAAGAAGGAATAATTGTATAAATGCACACTAGAAAGGTAAGAATAAATGTCAATTATCAAATGGTAATTTACTAAAACCAAAATATCCACCAGTTCCCCATTGAAAATCTCAAATGCTAATACTCATTTTATATGAGGAAAAATTGACACGTACATCTCAAACTAAGATTTATCCTTCAAAAATGAGATTTATAAAAGATATGTACCATTAGTTTAAATTAAAATATCTTATTATTATTATTATTATTATTATTATTATTATTATTATACACATTTTTTTCTTTTAAAAGAACCAAATCCAATGTGTGGAATGGATAACAAATCAACATTACTCGTGGGCTCTAGAGCTTGGTATTCGACATGTGATATTTATGTCAGGAGAAATTGACATCATGTGGGGACTGTGTTATGTGGACGGAAAAAAATAGATTAAAAAAAATAAAGAGAAAGTGAGTTAAGTCAACCAAATTTTGGAAAGTGAAATTATAAAGATCATTTTGATTAAACATTGTATAATACGATTTACATGGAAAATAGAATGATAAGTTGCAATATATGATTAACCATAACTAAATAAACCAACAAGTACATATGTTTAGCTCCCACAACAATAGGAATTCTAGGCCATAAAATATTTTATTAATACATTACTGAAAGTACAGTCCCTTATTTTCCTTTTAAGTTATTATTTATCTTTAATTATTTACTTCTTATGTATGTGGGGATGCAATTGTCATAAGAGGGAATTTTCTATTAATGGACAACCCAGTAGTTTCACTTATGTCCATTGCTTGATCCCCTATTACTCCACTAGGCACTGCCCAATTAAATTGGTGAACAAGGTTTGCTAGGACCAACTCAATGATAGTCATGGCAAACATTATTCCCGGGCAACTCCTCCTCCCTGCTCCAAATGGAATCGCTCGAAAATCATGTCCTTTGATATCTATTGAACTATTTAAGAACCTCTCTGGTTGAAACTCTTGAGGTTGGTTCCAATATGAAGGATCTCTTCCAATTGCCCAAGCATTAACTATTGTTTGTGTGCCAGTTGCAATGTCATAGCCCATCACTTTGGTATCTTGCATGGATTCCCTTGGAAACAATAAGGGAATTTGGGGATGTAATCGAAAAGTTTCTTTAACCACTGCCTTCAAATAACGCATGCTACTTAAATCCTCCCCAGTTATGTGAGTTCTACCTCTAACCACATTTCTAACCTCATCTTGTAGCTTCTGCATTACAACTGGGTGCCTTAAGAGTTCCGTCATCATCCACCCTAAGATTGAGGCGGTAGTTTCAGTACCTGCAGCAAACATATCCTGAAAGAATACCCATCAATTGTCAATTTCATTTTCTACCTTTAAATTCCAAGAATGAAAATAAACTCAACAATCAACATGTATCAAGATTTTGCGTAGCTAGCGTATATCTAATGTAATTCTTGCTTAGGAAAGTGGTGTAAAAACATAATACAAGAGAAATTAAAAAGCATATATAACTTTTGTACAAATATTGAACTAGAAAAATGTTAGGAACGTATTGTTTAACTCTTTGCAATAGACTCTACCATTAACTAACATTCATGTACAACTCATTAAATGAGAAGTAGGACATTAGGAAACTCACATTATTAATGAAGACTAAATTAATTTCACCTAATAGTAAAAAGTATGTTGAAAAAAGTTCATTAAAGAGATAGTTGGTAATATTGCTGGAGAGAGTAAATTTAAACCTCCACTTTAATTCTTAATATTGTAAACGCTAGTCACCTTATCTTAACTTTACAAAACCTTTTACTCTAGTCCCTGATTTATAAAATGTCACTTACTTTTAGTCTTTTTTTCACAACATTTGACATTAAGGATGAAAGTAAATGCCACTTAAACAAAAAAAAAAAAAAAAAAGAGAGGATGAAAGTAAATGATGTTTTAGAGAAGTCAAGATTTATATGAAGTTAGAAACGAGAGTAGTTGGCGATTAGAATCTTAGGAATTTAATGCAGGACCACACATGTATTACTAGTCTTACGAACCAGGGTTAAAGCCTTTATGGTTGTTCTATCAATCTGGAATCCTAAGGCGTTTGTCTTTTGGATGCACAACAAAATGTCCACAAAATCATTCTGGCCTTCACCCCCAACATCACCATGCCCATCATGACCTCTCTTACTAACATGCTCATCAACAACTTCATCCAAAAATTCATCAAGCTGTTTAGCCACTTTCTCTGCTCTACCATACACCCCATTAACTCTTCCCAACCAATCAAGCCAAGGTATATAGTCCCCTAAAACTGAAGCACCCATCAACTCCACCATCTCGTTTATTAGCTCCCGAAGCTTACTCCCACCTTCTCCACTGTATCTCCTTCCAAGAGCAGCTCTACACACTATGTCATTGGTTAGTGTAAAAAATAAATCAGTTAAATTCACAGGCATCAAGGAAGAACAACACTGCCTAATCTTTTCCATCATTATGGAGATTTCCTCTTCTCTCACTTTACAAAAGGATTGAACCTTTTTGGCATTAAGAAGATGCAAGACACAGATACTCCTCGTTTGTCTCCAGTAGTGGCCATATGAAGCAGATGCCACATCTTTGGAACCATACAAGAGGATATCAAACATCTTACGATGTGGTCTGCTGGAGAAAACGAGGTCATGGGTTTTCATAACTTCACGAGCAGCCTCAGCTGTTGAGACCACAAGAACTGGCACCTTTCCAAAGTGAAGTAACATTAAAGGGCCATAGGTTTGAGCAAAAGATTGGAGAGTGCGATGAGTGAGGGTGCCAAGTTGGTGGAGATTTCCTATTATTGGAAGCTTTGGAGGAGATGGGGGTGAGGTTTTGCTGGTTGTTGCAAAATTGGAATTATTATTCCGTTTGGATAAAAGATTGAGGACAGAACGTAAAACAAAGAGGATGATGAAGGTAACCATTGGGAGGGAGAACCAGCATGAAGAAGAGTTTTCATAAAGAGAGGTCGACATTGGCTTTCAGCATGCTAGATGATGCGATGACTCAGGCTGTGTGTAGTGTCTTTTCTTTTCTTCAATTTGCTGCCTAAGTACTATCAATGCAGAGTTAGGTATTTATAAGCGTTGGAAGTTGTCGCCAGCTACGTGTGATTGTGGAGAACAGGTATACGTTTCATGAATTTACACACGAGCTAAGTGTGCAGCGTCTTTTTTGTTCTTGATTACTACTCGTTAATGTTTTACACGAGTCAAGTGTGCAATATCTTGATTAGTACCGATTAATGTTTGAGAAATGATTCTTGTACAACAAATTTTACAACCAAGAAAGAGGAGAGAGAAATTTGAAATGTGATGGAGAGAGATAAATATAAAAAAAGAGTTGTCTAACTTATTCTAAGTAAAAAAGGGGTTAAATAATTCCATTAAAAATGATTAGTATAATTTTTTATATATTTAAAGATGGTTGGTACAACATAAAAAATTACACAAATCATTTTTAATGAGGTTGTTTAACCCCATTTTTATTTGGGATAAGTTAGACAACTTTCACAAAAAATGATGTTGCATAAATTGTTGAAAGAATTGTTGTATGTGTATCTTTTAATGTTTTACACACAAGCTTTTTTTTTTTTTGAAAAATGTTAGTAACACATTCTTTAACACAATTTTTCAAATAAAATATCTTTTGTTGGTTGAAATTTATTAAAAATTATAAAATTTTGTGAGTCTCACATTTTATTTAACTAACATTTCTTCTAATTTTGTAATTTTTAATAAATTTTTACAAATAAAAGAGTGTGTATTAAAAAGAGTGCATAAAGAATGAGTTCCTAGTGCTCCTCAATTTTCTTTTCACACCCTAGGATATGTGTACATTTTAGAAAGGAATAGAGATTGAAAAAACAGAAAAACAAGTAATAAATATCCCGAGTGATGTGGCTTAAAAAAATATTAAGATATATGTAAAATGAGTATGTTCATATTTTGCCAATGAGGCAGAGTTGACCCTAACATAATGTAGGTAAAACTCTCGCGTTTAAGTGTCAAGAAACTCTTTTTGTATATTAATAATGTTTTTTAAAATTAATTAGTAATTCTCAAATAAATAATATTACGTACGTTATAACACAAATAACTAAATAATTTTTCTTAAAAAATCCTTATCCTATTGTGACTTTTTCTCTTTCTGTATTAGGTTATAATAAAATATTTCTTAGTTTTAAATTAACTGTTATATTAGAACTGTTTGTTTTAAAATGTTGAAAAAGTTGGTTTTTTTTTTTTTAAATATCTTTATTTATTAGTATCACATATAAATGCTGAGTTGATTCATAACTACAGCGCTAACTATAAAATGGCATTTTGGCCAAAAGTCTATTTTGTCATGATAATGGATACAATTAAAATTTTTCTTAATTCTAAATTCTTCTGTATATTTTGATGAAATATAATTTTTATTATACTAAATATATATATATATATATATATATTGATTGATTGAATGATATCATATTAAAACCAGTTGAATTGAAGAAATTATTTTTCTCCACAAAATCAATTGCATCTAGCTCACAAATATTTCTACTGTTTATGAAAGATATATACTTGTAACTATTAGTAGTTAGAGTATCTGGTAATGATTTCCATCGAGTTGAGTAACCATGTACATTAATGGATTTTGAGCTACTCCAATTAATAAATAGACTGGCTTGATTTGGGTTTGCAAGTTCTATTGAATTTAAAATAATCAATTGATAAAGAGTGATTTGAATAGCGGGTTAAAATTTTCTAAATCTCCACATGAATTTCATCCCAATCAAAATATTAATTTTAAAAAAAATGCAAAATTGCAGAACTTTTCCCGCTATTTCCATTTAATTAATTGTAAATTTTTTCAGCAATATTTATGTTTCAATTAACTTGTGTGTGTGTGTGTGTGTGTATATATATATATATATGACATTGTTTGTGACTTCACTTGTTACATTACGTGGATGTTTGGTAAAGCTAAATTTTAAAAAATAATCATGTATTTTTTTTAAAATAATAAAAAAATGATTATATCGATTCTGTGCAATATCGCTTTCCAGGATTAAATGAATCAGTCTGATGACTGATTCTCAATTCAGTCAGCCCAACTGGCAGGTTCAATCTAGTTCTAACAACGCTGTCTATAATCGAAAATAAAAACTTCAATGCTTTGACAAATCTTTGGTATGATTATCGTGGTATATGAATCCATTGATAAATCTAAAATTTAGCTAAAAAAACTCATTCCTGTATAAAGACTAATAATAATTGCAAATATTTTTTTCTTGAATCATGACCAAGATCATATTATATATATATATATATAGTCAGGATCTGTTGATACCAGTTGTCAAAATTAGTCAAATTACACCGTCAATAACTTCTTGTATAATGCAAATTTAATCAATCCAACTGTTGAATTTGATGTTCTTATTAATTAGATTATGTATACAAAATTTCACATAATTCTAAAATTATTCAGTAATTCATCGCATTACTTTATTTTAATGTATAATAAAAAATTAAAATATATATAAATATTCAATGTTAGATGATATATCTAGAAAAGTCCAAATTATGTGAAATTTAATATACATGATTATGAAGATAATATCACATAATTCAATGGTTTGACTGGTTAAATTTTCATTCTACAAAAAGTTATTGAAAGTGTAATTTGACTAACTTTAACACCTAATGTTAATGGATCCTAGCCCATATATATATAATGTTAGAATTTTACGAATTAGCATTGTTTAATTATTGGATTAAATTTTAGATTATTAATATCAATTATGAAAATAAAATTTATGATATTCTATTTGATGGATTAGTTGTTTGGGCTTATTAAGTAAGCATGTCTATGATGGGTTAGGCCTTCACTTGGTGCCTATAACACCCATTGTCACGACATTATTTCTATGATTATTTTATTTATTTATTATATTTAGTGACTATTTTGTGAGGAATTTTATTTTGTAACACATATTATTGATCATAATAGCGTATTAGATATATCATACGTCATAACCAAAATCAAGGCATGTGATAAAATCACATAAACAATCTATAATAAATCAAAGTATCTCAAAATAAAAATTAGATAACTGACTACATAGACACCACCACACTACTAATATCTAACTCCCTTCATATAATACAACAAAATAGAAGAGCCTAGAATCAGAGCAGTCAAACTACGAGCTAAATCCTATATTATCCCAATTCCCAAGTACTAAAACCTTCAGGTGTAATCACAATGGTCTACCTTATAGTCTAAAGGTGTGGGTCTCATAAGTATTGGGATTCTCACCATTTGAGCTAGCTGTCCTCCAACAAGTTGCGAAAACGTACATAAAAAAAAAGAACGGAGTGAGGTCATATCACTCTTATATTTAAGGTTACCAACAACGAACCTTTATAGTTCCAATCAAATAGAATAATCACTATGAGTGATTATTAGATTATGCAATGCAAGGGAAACTAAAGTTTCCATCCAAGTTTTACAGACTTATGCATATGGGCCCTAGTGCCTTCTGATTCCCATGATTAGAGGTCTTATCATTTCCTTTGGGTGACGATTAAGAGTACATATTCTTTCTGGTACTTCATTTTACAGACAAATACGAGTCTTTAACCACTTTTCAATGAATACTTTCCACCAATCCTAGGTGACGCTCAGCAGTTGTCAAGGTTATTGGGCCGAATAACGTGAGTTTCTTAGCTCATAATTGCTAGTCCTGGCTCTTATAGGATTTCACAACCCAAATCCTCTCACCCTCTAGACTCTGTGAGTCCTGCCTACATCCTCAAGTACCATACTATGGTCAACCCTTCATACACACTTCACTTTATACAATGCACATGATGCATGTTCTAACTTAGTATTAACACTTAAGTAGAGACTTATCATCCTTATGAAATTTTGGTAGAGTTTTCTCTATTTTTAGTACTTTCCTCATACCTCTACGTGGATATGGTCAATAAACAGGCCTCATACCTCTACATGGGTATGGCTAATAAACAAACAGAGACACAACCTACTAGACAACAATTATCATCATTCACATCCTTCATCATTCTCAATTTTAATCATTTCTCATGGGCTCCCTTGGCCACATCTTTTGATAGCTATCAAGCTTACCATTCACATATCACATTATATACATATCTCGAATTACCATTTACTATCATATCATAACATTTTGATCCAAGCATAATAATTGGACAAACAATTTACTCACTAATACTATTCTCAAACCCGTTCAATTCACATAAGCACCTATGGCCAAATCTTTCTGTAACTCTCAAGATTACTATACATCTAGCAAATTTCAAACATATTGTAATCACATTTCCATATCTCATGACATAATATTTCAATACTTTAATTCAAGTAAAGTAATTAGAACAAGGCAAATTCACACATCTTTGCCATTCATTGGCTAACTAGCACATACATAGGCTAGCAAGATCATAATTGTTCCTATCTATGAATCTTGTCTCAAATCTATTTACTAACATTAAATCATTCATTTCAATTATTTCCAACCACTTATGATCTTTATAACTAGTTCTTATGCCTTCCAACATAATAGAACTCATTTCTAGTTATAAATTTTGCTGTCAAAAATGAAAACAGGACAATGCTCGATTTGGATACAAAAGTATGCTTTCCAAAGCTCTAAACATATTCAAATTCATCCATTCTCTTTCCTACATATATCCTCAATACTGTAGCATCCAATAGTAATCCATCAAACATAATTTAAACATAAAAATATGAACCAAATTGCGGTCATACAATAATAGGGCAGTAACTCGTTTTTACTGTTCATGTGTCACTTTCAAACATCAAAAAACATCCAATTTGCTCCCGATGCTTACTAAAATTTAGAGGTATCATATACTAATCAAAATACACTCAAAATGCAACATTTAGCTCACTTTAAATGTGGTTTTACTGTCTTAAAACATACAAGACCAACAAAGCAAAATAATGCAAAAAAATTTGCTTTTCCTCTACAACCTATAACTAGTTTCAAGCTTCAATTATGCATCAAATGAACAACTGCCTCAAAAGTTTACTTCCATAATTACTAGAATACAAACACGTTTATCTTTTATTACCTTCAACTTCAAGTCATGTTACTAACCCTTGGCTAATGCATTCTTCATGTGTTTTTCACCAATTCTAAGTAAAATTCAATCATTCCAAATAGACCTAACCATTCATGATCTTGTTAGTTAATTCCCTCATCTTCTAATACACTATAATACTGTTTAAAAAAAAAAAAACTAATTTTACTGTTGTCAAAGAAAAATGAGGACAGCTTATGATCACATGCACAAAACATGCTTTTTGAGGCTCAGATGCATCCAATTTCATCCAATTTTTTTTCCTATATGTTCTTTCATGTCGTGGTATCCATTATCAATCAATTAAACGTCATTTTTATACAAAAACATCAAAAATTTTGCTGCAATAAAGAGGCTGATCTATAACTTAGATTTCCAGCTCAAGTGCCACTTTCAAGTGCTCAAATACGTCAAAATGACCTCTTATGCTTACCAAACTTTAGAACATCATATACAAATTAAAAGACAATTAATTTCCAACAAATAACATGTTTTAAACATGAATTTACCATTGAAATCACTGTAATACAGTAGAGCACACCATGCAACAAAAATCCATAGTTTCATGCTTCCAACATGTTCTCTAAGTATGGTTTGAACTCCATTGGGTCTATGAATTATATTACACCAGTTGTAACATTAAATGATGATTTATAACATTAAATTCATGGTTTTTCAACACTAAACCACACAGAATAGCCACCACATTTTTACTACACAATTCACCTTTTCATACACCAAGACATGCCATTTTGGCTTCCTTTGATCACCAAACCTTAAGGGTATCATATGCCAATTATAAGACACTTAATCTCCAATGATTAGCACCCTTTAAACATGGATTTATCATTGAAATACTCTACAAAATAGCAGAGTAATTATGCACTAAAATTTTGCACTTAAACCCTATTTTCCTATTTTCATATGTTGTAGTAAAATGCTAGGTGAAAATAAAAATAAAAATCCTTTTTTCCTATTTTCATAAAAACAAAGTAAGAAAAAAAATGTGTGTTATGTGTGTTGTTTAAATGAAAATAAACAAGTGTGTGTATATTTTAGATGAAAATAAATAAAAAAAGTTCTTTTATCCTATTTTTATAAAAACAAAGTAAGAAAAAAATATGTGTGTGTGTGTTACTTACATAAAAAAAAGTAATAAAAAATCTCCTAATTCCTAAAAACAAAGTAAGAAAAATAATTGTGTGTTGCATAGATGAAAATTAATAATAAAAAAAACTCCTATTTTCATAAAAACAAAGTAAGAAGAGAAATGATACTTGTACAACAAATTTTACAACCAAGAGAGAGAAAGAGAGAAAAAGAGTTAAGTTTGAAATATAAAAAATGATGTGATGGAAAGAGATTTGCAAAAACCTATATTGTATAAATTGTTATAAGAATTGTTGTATGTCTATCATATCTCAAGTAAGAAATTGTGTGTGTGAGTGTGTTGTTTAATTAGATGAAAGATTAGATAAAAATAAAGAAAAAAAAAATCATTTTCACCTATTTTCATAAAAACAAAGTACGAAAGAAAGAAGAAGAAAAACAGTGTGTGTTGTTTAGATAAAATGATTTCGCTTGGACGAGTACTGGTTAATGCTTGAGCAATTTCATCAGACCCTTCATATATATTGGGATCAACCTCTAGAGTTTCAACTAGAGAGATTCTTGAAGAGTTCAATATATATCAAGGACATGATTTCCAATTGATCCCTTTTGGAACAGGAAGGAAAGGATGTCCAGGAACAGCATTTGCCATGGCTGTGAATGAGTTGCTCCTTGCAAACATTGTGCACCAATTTGATTGGGCAGTGCCTAGTGGAATGGTGGGGGACCATGCATTGGATATGTTTGAAACTACTGGATGACCGTTCATAAAAAATTACCTCTTGTGGCACTTGCTCATATGTAACAAATTAAGTGGAGTATTCTCAAAATCTTTCTGTTATCTATCAATTATGTCACACTTTGTTAGTCTTTTTTCAGAGATTTTTAACTATTTTTGCTACTTAAATAAAAGATCTGAAGTATTCTCAAAATCTTTCTAGCTAGCCGTTTTGTTATGACTCGAGTAGTGATAACAAGAAAATTTTATCATTTTTTAAGAAGGGTAATATAATCTTATATAATTTTAAAAAAATAGTTAAATAAAAAACATTTAATTACTCATTTAGTTTTTATACCTGTCTGAATTTTATTCTTTTGATCTTATACATAAAAATTACTTCCTCTGGTCCTTTTTTTAAGACCTAGTTAAGTAACTCCACTATTGTAAAAAAGGCATTTTAAATCAATTAAAAATGACTGTTTAAATTGATTTTATAACCGATTTAGATACAGGCAATATAGAAAGTATGCTGATTTTAAACCGAACTTTGAACTAAGTTAAAAAAAAATATTTTAACTCAATTCTAGGGGGAACCGACCTAAAAAGTCATACTTTTTAACTCGATTTTAGTCCTAATCGAGTTAAAAAGTGGCTTTTTTAACTCGATTAATGCACAAATTGAGTTAAAAAGTCACAGTTTTTTTTTTTTATTTTAGTTTGTTTTCTCATACATCCTATCCTTGTAATCAATCTCAGATACCATACAGGCAGACAGTATACAAGCAGTAACATATATAACCTACTTTGTCAAACATTATGTCATTATAAGCTTTCAAAGACATTAAAATTAGAAACTACTATTATTGTACCTATAAACCTTCTAAACAAACTATCTATTACTAATTTGAAGAAAGAATGTTGCCCAACGTTTTCTAATGTCTAAGATATTCTCTTGTGGCAATGGTTCCCTATCGATGAATAACTACAAGATAAAATCACATAAGATAAAAAGCATTAGCCAATCAATTATAAAAACTATAAATATTGAAACTTTTGAAAATTATATTACCTTGTCCCATGAATTGATAATATTTGCTGAATGATGGTGAACATATGTTTCATTACATAATATCCACCTTCATAGCCTCCCAC
Source organism: Spatholobus suberectus (assembly GCA_004329165.1). NCBI lineage: Eukaryota > Viridiplantae > Streptophyta > Magnoliopsida > Fabales > Fabaceae > Spatholobus > Spatholobus suberectus. The sequence goes on along the minus strand of QUWT01000781.1, from coordinate 15,908,024 downwards.
TTGTTCGTTAGCCTACCAATGACAATTGTTTTTAAATATGAGTTGAAGAAACTATTAAAAATTGCAATCGCCTTAACGAGCTGCAAATTACTTACATGGGAAAAAAAACAAGTAGGTTTCCTTTTATTTGACGCGTGACTTTCTGCAAATGATTGAAATTCGCTCATAACTCTATGATTAAAAAATGGACATACAAAGTATCTTATAGGTTTCAAAATTATAATACAAATCATAAAGCAAATATATTACAAACAAAAGCTTACGATTTTACTAGTTGTTTCATTTCTTTATTGGGCTTCTTGTGCAATGAACACAACAAGACTACAAAATTGTCCCTAAGACAAATAGTTAGCAATTGCTAGTGCGAGCTGCATTGGAAAACAACTAGTGGCGGATTCAAATATCATTTAAAATCAATTAGTGACAAATAATTAATACTTACAAATGTAAGTACGGTGCTAGGTAACATCATTTGCCAAAATTATACATCTAATTCTGAACATAGGCTTAAAGATCTTCATCCTTACTTTTTATCTTCTGAATAGGAAAAGGGTCAATGAATCCATATACATGTTCCCACCCCTTTGAGAGATAGAGGCGATGCATACAACTAAAATATTCAAATGAATGTTTAATTATAATAATGAGATACTTATTTAAGAGATTTACAAATAAATTGTACTTACAACAATCATAATTGTAAAACTGATATGTTTAGCATGTCTTTGCTTGTACATATTTTCAGAACATTGTTTTAGAATATCCAAAGCTCATCATCACTGAGCCTACCAAGGAAAGTGGGTTCCCAAACTATTTCCACAGCATCTATCCCCAAAGCTATACCCACCTACCATAAGCGTCCGATCGGATCAAGTTGAGGTTCCAATTTTTTTTTGTGGAACATTTCTCTTGGATGCTTGAATATCCTAAAAATATAAATATAAAACAATGTTAGTATATCGCAATCAAGTTATTTCAATTTGTAATTAGAGAATAAAATAACTTAAGAATGTGTTTTGAATATACTTGGGCTCATGCAACCTTTATAAGTCGTCTCGACATTGAATGAACTATTTGGGGGCTTACCCCATAGTCTAAACCTTCTCACTAGGCACAGGGACTTGAGCATATACATCCTAAATTTGTTTAACCACCACCCTCACCATACCATCCTCAATGGTCATGTGGTGTATGGTTAACCCTAAATTATATACTCTCCCAAAGGCCACCAAACAGAGAAAATCCCCATCAACATAAACTCACACTACTCTGGGATATCATTGTAAGTCTCCTTCCCAAAAGGATTAGTAGCAGCACAACTCCCCTTCATGCTCACACGTATAGGAGTGTGAGCTTATTCTAGCTGGACATTTGTATTTTGTAGTGAAATGCCCAAAGATATTAGCTCCCCTTTAATCTTCTTTCTCAATTTCTCTTTAAGCTTATTTTCTAATCTCTTGTCTGATGTGCTTCATCTCTTCCATGGTGATCATTCTTGCAGTGGACCCATAACATGAAGGTAGTCTATAGTAATCACAAATGCCAACACCTTATCCAGCAGCATGAACCCGACTAAGGTGCTCGGGCCGCCTAGTAGTAATAGTTAATATATTTTCACGTCCGTGAGGACCAAACATTCCTTGTGAGCTCTGCTCAACCTGAGAATCCTACAACATATAATTCAAAAAATGTGTAAGACAATGTGTAACATGTTACGATTACAATTAGAAGTCAAAAATTACTTACAATCTTTTCAGCAACAAGGTGTGTCTCCTCAGTTGTATATCTATCCCATTATAGTGTAAAACCCCAAATTTCAAGTATTAGAAATAAACCATGAGATAGTTCTTATTAGGACCCTTCCCATGTGTTATTGTATAAAAGATGCCTTAAGAGTTATTGTTATTATTATATTATTATTGCATCTCTTATTATTATTATTGTTCCTATTATTGTTATTATTATATTGTTGTTGTTGTTGCTGTTATTATTATTATTGTTGTTGTTGTTGTTGTTGTTGTTGTTATTAATATTATTATAATTATAATAATAATAATAATAATTATTATTATTATTATTCCTGTGTTGTGTTGTTGTTATTATATTTATTTTTATTATTACTATTATTGTTATTGATACCCTAGTGTTACAAATTAATAGGAATGTTATTATAGAACCCAAAAGAGCATCTAAGGCCCAATAGGACTAAAGCCCACTAAGTCACATACCCACCCGCATGTTATAAGAAGGGAATATAGAAAGAAAGTTAGGTTTAGCTGTCACAAAACTAGACAAAGAAAAAAGTTAGAGAGAATGAAGAGAAAAGGAAAAGGAAAAGGAAGAGAAAGAGAAGGAATAGAGACCGGAGAACCCAAGGCCCCAAACTCAGTTTTGCGTGTATATCTATTTACCTTTTCCCCTTCTTTGTGCCTAAGTTTGGGATTTGATGGGTTTTGAGGAGATTGTGAGTGAGTGTGGAGTTTATAGGATAGATTAACCAATAAGAAAGATAATAGACTGAAATTAGGAATTAATTAATCTATTGGGAGTGTTTGGAAGCCAAGGAAAGTTATGGGTCGCACATTCTACGAAACTACACAAATCAGCAAAAATCATAGTTGGCTTTAAGAGCCAAAATTTTGGTGTTGAGCATGAAAGAGACAAAGAGTTCTTTGGATAAATGGAACTGAGAGTTGAGGTGCTGAGTGCCAAAATTGGCGCTGAGCATGGGAGAGGCAATGAGCAACCCCTAGTCCTCTGAAGGTTTGGCACTGAGCGTAAAATCTAAAGGACAATTTTGAATATCAAGAGGAAGAAGGGTAAAATCTAAACATGAAGGGTTTAAATACTAGAAATGGTTTTGGGTAAGGAAATAGGAGTAATGAGGATGAGTTCTTAGGCTGAAAATGAGATAGTAAGCTTGTATAACAGTTGTGAGGATGAAAGAGGGGTTAACAGGAAGTATTGACGATTGAAAGGTGTAGACCCAACCATAGGTATGGAGAATTATGAGAAACCTAGTGAAGCTAAAGCCATGAGAGATAAGTGATGAAGGTTGTCTGAATAGAAGAGTCTGACCTAGTCGTAGAGTCCTTAGAGTACTCACTGAAACATTATGTCTCACTCCTTTAAGTTTGTCCTTTTTCAAGATACATGTGAAGATATGTACAGATGGAGCTTGGAGTCATGTACAAGAAGACATAGCCTAGTTTACTTTGTATCCTTGTATTCCACATTATATTTTGTATGACACCTGCGAGTGATAGATGAGTTGTATTAGGCATGTGTGGTATTTTATTATATTATTCTTATATAAAATCAATTATATTTATAAGTAGCATATGCATGTTGCTTCTATGTTTTTAAGGTTTTTTTTTTTCGTTCTTAGAAATTTAGGATTAGTTACAATAATACCCCTTAGGGTGTTACCTTAGTGGTATCAGAGCAAGTTGATCTTTCCGGCCTATGTGTTATGTGACTTCTATGTTTCTTATATGTACTCTGAAAAATTGTTTGACGTTGTTTGAGTTACACCAAGTGTTTTTAATTGTTTTCTATGCCATAAATCGTAAGTACCTTGTTATGGAATATTAGACTAGCCACTTCAATACTTCGTGCAATATAGGTGGGAAATACGGAGAGTAAAAATCAAGTCTAAGGGCAGTCACCCTTGAATTCCCTAGTAGTAACCTCTCCTAGCCAACCTTGTAACATCCCGGGTGTTGGCGAGTGTGAGGAGTGATCATCGGTGTAAAAGAGATAAGGCACGGATAAGGAGCGGCTCCTGGTAGGCTTCCAGTGAGAGGGACATATGAATGAATCGAATACACACCAAAATGAGAGAGATCTAGAGGCTGTGCAGGTATGGAACTATACAGGTGAGAATAACTTAAAGGAATTAATAAGTGTTACCTATAACAAAAAGATGTATCTACTTTTCGGTAGTCTATCACTTAAGAACTTCACAGTTAAGCGTGCTTGACTTGGAGCAATTCTAGGATAGGTAATCTCTTGGGAAGTTTTTTAAGAAGCGTGTGAGTGAAGACAAAGCACGCTGAAAAGTCTTGTTTTGGTTTGTGGGGACAGCCATCGATCTTGAAAGTGGCTAGGTGTGACACCTAATTACATTGACACTTCCCCAATGTTAATTTAATTTATTTTTATTTAACTTATTTTATTTAAAACTATTTTATTCATTTATTAAAAATGAGAGTAAATTTTTTTTATTTAATTTTTTTACATAATTTTATTCCTTAATAAGTGCCCTAAGAACACTAATTAGCATTTTCCTATATCTATTGCCTTGATTTTTATTGACTATGAATGTGAAAAGACAAAATAAGGTTTTTAAAATTTTCTCCATACAAAGTAATGTTAGACTCTTAAAGTGTCTAAGACATTAATGTGACATTAATATATCCTACCTATTATTTACTGAACATAGAAGAAAGACTCACAATTAAGGGTATTTTGGTAAAAAATAATTAATGCATGAGACATCCTAGATTTGTTCTTATAAAAGGGACAAAACTAAACTTATAATTTGGTTCTTATAAAAAAGACCAGAAGAAGTATAAATTTTAGTCCTGGACGAGCAAATTTAATATGTTTTGATCCTTATGCCAATTGTCTTTTAACTTTGTTAGCTTTTGGCTGTGGTAATACTGCCACAATTTTTCTGATGGTGTGAACTGCCAGTAATTTTTGGGCATTTGTCAAAATCAAGCTCATTAAGAAGGTAGATCTTGATATTCGTTCCACTTTAGCCTACATTCCCGTCCCAAATTAAGTGACGTGAAAATCCATCTTAAAATACAATCTTTACCGTTTCCTTGCTTTCAGACTGAGGTATTGCGTAAGCTATCCCTGATGCATCGATGTGTTATTTTCTACTGGTATAGTTTCTGTTAAGAGGCCCATCATTTGATATAAGAATAAACTCACTACTAAGAAAAGTTTAAACTTAGCTCCCTTTCAATTAAATATTTTCTCATCATTTTACAAGGACTTGTATGTGGATGTTAGGTGAGGAAATATATGCACATGGGGTTAGTGTTTGGTTGGACGTACCAGTGGAAGCCTTGACAAGGAGAATTGCAGCTGTAGGAAGTGTTTTTCTTTTCAAAACACTATTCCCTCCGGACTTATAAGCAACAAAAAAAATAGTTTTGTGAATTTAAATATAAGTAAATTTTAACTACTTTTATTTTATTTCATAATATCATCTCAAAAATATTTTTTAATTAATTAAAATTTTATTTTTAATGACTTTTTTTTATTTTTCATATTAAGTTTCAATAAAAAATACTTTAAAAAAAGTTACTTTTAAATATAATTAGTATAATTAAATAATACTAACTTTTTTAATTAACGTAAAAATTAGTTAATTTCATTTATATTTAAGTTTACGTTGGACCACCTTATCATCATTGGAATTCGCACCAAAATTATTTTTCCACTAAATAATTTTACCCTTTGGAATTCACGTGCCGGCTTTTATGCGTTTGTCTGCTCTTTCTGAAGAGAGACGTGAAGCATATGCCAACGCCAATGTCGGTATCTCGTTGACAAGTATGCTTATTAATCTTTCTTTTCTGTCTTGAAATAAAAAAATGTTGAAGGAATAAATAAATTTTACTATTTTATTTCATGACAAATGGCGATAGTGTAGCTCAACCTCTGACAGAATCATGGCAAATCCACCATCGCCGGTGACGGACTAGTATGAGAAACTTTTTTTTTTTAGTTTCTCACAAAGCTAATAATTTGGAACAAAATGGTTGTTTACTGAAACCAAAATATCCACCAGCACCCCAACTGAAAATTTCAAACGCTAATATTCGTTTTATATGAAGAAAAATTAACACCTACAGATTTATCCTTCAAAAATGAGATTTATAAAAGATATGTACCATTAATTTAAATTAAAATATCCTTTACATTATTATTATTATTATTATACACCTTTTTTTCTTTTAAAGAACGAAATCCAATGTATGGATCGGAAACAAAGCAACATTACTCTTGTGGGCTTTACAACTTGGTATTGGACATGTGATATTTTATGTGAGGACAAATTGATATAATGCGGGAACTGTGTGTTATGTGGATGGAAAAAAATAGATTAAAAAAATATTTTTAGATGAAAATGAAAAAGAAATATCATTTTCTCCTATATTTTCATAAAAAGAGTAAGAAAAAAAAATGTTTGTGTTGTTTGGATGGTAATAAATAAAAGAGTGTGTGTGTGTGTGTTATAGATGAAAAGAAACACCGGTCCGTGAACTAGTTTTCATAAAAAAAAAAAAAAAAGTAAAAATAAATGTGTGTTTGTGTTATTTTCATAAAAATAAGATAAGAGAAAATGTGCGCGTAGTTGGAGTTTAGCCCCTCCATTCCATAATACTAAAAAATAATTGTTCGCATGGGTGTTATTTAGATGCAATAAAAAATATGCATGTGGATAGGGTTTAGCCCCTCCATCCATTCTCTTATTTGATTTTGATCTTTGCTTTGTTCTCAATTTATCATTACACTCATTACTCTCAACCCTCTAAACATTCTTTCTCATTTAACTTATTTAATTATGATAAATTAGTACTCATGGACACAATCCGTATACCAATACTATATTAGTCTAAATAGAAGTGAGCTTGAATCCCTTAACAAAGGTCTCAGATTTGAGTTTTGTGGATGAAAAAAATATAGTTGGAAAAAAAAACCTTATTAAAGGTGGGCAGTCAGATTCTCCACATAAATTAGTTATTGACAAAGTTGTAATATACTTTGCACCTATAACATGTTAAATAAAAAATAAACACAACCCTTATGAATTCAATATCTTTTTATCATTTGACGACAATAGTACATTTGTGGTTTTTGCACATCACCTATAGATCAATCTAGCTTTGACACCTTGAGAGGTGTATATAAAAATGCTTTTTGTAGAGAGAGAAAGAGAGTTAAATGAACCAAATTTTTAAAAGTGAAATTATAAAGATCACTGGAGTACACATCGGAAACATATGACTTACATAGAAAATTGAAAGTAAAATTGAATAATACATTGCAATAACTGAATAACCATAACTAAATAAACCAACAAATACAAAAGCTCAGCTACCATAACAATACGAACTCTTCGCCATAAAATATTTTAATAATACATTACTGAGAGTATAGTCCCTTATTTTCCTTTTAAGTTTTATTTTTAATTATTCACTTCTTATGTATATGTGGGGATGCAATTGTCATAAGAGGGAATTTTCTATTAATGGAGAACCCACTAGTTTCACTCATGTCCATTGCTTGATCCCCCACTACTCCACTAGGCACTGCCCAGTTAAATTGGTGAACAAGGTTTGCTAGGACCAACTCAATGATAGTCATGGAAAACATTATTCCTGGGCAACTCCTCCTACCTGCTCCAAATGGAATCACTCGAAAATCATGTCCTTTGATATCTATTGAACTATTTAAGAACCTCTCTGGTTGAAAATCTTGAGGTTGGTCCCAATATGAAGGATCTCTTCCAATTGCCCAAGCATTAACTATTGTTTGTGTGCCAGTTGCAATGTCATAGCCCATCACTTTCGTATCTTGCATGGACTCCCTTGGAAACATTAAGGGAATTTGGGGATGTAACCGAAATGTTTCTTTAACCACTGCCTTCAAATAATGCATGCTACTTAAATCCTCTTCAATTATGTGAGTTCTACCTCTAACCACATTCCTAACCTCACCTTGTAGCTTCTGCATCACAATTGGGTGTCTTAAGAGTTCCGTCATCATCCACTCTAGGCTTGAGGCGGTTGTTTCTGTACCTGCAGCTAACATATCCTGAAAGAAATTCCCATCAATTGTCAATTTCATCGTCTACCTTTAAATTCCAATATTGAAAATAAACTCAACAATCAACATGTATCAAGATTTCGCGCAGCTAGCATGGGACCTAGTTTTTGGTTAGGAAAGTGGGGGTAAAACCATCTACAAGAGAAATTAAAAAGCATATATAACTTTTGTACAGAACTAGAAAAATGTTAGGAACATATTATTTAACTCTTTGCAGTAGACTCTATACCATTAAGTAAAATTCATGTAAGACTTATTAAATAAGAAGTAGGATCTAAGCAAACTCACATTATTAACGAAGAACAAATTAATTTCACCTAGTAGTAAAAAGTAGTTTTGGAAAAAGTACATTAAAGAGATAGTTGCTAATATTGTTGGAGAGAGTAAATTTAAACCTCCACTTTAATTCTTAATATTGTGAACACTAGTCACCTTATCTTAACTTTACAAAACCCTTTACTTTAGTCCTTGATTTATAACATCTCACTTACTTCTAGTCTATTTCACATCATTTGACATTAACGATGAAAGTAAATGATGTTTTTAGAAAGGCAAGGATTTATAAGTCAGAAACGAGAGTATTTGGCGCTTAGAATCTCAGGAAATATTGCAGGACCAGACAGACATGTACTGCTAATCTTACGTACCAGGGTTAAAGCCTTTATAGTTGTACTATCAATATGGAACCCGAGGGCGTTTGTCTTTTGGATCCACAACAAAATGTCCACAAAATCGTTCTGGCCTTCATCACGGCCTCTCTTACTAGCATGTTCCTCAACAACTTCATCCAAAAATTCATCAAGCTGTTTAGCCACTCTCTCTGCTCTACCATATACCCCATTAACTCTTCCTAACCAATCAAGCCAAGGTATATAGTCCCCTAAAACTGAAGCACCCATCAACTCCAGCATCTCTTTTATTAGCTCCGGAAGCTTACTGCAACCTTCTCCACTGTATCTCCTTCCAAGAGCAGCTCTACACACTATGTCATTGGTTAGTGTGAAAAATAAATCAGTTAAATTAACAGGCATCAAGGAAGAACAACACTGCCTAATCTTTTCCATCATTATGGAAATTTCCTCTTCCCTCACTGCACGAAAGGATTGAACCTTTTTGGCACTAAGAAGATGCAAGACACAGATACTCCTGGTTTGCCTCCAGAAGTGGCCATATGAAGCAGATGCCACATCTTTGGAACCATACAAGAGGATATCAAACATCTTACGATGTGGTCTGTCCGAGAAAACGAGGTCGTGGGTTTTCATAACCTCGCGAGCAGCCTCAGCTGTTGAGACTACAAGAACTGGCACCTTTCCGAAGTGAAGTAACATTAAAGGGCCATAGGTTTGAGCAAAGGATTGGAGAGTGCGGTGAGTGAGGGTGCCAAGTTGATGGAGATTTCCTATTATTGGAAGCTTTGGAGGAGATGGGGGTGAGTTTCTCGCTAAATTGGAATTATTATTCCGTTTGGATAAAATATTGAGGACAGTACGTAAAACAAAGAGGATGATGATGGTAACCATTGGAAGGGAGAAGGAGAACCAGCATGAAAAGTAGTTTCCATGCAGAGAGGTCGACATTGGCTTTCAGTTGTAGATGATGCGATGACTCAGGCTGTGTAGAGTCTTTTCTTTAATTTGCTGCTTAATGAACATTGCAGAATCAGGTATTTATAAGCGTTGGACGTCATTGCCAGCTACGTTTGTTTGTGGAGAAGAAAATTAATGTTAAAATACACTCTCTGACATACTTTTTTAAATACAGTCATACACTTTTTTTATTAGTTGAAATTTATTAAAAATTATATAATTTTATGAATTTCAAATTCTATTTAATGAACTTTTTTCATGCTTTTATAATTTTTAATAAATTTTAATTAATACAAGAGAACCTGCTTAGAGAAAGTATATTAGAGAATGTGCAATTAATACTCTTCTTGTAGAGAATTTGTACACATTTCATGGTTTAACACGCGAGCTAATTGTGCAATATCTTTTTGAGTCATGCTATTTCGTACGAATAAAAAACACACCAATAGTACAAAATATAACATGTAAGGCTGAGATTTTTTTGAACAAATTTTATTTGATAAAAGTTAAAACAAAAAATATAGTGTGGATTGACGGAAGCCATGGTTTGTGTCTTTTTGACGAAAATTGTTTTCGTAATATTTATCAATTAAATTTTGTTCAAAAAATCTCAGCCTTATTGCATGTTGTATTTCGTGAGATTGATGTATTTTTTTATTAGTACAGAATATTATGACTCATCTTTTTTATTCTTGAGTAGTATTGATTAACTGTTTTAATTTACACAAAGTCTTCAAAAAAAATGAGTTATACTATTTCGTACGAATAAAAAATACACCAATAACACGAAATATGACCCTCCTTTCACATAACTTCCTTCTTACTTAAAATGGTGACCCTTTATTTAGGCTAGGTGGTTCTTATTATATTAAGAACCTCAACCTCTATTTATAAACTTTATAACTTAATCTTAAAAGAGGAAACAAATATCTAAAGTAAAAATAATATTTTTAAATTTAAATAATATCTTAAAATAATATCTTTAAATTTAAACAACATTCTATAAATTTGAAATTGAAAATTTGAATTGTTCTCCTAACACTAATAAATGCACTTTAAAGTCTGAGAAGTTCCCTTCTTAGCTTGAAAATCAGCACAAAATTTACATTCCCTAAAGGTATGCTTTAGGTGGACAACCCAATCACGCTTAAAGGTCTTGAATGGTCCTGATAATTCTTGCATAATGAATGTGGTGATTTTCTTGATTCACCAGAGAAATAGCATAGGTTGAGCCTGAAAACATAATCACCTTCCTATATCCCTGGTTCCAAACAGCTTGCAGGCTCTCGTAAATATCCATGAGCTTAGCATAAATAACCTCATGGTGCCCAATGAAATCTTCAAAACCAAAAGTCCACTGACCAAGATTATTACGAACAACTCCTCCAAACCCAGCACGATTTTATTCTTCCCGCACACTTCCATATCAATTAATGTTAACCACCACAAACTCGCTGCTACGGGGAGTCCAAGCTATCATGACCGGATTTTTTATCCTGCCTGTGAATGGGGGAAGCCTGGTTTATATCATGCACAAGGGAAAAAATAGAATGGGTGATACCAGTGGGATTAATGTCTTCATTTTGGAAAATAAGCCTGCATGTAGCTTTCCAAATGTGACGACGCTAAAAACAAGATGTCATATCTAAGATACAAATGAAAAATCCATGACTTATAATCCTGGGTGGGGACCGAATCACCAATTGCAATGTTCAGCGCCCGCGCTGAATCTGAAATCCCCATCCTGGGAAATCTGGCACAAGTTGGTTTTCGAGTGGAGTACGATCTTCACGAGGGAAAGATTTCCTTTGCTCCTACCGATTGTACCAAAAATTAGCTTAATCTTTGTGCTTGCTTAATAAGGATTTCAAATTCAATTGTGCTTGTGCCGAGAAGAGGAAAAAGGTTTTATGTTTTGCAAGTGTCATGGTAAAAGTAATGAATAATTGAACCCAGAGTTCATGGCAAATACACGTATTTTTATTTTTTTTTCATTCTTGTATTTGAGAACGAAGGAAGCGTTTCATCTTATAAAAGAATGAAAATCGTGTGCAAACTAAGTGTTCTATAAGTAAATGAAAAATGTTAAGCAAGACACTTTCTAGCTTTTAACTTTATTGGTCATACTTTTTATTTATTTAATATGATTCATTTAGGATTGTATTTTTTAACAAATTTTAATTAATAATGAAATATGTTATAAAGAATACGTGTTAAAAAATGTATTGTTACTACTCCTTTAAACAAAATTATAAAAATGAGATATTGTAAACTCTAAACAGCAACAAGGCATGCATGGAGGACCCTTTGGCAATTATCAAACCAGAAATGGGATGTCCCTTTACCAATACGAAAAACAAATCCCTCCTTCAGAAAATCATAAGCCTTGCAAATTGAATTCAACACATGAGATGATTTCCCAGGGTTAGCCTCAAAGATATCAGATTAGTTTGATTGGTACAATACTTTTGGCAAAGGACTTGATGCCAAAGTTTATTACCCTCACGGTACTAATTTGCTAAGCATAGCAATATTGTTCGAACGTATGGAGCATAAACCAAGACCCCCAAGAGACTTGGGTTTAGTGATTTTCTTCCAACTGACTAGATGATTTCTATCTGAACCACCTTTCCAAATAAAGTTATTAATTATGGAATCCATTTTGGAGCATACCCACCCTGTCATCCAATAGATTTGCATAGGATATCAGAAAATTGAGAATAGATGCTAGTAACACCCATTTGGTGTGGCCAAAAATCATAGATCTCAAACAACAAAAAAGAACTTCCATGGAAGTAACTCATTATATTGATTAAATTGATAAAAGATACAATTGATTGTGATATGAGTTTTATTTATAGAGCTTATTAGAATTAACAAATACTTCTAACAAACTAATAACAACCCACTAATATTCCTAACCCACTAATAACAAATACTCTTAACACCCCTTCGCAAGGTGATAAGTGGTATCACCACAATCACCTTGAATTACAAACAACATAAAAAAAAATACAAGTAAAAGATAACTTTTTCTTTCTGTTTCCTTTTTAACACTAATATGACACAAAAAAAAGGCCCAAAGGAGAGAAGCCCATATTCGCAATCCCAAACCCTAAGGCCTCAATAGCAATTCCTCCCATTCCTTCAATTCTGGAATGACTCCTTCAATTCAAACACAATAGCGAATCATCTAATTCCATCAATTCTCAAATGATTCCTTGCAATTGCAATTCCAACACACCAATCCAACATTAATTCCACTCTCATCACTCCAGAATTTTCAAATTTGAAGTCGTTCACTGAGTTGAACTAGCAAGTCCGACACAAGCGCAGATCGGTACAAATTGACACAAGCAAGAAGTGTAAATCGATGATCAATTTGACAAAAAATTAGATCAATGTGATAGGGAGGAAGAGGAAAGTAACGGAGAAGTTTCTCAAGGACATTATGAAGGAGACCACAAAGGATTGGAAGAGGCTGAAGGTCACCATAAAGCTCATTGTGTAGAACTGTCTAGCGAAGGTCACAGTGGTTCCCTCCATGGCGGTGTTCGCCATCAAGGCCTTCAAGGACCTTGAATGTCATCACACAAAGATGAAGAATGGAGAATTTGCCGAGATCAAAGATGTAGATGTCGTAGCAGAGGAACTCTAGCATTGCTCCGATGAAGTTGGATTTTCCCGTACCAAGCACAACGAAGAGGAGGTAGCTCTTCTCTGACTTGAGAAATAGGTCCAGATTAGATTTCACCTTGTTCTTTAGCTCTGCTTTTATTGCCACTACGTCAAAGCTCATCAGATGTGTGAACGACACTGATTGCAATTGCGAGGCCTCATTATAATTCACACACAGGTTGAAGTCCTTGTGTTGTTTGATCTATTGCTCATGATTGCTATGTTGTTCAATCTGTTTCTCGTGAATGTTGTGTTGTTTGACCTGTTGTTCCTGAATGTCTTCCATCTTTTTCTCCTCTTTTGTGGTAGCGAAGCTAGAATCATTACTCTCTCCATGAAAGAGATTTGATACCATATCAGAAAACTAAGAATAAATGTAAGTAATACCCATTTGGTGTGGCCAAAGATCATAGCTTTCAAAGAAAAAAAGAGGACTTCCATAAAAGTAACTCATTGTATTGATTAAATTGATAAAATGTACAATTGATAGTGATATGAGTCCTATTTATTGAGCTTATTAGAATTAACAAATACTTCTAACAAACTAATAACAACCCAATAATATTCTTAATAAACTAACTACTCTTAACATAGGGTAAAGGGGAAGAGAAGATAACACCACAAGAAATTTTGATATTACTGATGGACATAATCTGTCGAAAATTCCAAAAATCCGTCGGTAAATCAGTTTTTCCGACAGATTTTCGACGGACCAAAATCCGTAGGTAATTTGGTTGTAGGTAAAGCTTACCGACAGATTTGGATATCCATCGGTGATTACCGACAGATATATCCGTGGAACTTTCTATAGGTAATACCTACGGATTAAATCGTAGGTAATTACCAACGGATTATCCGTAGTTGATTTCACATGTTTTTGTTGGTTCATTTCAAAAGGTTTACGTACGGATGTATCCGTCGATAATTACCGACGGATACATCCGTAGGTAATTACCGATCGGAGTTTTTTAATATTTCTAAATTTTCCTAAGAAAAATTCCTGTTTAAAATCAAATCAAATATAATACAAAACAAAATATAAATATATTCAAAAACCAATCACATAAATTCCAACATATCAAGTTCAAACGATATTAAGTTCTAACAAAATATATATCAAGTTTAAACAACGTACATAAAAAGTTCAAACGATAAATAATATTCTATTACAATCTAATAACTAGAATATCCTGGAGAGTCATGCTGTTGGTCGCCTTGCTGCTGTTGGCTGCCTTGTTGCTACTGGCTGCCCTGCTGCTACTGTTGATCACCTTGTTGCAAGTCGTGGTGCTGCTGCTGTACAATGTTTCGCACATCAGGTGGTAGGTATTGACTAACAGCGTCAACTAATGTTTCCACCAAGCGACTCAATTGCTCGTTGACCTCTCTCGACTGACGAATGCTCTCCTCGCTAGCAGAAAGACGTTGTCTTAGCTAGTTAATCTCTTCTGAATCATGAGAGCGACTAGAATATGCCTCTGTCTGCTGCATGAAGCTATCATCTGCACATCGATAACCACGAGCAAGCTCTCCAGTACCGTAGATGCGTCCCTTATTCTTTCCACCAGCTGCTGCAAACCAAGTCCGTGACCTAAGTCTCTCCTCCTCAACAGGGTCTAGAGGGGTGGATTCTGAGCCCAAGATGCAGCCTCAGACCTAGCTTGAGAAAGTCTAGCCTCAAAATCTTCCTGTTATTCATAAACAGACATTATTCAATAAATATATAAACATTATTAACATGAAAAAATAAGAACATGCAATGGACTCACGTATGTCTGCCTAGATCTTTCATTGACAAACTAACCAGTATCCTTTCGTATATGGGTTTGTTGAAAGACCTCATCAATGTGTGGAGCATGACCAAGCAACTCTGCCTGCAAACAATTTACATTAATGATAAATAAACATTTAATATATAAGTATTACATTTTAACTGAATACCAAAGAAGTATGTTATACCATGCGAATGGCGTGATCGTGCACGCTAATAGAGCCACCTGTGTGCATGCTCCCACCTTTTTCAGACCCCCGATTTTTCTTGGTCTGTTCACACTTTGTGCGATATGTAGGTACATTCCACTGTGATAACAAATTGTTCCACACATTATCTCCAATCCATTCTGGCCTCTGACTGGTAGATCGAGCTTCTGCAAACATCTCTGAGAGTCTGTGAAAAGCCTTAGAGTGAAAATTTTTCTTGATTTTATCCTTATGCTCAAGTCTCCACATGACCTTCCTCTATATGAGGAAAAAATAAATAGTTAAAAACATAGATAAATTACAATATACATGTTACACAATTTCAAACATTAGAATAGCACACATAAGAAGATCCAAATTCATATTTGTCACTGTAGAATTTGAGAATTTGAAGAAAAGAAAGCACATCACCAGACAATAAAACTTATAGCTACTATTAAATAGGTTTCTATTTGGTTCATTCTATCCAAGTCATTGCCACATAAACATATATTAGACCATCAATAACAATAATTACCAATAATAACAATAATGCTAATTCAAGAAGGATTCTAGGCCACATGAATAACAATACTTCACCTTAAAATGGGCTTGATTTAAATAGAGACCTTATATATTAAAATCTAAAATTGTTAAGCAATATCAATGAAAGTCATGTCAGCAATTTGCAAGCATGATAATGATCTACATCATAGTAAACTACTTAGTTCTAAAAATTTTATGAAAATGATCTATATGCAAAATTATGTTCAAAAGTTACCCAATACACTAAAAACATTATATAAAAAGCACCAGAATAAGAATATGACCAAATCAACAGATTTGAGCAAACATGGAATGCTCCTCTTATAAAATTTGAATACCAATCAATCTCTCACAAAAGTCACAATCTTTTTCCTATTGTGTTTGGTATGTTCCTCTAATCAATCAACATTGTATAAAATTTGAATAGAAATCAATTTCCTCTTATAAATTACTCTATTCAAAGATAATTAGAGATGAAAGTATACATCTTGCAAAATTCATGTTTGGTATAACATGTTGTTTGGTAAATTGTCACAAAACATACCTTAAAACGTTGGAAGAAGATATCCTGATCATTCTCAGGAATCGCTCCCCATGAAATCCATGGCTCATTAAACTGTTGTTTAATGGTACTCGTGATAGCCTTTGATGCAGTCTTGGATGGTAGAAACCTAAATAACAAAAGCAAGTCATGAAAATTAAAAGACAATGAATTAATCTATAAAACATACAATGAAATTTTTTTAAATTCTAATTAATTATTACCCTCCACCCTTAGGTTGAATCATAAGAAGAGCGCTAGCTGGGGGGTCCTTCTCATCTGAGTATGAATCAACATGCTGAAGATGAGGATTAGGAACTGTAGAGGATGATGGAATATCCTGCTGTGAAGGTGGGTCTCGTCTGGGTTGTGTTTGTGACAGTGGGGGTACTGATAGTGGTGAGGGTACGATAGGTGATGGGGATGGTGTGGATGCAGCAGCTGGGGATGGGGATGGTGTAGATGCAGCTACTGGGGATGAGGATGGTATAGGTGTAGCAGCTGGGGATGGGGAAGATGATTGCAGTCTTTCTTGATGTGACAATACTTTAATCACATAGCGTTTCTTCTCCTTTATCATCCCTTTCCCCTTTTTGCCACGAGGCGACGGGGGTCGGGGAGGGTCACAAGCTCCTGATGACATATCTATATATATAGACAAATAATATTACCAATAATAAATCAAAATAAACATATATGAATTAAAAAACAGACAACTAAATAAGGACATGATACTAATAATAATCATTATGATTAAACTAATACAATTCCATAACAAAATTACAATTTTAAGAACATTTATCCAATTTGCCTAATCCTATTCAGAACTATATGTTTCAAAGTCATCTTCAAATTCCTCCTCTGTATTATCTCCTACTAAATCATCTATTTCTTCATCCATTTGTTGTTGGGTTGATGATAGATTAGCAATGTCTACTTCTTCAAGATCAACTCCTAAATCCTACAATCCAGAAACAATTTCAACTTCAATGACTTCATTCATATGTGACATGCCATCTACTTGGTAAGGCACATCATCTTCTGCATCATCGGATTCTATGCGACCCCTTGGCTTTGTTTTGATTGCAACACACCAACCACGTTTGTCCATTCGTGTTGCTGGATATGGGACAAAATACACTTGTCTTACATTATGTGCAATGATAAACGGATCAAATGGTTGATATCCTCTATCCATTCGAATATCCACAATACCATATTTAGGATCAATTCTTGTACCTCTAGTTGATGGATCAAACCAATCACAATAAAATACCACTACTCTTTTAGGATAGCTTGAAGTATTGTACTCCAGCTCATATATGCGTTGAATGACCCCATAGAAATCATCTTCGCCTCCTTCTGTAAGGCCCTTTACATAAACCCCACTGTTTATCGTTTTTTTGCCCTTGCTCCATGCATGAGTGTGGAATTTGTATCCATTGACAAAGAACGTGTGCCATTCTCTAACCTCTCTTATAGGGTCATACGATAAATCCCTTAAGTGTTGATTTCTCACACTTAAAGGCTCCTTGTATACCTACAAATGTAAGACACATGAAAAGTTATATTTTTCTTAACGTATGATGGAAAACTAAAATCCTGTTTAACATACATACTTGTTCCTTGAACCATGTAGGAAAATCTACATGTATACGAGTATAAGCATTTGATTCACTTATTTGTTGGGATTGTAGGAATGAACTGTGCAAATATATCACTCGAACGGTCAATTTGAAAGCACAAAACAATAATTCTACAATATTGAAAAAATTTGTTCTAAATTACATACTCAAGGTATGGTTTTACTTCAGTGCAGTTGATCAACACGTGAACATGGGCCGAGTTCCACTCTGCATCGGTTAACCAGTGTTTCACCTCCTTCCCATAATGACGACTAGGCTTATCAAAGACTGATAGCATTGATGCACACCTTTCACTTTCAATTTCCATTTCATTTCTAGTATTCCGTGGTGACAGCATGAAATTGTTGAAATAATGGGAACAAAAATGAATTGTCTCATGGTGTAAGTAAGATGCGCAAATTGATCCTTCAACCCTAGCCTTATTTCTCACTGATCGTTTAGAATCGCCCATGAATCTATAAAATTAAATAACTAAGTGACGATTGATAAGTATAAAACAAATTAAATTTAAATAAAATGTGATGGTAATTTTATTACCTTTCAAATGGATACATCCACCTATATTGGACCGGTCCACCAAGTCTTGCTTCATATGTAAGATGAATAGGGAGATGTTCCATTGAGTCAAAGAATCCGGGGGGAAATATTCTCTCTAACTTGTAGAGAATGATAGGAATGTTTTGTTCCATCCTAGTAAGGTCATCCTCCCTCAACGTTGTAGAGCACAAGTCTTTGAAGAAATGACTTGCTCCAATAAGTGGATTTAAAACATGCACTGGCAATGAATTAAATACAATAGGAAGTAAACACTCCATGAATACATGACAATCATGGCTTTTCATCCCATGCATCCTTCCCTTGTCGACATCAACACATCTTGCCAAGTTGGAAGAATAACCATCGGGCATCCTAAGTTCTTTTATCCAACGACAAACTAGCTTTGTTTGCTCTACAATTAAAGTGTAATTTGCTTTTGGCTTTAACATCTTCCCATTAGCCTGCAGTTTTAGCTCTAAGTCTTTTCGCCTACAATACAAAGCTAAGTCCATCCTTGCCTTCTCATTGTCTTTCGTCTTGCCACCCACATTCATCACAGTGTTGAATATGTTGTCAAAAAAAATTTCTCTATGTGCATAACATCGAGATTGTGTCTCAACAAATTGTCTTTCCAGTATGGAAGATCCCAAAAGATACTTCTTTTTGTCCAATTATGCCAATCCCCATATCCATTTATTGTTTGCACACCATTTTCTATGATTGTTGGTAAATTCCTGACTCTATGCCAAACTTCTCTAGGTGTCAACCTAGGTGGTGGCCCATCCATTTCAGCTTCCCCCTTTCTGAAAGCATTCTTGTTCCTCCTAAATGCGTGATCGTCAGGTAGGAACCTACGATGCGAGTCAAACCAACAATTTTTCCCCCCATATCTCAATGTAAAGGCCTTCGTATGCTCCATGCAATGAGGACATGCCAATTTACCATAAGTTCCCCAACCAGACAACATGCCATAAGCAGGGAAGTCATTAATAGTCCATATCAAAGCTGCCCTCATCATAAAATTTTGCTTCTTTGAAATATCGTACGTCAGAACACCACTCCATAACTTCTTCAGATCATCAATCAAAGGCTCCAAATAAACATCAATACTAGCCTTCGGATTAAATGGACCTGGAATGAGACAACTCAAAAACATATAAGGTTTAGACATGCACATTTCAGGAGGAAGATTGTATGGGGTAATAATTACTAGCCAACAGGAATAAGGCGAAGATGATGCTTGAATATATGGATTAAATCCGCCAGAGCATCAACCAAGTCGCACATTGCGTGGATCGATGGCAAAATCTGGATGTACTCGATCAAAGTGCTTCCAGGCATCGCCATCAGACGGATGGCGTAATGCACCCGAACTTCTTCGATTCTCTGAGTGCCATGTCATTTGCCTTGCAGTTTGCATTGATGCAAACATTCTTTGTAATCTTGGAATTATAGGCAAATAGAACATTGCCTTAACTGGAACTGGTTTTTTGCTACTTGTTTTAGTGTTGTGGTCATGATACCTCGGCTTATGACAAAATTTGCATTCAACTAACGCCCCATCATTTTTGCCGTATTCATTGTCATAATAAAGCATATGACCATTTTCACAACAATCAATCCTCTTAGCCTCCAACCCCAGCTTTGACACTAACCTCTTGGCATCATAATAATTTTTTGGCAAACCCTCTTTTATGGGTGTTACGTCCAAAAGCATTTTTGAAATAAAGTCTAAGCACTGGTCGGGAACGTTCCAATTGGACTTGCAAGCTAAAAGCCTCACGCATATTGATAATTTGGAGTCTGATGCCCCTTCATACAATGGCTTATTTGCCTCCACCAACAAATTATAAAATCTTTGAGCTTCTTCATTAGGAGGCTCTTCCATGTTATTTGACTCTAGCGCTTCAAATGATTCATGTTGCTGGAGAGCATCATACACCATCTCCTGCATTGACATAAAATGTTCACCTTGAGCCACATCTACACCATTGCTTGAAGCATCCACGCAATTATCATCAACATCTAAATCAACACGTGGCATATGTTCACCATGATCAGTCCAAACCAAATAGTTAGGCTTGAACCCATTTCTATAAAGGTGAACCTTCACAGTTTTATCGTCCAAAATCCTAGTACAATCACATTTAACACATGGACATCTAATCCCCCCGTCATTGTGATAACAGTCCCGCTGACGAGCTTTGCTTACAAACTCTTCAACCCCCATTACAAAAGACTCTTTTAAACTTCCTCTACCTCTATAACACCTATCGTACATCCAACCACAATTTGAAGGAAAATAATCCATTCTGTACATACAAAACAATTTGATATATTAACCAATTTTTAAAGATAAATAAACTAATTAAATACCTAATTACATGGGTCCTATCCATATTAGTGTCTACTCTAGAGTGTCATTAGTCAAATTAGTAAGTTGTAAAAACATAAAATGCATATGGAAATGATCACATGCACTTACATAAGAAATTTTACAATTAGGCAATCTCAATTTCAGGAATGCATACCAAACTGTTCTAGATGCAAAGAGGATCAACGGGTTTTTTGAGTTCATCCTTCAGCTTATAATGAACTCAATAAGTTTTATAATCTCTAATGTGTTTAGTATTCTTAAAGACAGCATTACTGCATGAAACCAAAGACTAGTAGCAAAACACTAGTTTATAGGTTCATGAGGGGAACATACCTCTAGTAGATATGTGATCTCACTAATTCACACACATACACAGTCCTTAATAGTTTTTTTTCCTCACTAATTACTGGTTGAAAATCCAACTGGCATACCCACATACCTTTCCCTTGCACCTTTTTAAAGCTAAATGCAATCATTTTACTTTTCACTAGTATCTTAACCTGTGCATTGCACAAGTCAAATTTAATATGCAAACATTACTTTTGAAATTCATTAAGTATTTTATAGTTACTTTATTAAAATTAAGATTAAATTAATTGATATTCACGTTATTAAAATTAAGTATTTATAATAAAAAATAACACCAATTTGAAAAATTGAAATAGTATTTTATTGTATAATATAATAATTAATTTTTTTAAATACTTATATCACAATTGAAGTTTTTTGTTATAAATTTAAAATATAATTTATATATTCAAAAAAAAATTAGTCAGTGCGTTAATTATATAAAAAAAGTTATCTTGTGTAATACATAAAATAAAATGCTAAATTAATATTACTTTAAATTAAAGTAACTCATAATGTTAAGTAACTTTTAAATCAATTATATAGATACTGTTCATTTTCATATACGAATTTGAGCAAATTTATTGAAAAACCATTATCTAGCCAAATTTAAATAAAAGTATAATAATTCAAATCCAAATAAAAGCCACTGTCGTTAATACCGCAGTAGCTAATGGGTCCAAGAGTCCTTGTTTTAGTGATATATCAAATCCAAATTCAATATAGATTGAAATGTTTACTATTATTTTCCCTTATTGATTTTGGCTGTTATGAGAACTATCTTATCTTGTATAGCACATTGATACTACACAGTTATACTTGCCCTGTATTACAATTTAAACTCCAACAAACATGAAAAAAGAAAACACAAAAGCCCCGACAATCCTTTTGCTACGAGATATTATTAGGACTTGAGGCCGCAAACCAAAAAGAAAATAACACCTCAAAAACCTTTATCCTTTATTAGTAAAATTTAAAATAGAAAGTACTTTGTCCCAAGAGAAAAAGCCATAAATACTTGGCCCTTCTATTAATTGGTTAAACTTTCCGATATGCTGTATGCTACACAGCTAGACTTGTTTTCACGCATTATACGATAAGCAAAAAATTTGCCTTGTCTACTGAGTTTCAATTCGTGATTATTTGGCTCTTAAATCTTAAGCAATGAAGTCTAATTCACGAGGGACCAGAAGAATAGAAAATGAACAATACATAGTAGAATACAATGCAGTAGAAAGGTTGGCATTCATAAGCATGTCTAACAAAAAATATCGTGCCTCTAAAATCAGCAAACTAAAACCAAAACAAGATAATGGCCAAAAACAAGAAAAAATGAGATAAACATGCAAAGTCATTGAGTGCAATTCCCTGTAAAGTTAATAGGGATGTATACATTATATGATTCGTGTGAAGAAAGCTAACTAGCAGAGGAAAGCTCTAGAGCAAAGCTCAAATTGCAGAGGAAACAAAAAGAATACCTGCCAGTTAACTTGGCGGGGGCCTAGTAATCTCAAGAACAGGCCTACCCTGCATCACAATTAGATGCAAAATTCAATGAACCATTCCAAACATAAATTAGTACCAAATGATAGTGTACCAAATTATTCATATAAGGAACCAAATATCAGGAAATTACTGTGAAGTCCGAACATATATTAGAACCAAATGCTAGTGCCATCAGTCATATATCTAAATGCATGCTTATTTTGATAATTTTGAATCCAAAATAGGCTTTCAAGACAAAAGAAAAATTAAATAATGGCGTGATATCAAATAGAAGGGGGGGAAGGGGGGAACAATTCCATAGAAGAATGAGGATGATATCAAAGCAGCATAAACAATTTATTTTGTTTAAAAGTAATTTTAAACCAAGCAACCAGTTTTAAACCAAAAGACCAGTTTTGCATCTCCTTCCTTTCTATTTAGCAGATAATAACAATTCATGGCAGAGCACACACACAGCAGAACGAACACAAATCACAGACTAGCGTATGATTATTAGGAACTAAATTCTAATTGCATAATAACAATCATATTGAAATGACTCAAAAAACAACCTTACCCTTACTCACAAAAAAAAATTATGTAAGAGAATATCACAGCATACAAAAACTCTTCTTTTTTCCATGTGTATTTGTATATTTATTAAATTTATGCTCAAGCAAATTAAATCAACAAATTAAAATCCAATGAGCACCAACAGATTATAACAGAAGGAAATCACACTGCATCATCTGTGCACAACCACCAATTCAAGAACGGACTAGAAGCATTACCAGTGACTGAAGCACAATGAGCCCAACTAGCAACCGCCTTCACCACTGTAGCCTCAGTAGGAATCTGAAAAGCCCTGGACTCTCCTTGAGAATCACATGCATCCAAAACAAGTTGCAAAATCAATTCCAAAAGCAAATTCACACTAAATTCATAAAATTTTTTTGGCATGAAATTTTAGAAAACGAAATACACGCTCTTTCATCTAAAGCAACACACACCAATTTAAAAAAAATGAAAAAGATCCTATCAACCCAACATTAATTGAAACAGTTATTTCACTATCAATATTCAAAATCAATTATTTCTTACTTGATGCAGATACAAGCGCAGGTCCTAGAGTGACAAGGCAGTTTGAAAACCTCAAGCAGCAGTACTATGGTTTCTCTTTCGTCGAGTGAGCGATCTAATTAGTATCTAGCTTTCACCATCCTGCAGCACCTGATTTCAATTTTCTACAAACAAACAAGAGAGAGGAAGAGTCAAATGGAGATAACAATAATAATAATTAAATCGTGATTGCTGTAAATAAATAGAAGGCATGGAAATTGAGGAATCATAGAGAAAAATGAAATGGATGATTCAATGAAGCTTCATGTTCCGATTCGTGATCATGGATTTAAAAAACAGATTTCAAATACGATACTATTAAACTAATCTGGGTCATTAAAAGCGTCTCCTAATCTCTTTTTTTTTTTACAAGAAATTAACCAACACGAAAATGAGTCAATAAACGATTCAATCCAAAGACAAGAGAAAAATCAGAAGCGAAAATCAATAACATTGGCTGAGGAGCAAGCAGGACGTCGAAATCTTGAAATATGAAAAAAAATGATTGGGTTTAGGATTTAAAATCCCCTAAACCCCTTTTAAAGTCACCGAAGGAATGAGAGAATAGAAACCTGGACAATGTGTCGGAGAGTGGAGAGAAGGATAGATCGTAGTTCTCCTTCTCGAACCTAAAGCAAGCAATGAACAATGTCGTCGACACTAAAGAAGGAAATTTGTGGTGAGGTGGCCGTGAGGTGTGGTGGTCAAGTGCAGGAGTTATACGAAGGGAGCTAAGGCTTCAGAATTTGTGCGCGCAGAGTGTTTTGAAAATCAATTTTAGAATAAGGGAGGTAGGGCTCTAAACATTAAAATTTTGTGTTCCTTACCTACAGATATCACTATCTGTCGGTCAATTTATAATTTTTTTTATTTTTTCTTTTTTTTTAGTTACCCATAGATTTTTTAAGTTACCTACGGACCTGTTTACCTACAAAAAAATTCATTAAGTTACCTACAGAATCCTCGTCGGTAATGCACTTTTGAGGTTACCTACGATTGCTTAACTTACCTACGGATTTATCTGTCAGTAAGTTTTTAGTTATCGATGGATTTGTATCAGTGGGTAAAATTTCGTCGGTAATTCAGTAATTTCTTGTAGTGTAAATTTATAAATAGAATAAGCTAATGTGATCCTCCCTAGCTTATTCAAGAGATACTATTTCCAGGAGGCAAGCCTAAAAGAAAAACATTGGAGAATAGAACCATTAATTAAAAAAATCTTTTAGTACATTGATGTATTGCTTTTGTACATTGATTTTTTACCTATTTTGAAGCTAATTAATCTGTTTTAATGCCTTTTAACATCATTTAAGTTGATGAATAAGCCAATTAATCAGGTTTAATAGTTTTAACATTATTTAAATGAATGATCACGATTTTCATGATATAAAAAAATGGTTCCCAAGTTCTAATAAAAATATAGAGAAAAATCTAAATATTGAAAGAATTGTTTCCTAAAAATTGAATTTTCCCATTTTTGCTTTTGAGCAGTTTTGAATATTTTGTAGGTGTTGGTTTGTAGGGTTCTCTTCTATACAAAGAATGCACTGACTTAGTTTTGGAGGGTTGTTTAATAATTAGGACAATAGGGTTGTACCATGTTGCACAATTTAGGCAAAGCCACAAGACGTCATAAAGAGAGTGACCTAGTCTGCGACTCAACCTTATTTTTCCTTTCATGTTCGACCTCTACACCAACAATTTTAAGACATTATATTTTTTTCCATGATTGTCGAGCATGACATCATTCCAGTTGATTGCAACAAGCCTTTTCAATTCGAAGGCATGCATTTCAAGAGATGGAAACAAAGGATGTTGTTCTTCTTAACCATGCGTAAAGTCACTTTCATTATTTTAAATAGTTTATCTGATGGTCTGTATGACTATTATAGTACACAAACTATTGCTAATGGTGTTTGGGAGGCGCCACAAAAGAAATAAGATATTAAAGAAGCTAAAACAAAGAAATATGTTATTAGTTGCTACCTCGAGTATCAAATGATGGATGACAAATTTGTAGAAGCCCAATCTCATGAACTCCAAAAGATTGCTCGTGAAATCATCTTTGAAGGTATGACTTTCGATGAACAATTTCAAGTGGCTATAATAACTAATAAATTACATCTTAGTTGGAAATATTTTAAGAACATCCTCAACCATAAAACTAAAGAGTTCTCATTGGAGAGTTTCATTACTCGACTACATATAGAGGAGGAAGCCCAAAGACAACATTAAAAAGAAGAATTTCCTCTTGGTGTCAAATCCACTTCTGTTGTCCTAAAATTGAAAGTTACAAATGTGAAATATCAAAATTGTAAGCAAAACAATAGCAAGAATGGTAATTAGAATAGGAATTCAAGATAGTTTAACTACTATAATGAGGTAAGCTTGGTCATTTGGCTAGAAACTGCCGCCTTAAGAATCATCTTGCCCCATATGCTAATCTTACTAAGGACCAACCTTATTGTTGTGATTTTTGAAATCAATACAATTAGTGGATCCGAGGGGGGTGGGTAGACACTAGCGCAACGCGTCATGTCTGTTATGATAGGTCTCTGTTTTAGAGACCTATCCACTATTGATAACCAAAAGGTGTTGTTGGGAGATTGCCACACCACTATTGTTGCTAGGACAGGAAAGGTGGAATACAAGTTTAGCTTTGGAGATGAACAATTCTAGGTGGTTGTAATAATTGATAAATTACCTCTTAATTGGAAAGATTTTAAGAACATCCTCAAGCACAAAACTAAAGAGTTCTCACTGGAGAGTTTAATTACTTGACTACGTATAGAGGATGAACTCCAAAAACAAGATAAAAAATAAGATGTTCTTGTTGTTGTCAAATCCATTTCTACTATCCTAAAACTAAAAGTTAAAAATATATATGCAATATCAAAATTGTAAGCAAAATAACAACAAGAATGGTAATCAAAATTAGAATGAGCAAACCCCCTAGGACAATTTAACTATTATAATTATGGTAAGCCCAGTCATTTGGCTAGAAATTTCGACCTTAAGAGTTGTCCTTCCCTGCATGCAAATCTTATTAAGGACCAACTTATTGTTATGATTTCTAAAATAAATGCAATTGGTGGATCAGAGGGGTGGTGGGTAGACATTGGCGCAACGCGTCACATCTGTTATGATAGGTTTCTATTTAAGACCTATTCTATTGCTAAGAACCAAAAGGTGTTGTTGGTAGATTTCCACACCACTGTTATTGCTGGGACAGGAGAAGTGGGATTGAAGTTTACCTCTAGAAAGACTATGTTTTTTAAACATGTTATGCATACTCTAGAGATGAGGAAGAACTTAGTTTTTGGTTATCTCCTCAAAAAAGATGGGTTTACTTAAACCATAAGGGATGATTTGAATGCCTTTACAAGGAACAATGTTTTTGTAGGGAAAGGTTATGCTGCGGAAGGAACATTCAAATTGAATATCGAAATGAATAAAGTTATTTTTTCTTACATGTTGTGTACTTCTAAATTTTGGCATTCTAGACTTTGTCATGCTAATAAACAAATAATTAAAAATATGAGTAACTTGGAATTAATTCCAAAATTATCTATAAATGATTTTGAAAAATGTGAGTTTTGTAGCCAAGCAAAAATTACAAAGACTCATCCTAAGTCAGTAATCAGAAAAACAAAAACACTTGATTTAATACATACTGATATATTTGAATTTGATGGTGTGTGAAGTAGAAATGGAAAATGATATTTTATGACTTTTATTGATGATTGTTTTAATTTCACATATGTATACCTTACAAAAAATAAGAGGGATGCATTTGATATGTTTAAATTATTTGTTTATGAAGTTAAAAATCAACTAAATAAGAAAATAAAGAGATTGTGAGGTGATAGAGGAACAAAATATGATTTTGAAAATTTTAATAACTTTTACATTTACCATGGAATTATTCAGGAAAAAACTGCACCATATTCACCTGAAATGAATAGTACTATTGAAAGAAAAAAAATAAAACTTTAGCTAAATCTATTATTGCTTTTACTTCACTTTGGTGTTGCATTTATTTGGAGGGGCCGGTGAAATTTTACTAAATGTGTGTTATGTGTTTAATAGAGTACTAAATCAAATAGTAAATTTTCTCCTTAGGAATTGTTTAAAAATAAGAAATCAAATTTAGCTTGTCTTAGGACTTGGGATTGTTTGGCTTATGTTAGGATTTTAGACCCTAAAAGAAAAAAATTAACAAGTAGAGCATATAAACGTGCTTTCATAGGCTATGCCATTAATAGCAAAGCTTATAAATTTTTTAATTTAAATGAGAAAATTGTGATTTAATTGAATGATATATTTTTTTATGAAGGTTGTTTTCTGTTTAAATTGAAAAATAGTGGGGGCTTTACTTCTACTACTACACCAATTTTTAGAACTAGTGATTCTTACTACTACAACAACACTCTTTAACATTGGTTATTTCAGGAATTCTACATCGGTTCATGAATCGATGTAGATCCTGCCAATGTAGAAAGTAGGGCTTTTTTTACATGGGAAAAAGAACCAATGTTAAAAAGACTTCCAACCTAAACTAATGTAGAAAGGTGTGACTTTCTACATTGGTTCAGCCTATAACCAATGTAGAAAGTCTATTTCTATGTATAAAAAGGTGATTTTCTACATCAGTTAAGGCTTTAATTGATGTAGAAATCACTTAAGGCCTCAACCGATGTAGAAAGTCATATTTTTTTAATATTTTGTCTATTTTATATATTTCACAAGCTATAAAATAAAACAGGCCTAGACAGGTAGTTCACTCTTTTTACGTATACTAAATTCGAAATATAATCAAATATGCATTAAAACATAATTATATAAGGTATCTCCTAAATACAATTCAAAAAAGAAATTACTCCCTAAATCCATTCTAAACATATATAAATTTCATCTACAACTAATTATAAACTACCTCCTAAAAACATTCGAGACAAATATATAAATTTCATCTCCTACTAATTCTAAATACAATTCCAAATTACCTAAAATAGAATTGTAAACTACCTAAATACACATGTGCATATCTCATGCATGTCGCACCGAAGGATGGATGTGGATTGTTGAATATCTCTAGGTTCACATAAGAGTATAAAATGTTGGTTAAAACAATAAAGCGGAGTGATCAACGGAGAAAGAGGAGTTATGAACCTTCTGTTAGGATTGGGAAAACAACAGTCAAAAGACCAATGTAAGCCTAAGCCTTTTCATTTCCAAATTAATTCATCACCAAAACATTTAATCTAAGTAGATGTACTAAATGGTTCGATAATTGACAACTTTTCCTTTTCAACAAAAATTCTCTCCTTATTTTATTTTAAACTTCAAGGTGAAACAAAGTGGAAGGTCATAGGATCCTCCACCCTCTTTCCCACCACTACAGTCACGTCTTTATAAGGCTAAGGAAGGTTAGTTCATGTTGGCTAAATAGCACACAGTAAAAATGTTGAAACATGACACCACTGTAGGAATTTATCAATTCGAACCTTATTCGACACATTTGTTACTTTGTACTTAACAATCTCTTTTTCAAGCTTCTCAATCTGGCCTTCAAGATCATAGGGTACTAAACCCTTTTTCCAACACGACCATCATATACATCTCCTTCCTAACTTGGATTTGATTACTTCCACCAACTTGATGAAGGCCAGCTCATGATGAGCTGAATGACACACATTGAAAGCAATCAAATACAAATAAGGAAGTCTTGTCATGATTTGATACTTTTAATGTTTAAGGCCGAATTGAGAACCTTGAAAAAGTGATTGCTCACTAGACTTTGTTATGAAAATAAACCTTACAACTACAACTTCTTTGAAATTTTACTTTCCTATATTGGTTACAAAATCTACTAATAATGTCTTCCTATATGACAAGGCATTGTAGAGACAAGTCTTCATGGCAATATTGGTTTTAAGTAAATGGGAGAAACAGAATGAGAGCTGATTCTATTTAATCCAAATAGAAGCTAACATACTATTTGCCTCATTTGCTCCACACCAATATCACCACAAAAACTTGACTTCACAAATGTCAATATCAGAAGACATTATTAGATTATTTTGAAAACAATATAAAAAAAAAGTAGAAAATTAAAAAGTTATAAATAAGAGAAATTTACACAACAAAGTATATCGAGCAAGCACTCTTTCAAAGTTCTCAATTACTTCTTTTACATCAAAAGTATCAAATCATGACAAGGCTTCTTTACTTGGATTTGATTGCTCTCACAATGTGTCATTCAGCTCATCATAAGTTGACCTTGATCTGGTTGGTGGAAGCAATCAAATCCAAGTAAGGAAGGAAACATATATGATGGTTGTGTGGGAAAAGGGTGTAGTGTCCTTTAATCTTAAAGATCGAATTGAGAAGTTTGAAAGAGTGATTGCTAAGCGCAAAGTAGCAAATATGTCGTATAACGTTAGAAGTGATAAGTTATAGGTTGTGTCATGTTTCAACATTTTAACTGTGTCATTTAACCATCATTAGTTAGCCTTCCTCAAACTCATAAAGATGCGATAGCAATGGTGGAAAAGAAGGTGGAGGATCGTATGACCCACTACCTGGTTTTACTTCCAAGGTTAAAACAAAACAGGAGAAAATTTTTTGAAAAGGAAAAGTTGTAATTATTGAACTATTTAGTGCTTTTACTGAAATTAGATGTTCTGGTGATGAGTAATCTGGAAATGAAAAGGCTTATACTAGTCTTATAACTATTGTTTTTCTAATCCTAACTATGATAAAGCAAATAGTGGATTTGTGACTCTACATTTTTCGTTGATCACTCAAGAGGAAAAAAAGAACAATTTTGCATTTGCAAAAAGAAAAAATAAGAAAAGTGCTTTCTTGCTTAGAATGTATGACTAACCTTGTGTTGCTTATAGGACTCGTAATAAGCAGGACAGGTGTTAACCAATCATGCTAACACATCTAAATCCTAATATTCCTTTCACATTCACAAAAACCCTATATTCTTTCTTCGTTATGCAAAAATGCTTAATTATTACTATGAGAGAGCAAGAGAGGAAAAAAGGGAACAATTTTACGTTCCCAAAAATAAAAAACAAGGAAACATGCTTCCTCATTTAAAATGTAAAGGGATTCATATTGGTTGCTGGGCGCATTGTTCTTAGGGAAAGGTGTTAACCCTTCACATGCAAACTTATTCAACATCCTCAAGAGTCACACAATTGAAATTAACAAATATTAGAATATCACATAAGGCTCAACTAAGTTCTATATAGTCATTCATATTCTTTATTAATTAACCAACAAATTAGACAATCCAATCATAATTTATACAAAATATCCACCATGTCCAGAA
Organism: Spatholobus suberectus; assembly: GCA_004329165.1. Lineage (NCBI taxonomy): Eukaryota > Viridiplantae > Streptophyta > Magnoliopsida > Fabales > Fabaceae > Spatholobus > Spatholobus suberectus. Next base: position 15,877,003 of record QUWT01000781.1, on the reverse strand, counting down.
AACATACATCCATTCATAACATTGAAAATCACTCAATTCTGCCAATATTAATATAAAAAAATACATAACGACAGACTAATCATAGATCATAGATATAATTGATCAGCCAGATCACCAAAACCTGCATAACATATACAATGAACATAATTAAACCCATGTTACACCAAGGCCAAATGGACAGACACAAACCCACAATGGGCCACACACAACAGAGGCAAGGTAAAATAGTCTCTTAGTTAAACTAAAACACAAACAGATACAATAGAGGTCACATAGGTACACACAGATACAATGGAGATCACATAAGTAGAATACAATGGTGGTTATTGAAAACTTGCATTGCGAGCTAGGCAAAACGAGGTGTGAAAGGCTTGCGACGATAAAGGCTTGTGGTAGAGAAGGGCTTACGACAGCAGAGAAGGGCTCATGGCAGAGAAGTGCATCATGGGGGCGACAAGATCTAGTGGTGATGTCCATAGTGGTTGGAGTTGGGGACGAAGGTGTCGCACTTGCAAATTGTGGTGTTGGCAATCATGATGATTGTGGTCATGATTTTTGGGTAGGAAACATGGAGGCCGCAGCGGTGATGAAGGAGTGGTGGAGGTTTTAGGGTTTTAGGGTCGAGAGCGCACTTGCAAAATGAAGGGGAATCAGATCGGAGTCGTATATATAATCTTTTTTACGCCGATTTTAACTGATGTAAACAACATTTTCTACATTGGTTAAATTTTTAATCGATGTAGAAAGTAGTTCTTACATCAGTTAAACTAATAACCAATGTAAAATTGGTGCTTTGATTTACAAGTTTGCCACTGTGTTTGTTTTTACATCGGGTGTTTATTAATCGATTTAAAAACTCATCGTAGTATATGTTTTTTGCATTAGTGTCTAATAATGAATTAACTTTTGAACCTAGAAAAAGTAAGAGAGCACGTGTGGCTAAGGACATTGGTCCTAGTTTTTATGCCCATAACGTAGAGGAAGGTCTTTCTTCCATCTAAGAGGCTTTGTCCTCTATAATTACTCGTTTTTAGCAAAAAGCCATAAATGATGAAATGGACTCTCTTGAGTCTAATAAAACATAGGAATTAGTGGAATTACCTTCTAGATGCAAAACAATAAGATGTAAATGGATCCTTAACAAGAAATTAAAGCATGATGGAATGATAGACAAGTTTAAGGATAGATCAGTAGCAAAAGGATATAAGCAAAGAGAAAACATAAACCTCTTTGACACATTTTCACCTGTATCTAGACTTACATCTATTGGTGTATTGTTATCTCTTGTTGTTGTACATAATATGGTTTTGCATCAAATGGATGTGAAAGTAGCTTTTTTAAATAGTGAATTAGAAGAAAAATATATATATATATGGATCAACATGATAGTTTTGTTGTTTCTGGCCATGAAAATAATATATGCAAATTGAACAAATCTTTGTATGGCTTAACAAGCACCTAAGCAATGGCATGAAAGGCTTTATAATCTAATTATCTCACATGGATTTAAAATTAATGAAGTGATAAGTGCATATATTATAAATCGGATAATAATGTTTGCACTATTATTCGTCTATATGTGGATGACTTACTGATTTTTTGTTCTAATTTTCTTATTATGAAAACTATCAAAAATCTATTATATGCAAATTTTGACATAAAGGATGTGACACCCATTCACATTGAATATAATCCAAACTTATTTAATAATGCGAGTAAAATTTTTCTCTGCTTTTAATAATAGAAAATTTGTAAATTTAATAGAATTTGAAAATGATAGTAAAAAAAAAAAAGTTGTATGTATTCATTGTAGAACTGTATATCATGATTTCATAGTCAGAAAAATTACTGAAATATAGGGAGATCGAAATATACATCAAAATAGTTATTACTTATTCCTAGTACATCAAAAATATCCTAATTATAGCAGTGTTCGTTTACCGTGTCCCATAAAATAACAAACTATCAGGCTAGCCCTATAAGTTCTCATCAACAGTCAGGTCTTCATTAATCGCGATCAATCATGCATAAAAGAAAAAGTAATGAAGTGAGGTGATTTGTTCTACAAACACTTCTACATGTATGGTAGGAATTCTACCATAAAATACAGATAAAACACAGTTGACAATAAAAGGAGAACCTAAAGTTTATTCTATGTTATACTATCCTTGACTTGATATGGATTTATACTTTCCATTAATGGGTAATAGTTCTTAACAGAACCTAGGAAGTGATTGGAAGTAAATATACCTCTCTCTACATCATCACATGGTACAGTCCTCGTTGTCATTGAGGAACAAAATAACAATTTAAGATATCCATTTATAGAGGTATTCACCAATCTTGGTGATGTTGAGCAGTTGTCAGGGTTATCAAGTTGTTTAAGTGATTGTCCCAACTCAAGAGCGCTACCTTGGCCATAAGGATGCTTACCACTCGATACCATACCCTCTAAACCTAACCATGGGTCCCTGCCTTTCATCCCGTAGTGTACCAAACTACAGCTTCCCTAGCAGGGTGCCATGCCACTACATATCACTTGCTTTACATTACTCACTAATTTATCACTTCCTAACTTCTCAAACAGAGGTGTCCCTAGTCTCATTTAATTTGAGCACCAGTACAATCAATATTTCTACCTCATATTGCAAAAATCACACAATACCATTATCACATAAAATTTTAGCATAATAACGACCTAGTAATTATAATTTAATTACTAAAATTTTGACAAAATAACAACTAAAAAAATACATTTTAATTTTCTAAATTTGAGTAGAGTAATAACATAGCAAGTATAATTTAATAATTTAAATTTGAGTAGAGTAACAACTTATCAATTATAATTTAATAATTTAAATTTGAGCAGAGTAACAACTTATTAAAAATTAAAGTTTAGTATCAAACATTATAATATAATGGTAAAGTAATTAAAATTATGCCTAAACAGGTTTAGGGAAAAACACTTCCTACCAGCATGCAAAGTGACAATAATTTAGAACCAACTCCACTCCTCCCATTACCTCTAAGGTGGTTGATGAAGAGGATGGAATTGTTGGTGCAAAAATTCTAGGAGGAGAACTTTACTAATTGTTGAAAAACTAGTAAAATTTTAGCATAAAAACAAAGTAAAAGTAAAATTCTCCTAGAGAGAGAAGCTCTCTAATATTTTGTCTAGCTTGAGAGAGGAAGAGGTGAGTGAAAATCTAAAATTTTTTTGGCCTATTTATAGAAAAAGGAGGTGGGTTAAGTGTCCACAAAGTGAGGTCATTTATTATGTCATAAAACCTATTTTTTATTTTCTTTTTAATTAATTTAGGGACACATGTCAAAATTAAAGTGATGAATCAAATATTTCTAGGTTGGGGACGTGCTCCCTTAACTTTCTAGCTTCTAAATGTTAATTTTATCTGCAAGTAAATTAACCGGTATCGATAAAATTGCCTAAACTTGAAAAAATTGAATTTTAATATCAAAAAAATGTAATTAAATGTAAAACTAGACAGATAAATTATTTTTCATCAAAAATAAATTTCTAATAATTAATTTTATTTTTTATTAATTTATTTCAAATTTAATTTATTTATTTTATATTTTTAAACTAGAAAATTCATATTAATTCCATTTTAATTCAATAAAAACCAAAATTTGTATGAAAATTACAAAATTAAATATTTTACCTATAAATAAACTGAGATTACCATTTTCACCATTTTTGAATGTCAAACTAATACTGGTTGGCTTATCGGATACTTAGGGGCATTTTGGTCATTTTACACAGGAATTCCAAAAAATTCCTAGAAAATTTCATAAATTATATTTTAATATATATGACATGATTCCAAGCTCAAATTTACATTTTAATGTCAATTGAATCTTTTTCTTATGTCAACCGTTAATAGTGAGAAATAAAGACAAAATCGTCATTTTCTAATTTCTCTAGGTTTCAACTCAGAAAAATTACTAAAAATCATGATTAGATAGCTCTTTAAATTCCGAGCATAATGGTTGTGATTAGAATTTTGATATTTCCTCCCAATTTTTCATAATTAAATAGTCAAATAGTTTAAAAATTGAAATAAGAGTGTTACATTTTTCACTATTTTTCTTTAAAAATAAAATTTTTATAATTAAAATATACCTAGTATAAAATTTTCAAAATACTTTGAAGTCAAAAAATCTCTAGTCTGTTCTCACAGTCAACTAAAGGTATTTTGGTCATTTCACAAAATCTGTCTTAAAAATTTCTGAAAAATTTATAAAATTATTATTAATTATTCTAAGCACATAAATGACTTAAAAATAAATTTTAGACACTTCTAACTATTTTTTATCTACTTTCTCAATTTTTTAGTTCTTGTAAGGGAAAAATAGTCATTTTACCATTTTCCTTTCGTTTCCTAAAAATTATTAAATTATAAACTAAGTACCACTCACAAATGTAAATGTAACCATGTGGATCAAATTTTTGAGATTCCCATCCGGTTCTCTAGAATAAATACAGAATAATTAGGAAGACAGTTCAATAGACAGAAGTAAGGGTGTTACAAAGGACCTTGGTGAAGTAAATGTAATTCATAGAATTAAAATTATTAGAACTAAAAAGGAAATTTCTTTGGATCAATCTCATTATATTGAGAAGATTTTAAAGAAATGTAATTACTTTGATTGTAAACCAGCATGTGCCCCCTATGACGTAGTGTTATGTTGTTCAAGAACATTGGTGACATTGTTAATCAATATGAGTATGCGAGCAACATTGGTAGCCTATATGTTGCTAATTGCACTAGGCCTTATATAGCTTATGTTGTGGGATAACTATGTAGGCTTATTAGTAATCCTAGTAATGAGCAATGGCTTGCTATTAAGAGGATCATAAGGTACCTTAAAAGGACCGTGAACCTAAGGACTACATTATCAAAGGTTTCTCACTATACTAGAGGGTTACAACAATGCTAATTGGAATACCCTTTCAAATGACTCCAAGTATACTAGTGGCTATATTTTTAACTTAGCTAGGGGATTGTTTCTTGGAAATCTAAGAAAGAAACTATATTAGCATAACCAACTATGGATTGCACTAGCAATTGCTAGTGAGGAGGCAACATGGTTGAGAAACCTATTGTTAGATATTCCTATGGATGAAAAATTGATTCCAGCCATATTTATCCATTGTGATAGTACCATGGCTATTGCAAAGATTCAAAACTGTAATTATAACTATAAGATCAAGGTGACAAATATATCATAAGCATAGCACAAGTAGAGATTTTTTTTCTCCACTAGGGTTGTAAAGATGGATCATGTGAGGTCTGAAGAAAATTTGGCTAATCCTTTGGCAAACGGATTTGCAAGTGAGAAGGTTTTCAAAACCTCAAAAGGAATAGGACTAATGCCTATAGATTAACTTGTCTCTTATAAAGGTAACCCAACCTATAGATTAGAGATCCTAAGAAATAGGTTCAAAAGGTAATAGCAACTTATTAAGAGATGTGAGAAACATATATATACTATGAATAAATACTTTTTAGGTCTCATTCATATGTGTTTAGAGAATGATATCCAGTAGTTTGCAATCCCTTTCCACCCTCTAAGTCTACTTAAAAGAACAAAGCATCTCTAATTCACGCTTGAGCCTTAGGTCTTCCTAAGAGTTAGAGCGAAAGAAGTTTTGGGACTCTTAAACTTCTTCACCTTTTCTTCCAACCTAGCCAAAGATGTTTTATGTGAGGAGAAATTGACATCATGTGACATGTCGAGAGGATTGTGTGTATTATGTGGATGAAAAAAATAGATAAAAAAATATTGTTTAGATGAAAATAAATAAAAAAACTCCTTTTCTTTTATTTTAATAAAAAATGAAATGTCTTAAATGATATTATATTTGACTTTGTGTTTGTTTAGAAATAAAAAAAAATCCTTTTCTTTTATTTTAATAAAACATGCAATGTCTTAAATGATATTATATTTCACTTTGTGTTTGTTTAGAAATAAAAAAAAAATCCTTTTCTCCTATTTTCATAAAAATAAAGTAAGAAAAAACATGAGATGTCTTAAATGATATTCTCTCGCTAAGCGTTCGTGTGTGTGTTTTACATGAAAATAAATAAAAAATATTTTTCTCCCATTTTCATGAAAACAAAGTAAGGAAAATATGTGTGTGTTGTTTAGATGACATAAATAAAAGCATGTGCGTGTGTGTTAGATGAAAATAAATAAATAAAATCCTTTTCTCCTATTTTCATAAAAACAAAGTAAGAAAAAAAGTATGTGTGTGCATGTTTTTTAGATTAAAATAAATAAAAGTGTGTGTATCTGTGTGTGAATCCTTTTCTCCTATTTTCATAAAAATAAACTAAGAAAGAAAATGTGTGTGTGTGTGTGTGTGTGTGTTTGTGCACGCGCGTGTGTGCGTGTGTGTGTGTGTGTTTTAGATGAAAAAAAAAAAAACATTTTCTCCTATTATAAAGACAAAGTAAGAAAAAAATGCGCAATTAGATGAAAATAATAAAAAATGCTTCTCCTACTCTCATAAAAACAAAGCAAGGAAAAAACTGTGTTGTTTAGATGAAAATGAAGAAAAAAAAACATTTTCTCCTATTTACATAAAAACAAAGAAAGAAAGAAAAAAGGCGTGTGTTAGATAAAAAAAACTCTTATTTTCATAAAAACAAAGCAATAAAAAAACTGTATGTGTGTTGTTTAAATTAAAATAAATAAAAGTGTGTGTGTGTGTTAAAGATGAAAATAAATTAAAAAAATATTTTTCTCCAATTTTCATAAAAATAAATTAAGAAAATAATGTGTGTGTGTGCATAATTTTCATAAAAATAAAGTAAGAAAATATGTCTCTCTTTGTGTGTGTGTGCATGTGTGTTGAATAGATTAAAGAGATAAAAAAAAAAAAAAAAAAACCTTCTCCTATTTTCATAAAAAAAAAGAAAAAATAACAATGTGTGTGTGTTATTTAGATGAAAAAAAAAACCCTTTTCTCCTATTCTTAAAAGACAAAGTATAAAAGAGAACAAAGAAGGACAAAAGTGTGTTTTAGATGAAAATAAATAAATAAATAACCTTTTGCTCCTAATTTCATAGAAACAAAGTAAGAAAAAAAAAATGTGTGCATGTGTTGTTTACATGAAAATAAATAAAAATGTGTGTGTGTTTGTGTGTTATAGATGAAAATAAATAAATAAATTATTTTCTCCTATTTTCTTCCCGAAAATAAATTTTCATGCATGACATAAGTCCAAAAATTAGTTTTTTTGAATAACAAAGTAAAAAAAAAAATTGTCTATGCTATTTTCAAAATTTCAAGGTAAGAAAATATGTGTGTAAGAAAAAAATGTGCATGTGATTGGGGCTTAGTAAGGATGACAATGAGTAAGGTTTGGGTAAGGAACAATAATATCCGTCTCCATAGCCCACATTTGAAAAAAATACTCGTACCTAACCCCGTATTCATGTGGATAACAACTTTAATCCCTATCTCTGTACCTACGAGATATCTATATACCTATGCTTGTACCCACTACTTGCAATTTACTTAAGTGTAAAATCAATAAATCAACAAAAAATATTAATTAAAGAAATTGCTACAAATGAATTGAAAAATTATTCTTAAACTATCCAAATATAATCATACTACATTAAGAACATATTTATTTAGCATAATCATTTTTTAAATGATATGTTATGATTCTTAAAGTTGATTAAATCTAATAATAAATTTGAACCTCATGTGTTGTTGCTAACAACAAACTTGAAGAACAATTAATTCTTAAACTAGGTTGTTATGGTGTTGGTACCCTCCAAGACTTGCCAAAAAAGGATATATTGACACTAATTATGTGTGTGTGTGTGTGTGTGTGTGTGTGAGAGAGAGAGAGAGGGTACAATAATACCCATACCTACATCCATCCTTATTAAATTTTGCGACTAAATTCCATTCTTATTGAGGGGGTATTTATCCTACCCATTACAGATTTTTTTTATTGATACCCATAGAGTCCAAATAGAATTCATCCCTAGGGCTTAGCCCCTCCATTCAATAAAAAAAAAAAAAAATATGCATATGTGTTGTTTAGACAAAAATAAAAAATGTGCTCGTGGTAAGGGCTTAGTCCCTCCATTCCTTTCTCTTATTTGATTTTAATTTCAGCTTTTTTCTCAATTTACCATTACACTCATTACATTCAATACTACAAACATTTTTTTCATTTAACTTAATGAACTATGATAAATTATTACTCATAAACACAGTCTTTGTGGTTTTCATACTTTTTATTATTTGACGAAAATTGTACACATTGCGAATTTTGTACATCACTTATAGATCAGTCTAGCCTTGACAAAAAATGCTTTTGTAGAGATAGAAAGAGAGTTAAGTCGACCAAATTTTGGAAACTGAAATTATAAAGATCACTTGATTAAACATTGTATACATGACTTACATAGAAAATTCAAAGTAAAATTGAATGACATACAATTGCAATAACTGAACAACCATAACTAAATAAACCAAACAAATACAAATGTTCAGCTATCATTAACAATAGATTATACTAGCAAGGCACTCTTGGTCATAAAATATTTTAATAATACATTACTGAGAGTATAGTCCCTTATTTTCCTTTTAAGTTATTATTTTATCTTTAATTACTCACTTCTTATGTATGTGGTGATGCAATTACCATAAGAGGGAATATTCTATGAATGGACAACCCAGTAGTTTCAGCTATGTCCATCGTTTGATCTCCCACTACTCCACAAGGCACTGCCCAATTAAATTGGCTAACAAGGTTTGCTAGGACCAACTCATTCACACTCATGGCAAACATTATTCCTGGGCAACCCCTCCTTCCTGCTCCAAATGGGATCACTTGGAAATCATGTCCTTTGATATCTATTGAACTATTTAAGAATCTTTCTGGTTGAAACTCTTGAGGTTGGTCCCAACATGAAGGATCTCTTCCAATTGCCCAAGCATTAACTATTATTTGTGTGCCAGTTCCAATGTTGTAACCCATCACTTCGGTATCTTCCATGGATTCCCTTGGAAGCAATAAGGGAACTGGGGGATGTAAACGAAAAGTTTCTTTAACCACTGCCTTCAAGTAATGCATGCTGCTCAAATCCTCTTCAGTTATGTGGGTTCTACCTCTAACCACACTTCTGACCTCACTTTGTAGCTTATGCATCACAATTGGGTGCCTTAAGAGTTCTGTCATCATCCACCCTAAGATTGAGGAGGTAGTTTCAGTACCTGCAGCAAACATATCCTAAAAGAAATACCCATCAATTGTCAATTTCAATGTCTACCTTGGAATTCTAAGAAGGAAAATAAAAACATGTATCAAGATTTTGCTCAAGTAGTATGGGACCTAACTTTTGCTTAGGAAAGTGGTGTAAAAACATATTACAAGGACAATCAAAAAACATACTACAAGAGAAATGTTATATTTAACTCTTTGCAATAAACTCTACCATGAAGTAAAATTCAAATTTATTACATAAGGAGTGACAAAATTATCCATTTATCAGTGATCCATCCAGTTCATCCATATAAAATTCAATCTAATCCATCTCTCTCCCCTTCTCTTTCCCCTTCTCTCTCTTTCTCTTCTCTCTCCCTTATTTGAATTGAAAAATAGGGAAATGCCAAAAAAGAAATATTCATTTCATTCACATTAAACTACTAATTGAGCAAATTAATTAACTTAACATCAAAATAATTGTAAATAAAGACTAAAAACACACAGTTCAGTTTTTAAAAAAATAATTAAACATCCGAAAGTGAAAAAATAGTTAGCCCCTGGTTGATAACACACGACAAAGATGCATAAGGCAAATAAATAATAAACATATAATGAAACTAAAAGAAGTTACACATCAATTGTCATTGACCACTGTAGTTTTAGAAACATGGCTAAAAACACCTTTTATATATAGTTCACAATTTATTTCATATGCACCCAGCAACCCACCAAATTATTTTTTTTAAATTGAAAAAATGATCCAGTTCAACGTTGTTGATGAATATAGATCCCAAGCATATACTGGCATAAGATTGGAAATTTTATTCTCTTAGTTCTTTTATTATTTTATTATTTTTATTTTCTATAAACTCTAAACCTAAATTTAAATAATTTTATATTTTGATTGTGGATTGGATTTGAAAGAGGAGAGAGAGAGAGTAAAGAGAAAAGAGAGAATATTTTAAAAATAAAAACTATTTAGTTTTTAAAATATATTATTTTGTGCATAGATTGGATATCCATCCATCAAAAAATTGTTAATGGATGGATTGAATGGATATTATTAGGTAGATCATGGATGGATTGGATTTTTTAAATAAATTTTTAATGTATAAAAATGGATTAATGAATTATTTTTATCCAATCCATTACAATCTAACTAAAAATTTATCCAATCGATCCGTTTGCCACTCCTAAATTTACATAAGAAGTAGAACCTAATGAAACTCACATTCTTCAATGAAGTCCAAATAAATTTCACCTAATAGTAAAAAGCATGTTGAAAAAAGTATATTAAAGAGATTGTTGCTAATATTGTATCAATGTTGGAAATACAAAATTAATGACTAAACCTTCACTTTCATGTTTAATATTTGTAAACGCAGTCACCTTATCTTATAACTTTACCAAACCTTTACATTAGTTCCTGATTTATAAAATGTCTCTTACTTTTAGTCTTTTTTCACATCATTTTGACATTAAGGATGAAAAAAATGATGTTTTAGAAAAAAGTGAAGATTTTATGATGTTAGAAACTAGAGTAGTTGGCGATCAGAATCTTAGAAACTAACGCGGGATCATGGATGCATGCACTAATCTTACGTACCAATATCAAAGCCTTTATGGTTGTTCTATCAATCTGGAACCCTACGGCGTTTGTCTTTTGGATCCACAACAAAATGTCCACAAAATCACCCTGGCTTTCCCCATCACGGCCTCTCTTACTAACATGCTCATCAACAACTTCATCAAAAAATTCATCAAGCTGTTTAGCCACTCTCTCTGCTCTACCATATACCCCATTAACTCTTCCCAACCAATCAAGCCAAGGTATATAGTCCCCTAAAACCGAAGTACCCAATAGCTCCACCATCTCGTCCATTGGCTCCCGAAGCTTACTCCCACCTTCTCCACTGTATCTCCTTCCGAGAGCAGCTCTACACACTATGTCATTGGCGAGTGCAGAGAATAAATCAGTTAAATTCACAGGCATCAAGGAAGAACAACACTGCCTAATCTTTTCCATCATTATGGAGATTTCCTCCTCTCTCACTGCACGAAAGGATTGAACCTTTTTGGCACTGAGAAGATGCAAGACACAGATACTCCTTGTTTGCCTCCAGTAGTGGCCATATGGAGCAGATGCCACATCTTTGGAACCATACAAGAAGATATCAAACATCTTACGATGTGGTCTGCTGGAGAAAACGAGGTCATGGGTTTTCATAACCTCACGAGCAGCCTCAGCTGTTGAGACCACAAGAACTGGCACCTTTCCGAAGTGAAGTAACATTAAAGGGCCATAGGTTTCAGCAAAGGATTGGAGAGTGCGGTGAGTGAGGGTGCCAAGTTGGTGGAGATTTCCTATTATTGGAAGCTTTGGAGGAGATGGTGGTGAGTTTTTGCTGGTTGCTGCATAATTGGATAGAAGATTGAGGACAGTACGTAAAACAAAGAGGATGATGAAGGTAACCAATGGGAGGAAGAACCAGCATGAAGAGTTTTCATGGAAAGGGGTCCACATTGTGTTTCAGTTGTATATGATGCGAAGACTCAGGCTGTGTGTAATGTATTTTCTTTAATTTGATGTTTAATTATCAATGCAGAATCAGGTATTTATAAGCGTTGGAAGTCATAGCCAGCTACGTGTGCTTGTGGTATGGAAAATCTTATCTTATCTACAACAAAGGAAAAAAGAAAAGCTAGCCTTACATTTTTATTATTCACATGAAATAAGATTGTTTTATTTATTTTATTCTATGTCCTATTTGCTAATATAATTTGAGCCTATTACTTGCTTATTGTTTCGATGAAGGAAGTCTACGTACTGACATGTAGAGAAGCATTTTTATTTTATTTTTCTTTGGTTCAACGTATAAAAAAGGGCATTGACATATTAATTTTTCATTTGATTTTATTTAACTCTAGTTGATTTTCTTTTCAATTTTAAATGTACTACTTTTTTTAAAGATTTTACTGTAATTTTAAATATTTTAAATTCATGTGGAAAAAATTAAAACATATGTAAAAAAAAATATATATTCACGAAATCCTGATGATTGACTTAAATCTAAAATATTATTATTTAAATTTTAAACTTAGATAATTTTATATTTTATTATTGTTTCTTCAAAATATATAATTTTATTGTGATTTAAAATATTTTACTTAAAAATTTAATTTCATTTTGCATCATGTTATTTTCCTATATTTTAAAAATAAAGACGAAAAGGACCTTGGCAAAATTTCAAAGACATAATTTTTTTGTTTTACTTTGTGTGTTTTGATATGATTATAAATAAAAGTTAAAGACAAAGTTGTCTCATATTTGAGATTTTTTTTTTTCGAAGCCAATTTTTTCTCATGGTGAATTATATGTTCTGGTTCATGATTAAAGAGTAAATTTGATTTGAATATTTTGATGTGATGAAGAAAATTAAAATTGTTCAACTACGAAAAAAATTATATACAAAGAGATGTTTCAAAAAAATATATAAAGTATAATAAAATTATGCTCTTAATATATATATATATATATGGCTTAAATATGTTTTTAGTTCCATAAATGTGCAGGTTTTGATTTTGGTCCCTGTAAAAAAAATTCTTTGTTTTTTTCTCTTTATAATTTGAAATCACTATTTTTTTGTCCCTATAAAATGAACAAATTTTGATTTTTGTTTCTATAAAACATTTTTCTTTTATTTTCACCCCTCTAAAATCTGAAATAAGTATTTTTGGTCCCTAAAGTTTATTTTAAGGTAAATAAATAACATTTATTTTAGGGATCTAAAAAACATTTAGAGGCATATGGTGTTATAGACGCTAGTGGGTGTCATCTAGGATAATTAGTTGACCTTTTGTTAAAAACATAAGCGTTTAACGAGTATCACATAATAGTAGGGACCAAAAAAACAAAGATTTTAGTTTTTTGAGAATGAAAATCAAAAAAAAATTTATAACAAAAAAATCAAAACCTACCCATTTTACAGAAACTAAAAACATATATATATATATATATATATATATATATATATATATATATATATATATATATATTGACTTTTAAACTGTATTACTTAATTATTATTTCATAGTAATAAAAAATTATTCTTTATTATTTTGTGAACAAATTCCTTAAAATATATAAAGAAATCCAAAATTATTAAATAAACTATTTAATTTTAATCATATCCGTGCAATGCGGGGTGGAAAACTAGTATGTATACGTTTCATGAATGACAGCTGCATAATTCAATAAGTCCAAAAAAAGAAAAATAGAGCCACCACGAATGGAGAATATTCTTATTATAGATGATTTTTTTATATATATAAAATAGATGAAATTTTTTACACTTATTTCTTAACACATGCTTTCATAATTTTAAAATTTTAATTGAAATATCATAAATGATAATCATGAAAATTTGCCTGAAGGGTTTCTTGTTTTAACTTTCAAAGAGACAGCGAGCATGCACTCTCCGATTCCAAGATATTTTAGATATTATTACGTCAAGGATTAGTAAATTCTCATTTTAGATATAAAAGACTCTTCAATTCGATTTTTGCTAGAACTCCTTTTTTTTTTTTTTTTAATTTTCGTTAGTACGTAATCTTTTAAGCAACAATATCTATTCAACTCCTTTTTCCCACTGAAAAGGTGTTTTGGTTTATTTAATAAGAATATAATAATTTCCATTTTATTCCCAATTTCACAATTTCCTGGAGAAAAAGTATAACTTAAGTATAGCTCAAGCAATAGAAATATTTTCAGGTTCAAAAGATAAGGGGGTTTATTTTTTGTTCCCTTATGTTTAAATTTCTTGAGATGTTTGAAGAACTAGAAGAAAAGAAAAAAGAAAAACTACGCTACAATGGCAATAAAAAAAATAAAGAGAAAATAAAGGTAAAAGTTTCAACCAGTTGCTAAAATCATTACAGCAATAATACACGTTCTTTCGTTCGTTTCAAACCCCTAAACATTGGAACTCCTAGACTTTCCTATAATCGGTGCCAAAATTAACCAAAATTTAATCTTAATTGGGAATAGAAAAAATAAATAAATAAATAAATAAATAAATAAATATATATATATATATATATATATATATATATATATATATATATAAATGACCATTACTATCTTTGACGAAGTTGAAACTGAAAATATATAGGTGCACGCATTTAGCTAACTTAAACAGGTGCACATGATGAAGGATCGATGTTACTTCTTGCAAACTTCCACCTTATCATTTTGTATTGTTAAAGGAATGAGATCAAATTTAATCCTTTAATACGGAACATATTGATGTGTATGAGTTTTGGATAAGGATGGTAATTATACCCAAACTCTATGGGTATTCGCAAAAAATATTCGCAACGAGTAAGGTAAATACTCAGTCAATGAGAATAGGGTTAGGAATTTGCCTACAAAATTTAATGAGGATGGGTGCGGGTATAGGTACTATAGTTCCCAACCTACCCCATACCCGCACACACACACACATATATATGTTAAAATATCTTATATAATATATTAAAAAGATAAGTTCTTGTGAGTATTACAATATTAAAAATCTTGATTCATTTTTTTTTTAAAAAGACGTTACAAGAAATACAAACAAAGTAAGAGTTTAATTTATATGCATTAATAGTGTAAAACCTTTTTACATATATACAAGGAATTCACCATATTAATGAACGGGATGGTATGATGAAATAATCAAATTTTACTAGATGCCTGTGTAAAAAAGTTTTTTGTTGTCATTATATATAAATTAGATTCTAAAAATAATTTATACTCTATTAAAAATAAATTGTATAAAAGATTATATTCTTTTTCAAATACATACATTGTTTCTAAAATATTAGTGACAATACTTATTTGTTGTCATTGTTGATAGTAGGTTTTTCAAAATTAAAATTATTTAAAATTTATTTGATATTAACTATGTAAAGGATAGATTAAATGAATTTGCCTTTATATATTAAAAGTGAAATATTAGAAAAACTTAATTATAAAAATTTGATCAATAATTTTGTAATTGATTAAAAAATAAAATGAGATTTGACAAACTATGTTAGATTAAATTTTGAATATAAATTTCGCCTAAGGCCTCAATTTTTTTTTCACAGCTCTACATTTAAGTAAAGTGGGGATAGCGGGTGTGGATATGGGTATAGAGATACCCAGCGAGTATGAGAATAGAGATTAAAGTTGCTATCTGCGCAGTATAGGACTAAGTACGGGAATTTTTTCCAAATGCAGGTATGGGGTGTTGTATGTAATGAGTATTTCAAAAGGCTCATGTCCCACATTGCTTAGTTTGGATTTACATCAAGTGTTTATATATCAAAATGTAATAATGGATTTCAAAGTAGATAGTAAAGAGAAGAAAGCTCGCGCCCATGAGAATGGGCTTCGTGGGCCTATTGCAATGCAAATTCACCGATCTGCTCCCCTCCCCCCTTGCGCATGCGATCATAAGCCTCAAAATTTTTAGCTTTGGATTTATTAAATTTTATTTTTGAAAATTGAATTTAAATTTCAAATAAGCTTGTCCAAAAAACACTCTTTTATGCAACTGTTAATTTGAATGAGTCTGTATCCGTTTATGAACTTTTTTTTTACGTTACAATTTTTTTTAATTACTTCTTAACAGTTTTAATTATGAACAGTACTATAGTACCCTATCCAGACCTATCCATTGCCATCCTTAGTTTTGGATAGCTGCGCATGAATTTTACGTTTCCGTCCAGCAGAAGATCATCTAATGTAATTAGTTCATCTGATACCATATTATAAATTTCAACATGACTTTTTTTTTTCTCAAGAAATGACTTCAAAGCTTTTTAACCTTGAAAAATGAAAAATTGGTTTTCTAAAGTCTCTATTTAAATTTTATTTATATTTATTTCATACATTTAATAAAAATAATGTATTTTTAATCCCTCATTAGTTCAAATAATTTTTTTATAATTTTTTAAAATATGAAAATAAGTAAATTTAAATAGGATAACTGAACAAATATCACATTTTGGAGACTAAAAGTTATATTTAACCCTTTATAAATGTAGATGAAAGTTTGTTCATATAATTACTGTGTAACTTCAAAGTGTTAAGTCAACTTTTAGTAGATAATTGTTTTTTATACTTCAAAATTTATTTTTATTAGTGTGTTTAGCAAGGTAAATAGACAAACTTCAAAATTATTTGATTAGTTTAAAAACTTGTTTGACCAAAGTAGAGTTAATTGATAAAGAAGCTTATTTTATTAGCTTGTAACATTTTTTGAAATGTTACTTCAAATTGTTTGAGCTTCTAAGGTTTATTTACTTTTTTCTTATCCTTATTATCTTATTAAAACCATTTCCTTACCCTTGGTAATCTTCATGGAAAAATCTTCCCAAGAGACGTCACTTTGGGGACACATTGTGTTAATTATAATTGTTTTAGATCTCAGAGTGTCCCAAAACCGTTGGAATGGAATGCCCGAGCCAAACAAACCCAATAACCCCTCGCGGGGACTACACACGTAAAAGCTGGTATCTCATTAAAACTGTGTAATAGACAGCAAGAATCTCTCATAATTTAATATGAATATCACTCCATTATTCGATATACACTTTAACAACATTAATGAGTAATTGTAAGTTAACATAGTATACATATCGTTAAGAGCAAGACCCTACTAAAATGATGTTTTTATATGATAATAAATTGTCAAGAAGCAAATTTTAAGTGTTCTAATCTTATGGAACTAACACTTTGCTTTGAGAATGTATTTAAAGAAGATGACAAATCATTATTCAAAAGAACACACCACTTAGAGTATCAATATCAAGGAGCATCATTCCAACGAATGAAATTGTCCAAAAGCACAAAAAGTGAAATCTGTTATTTCCTAAAGCAAAACTTGTAAAGGACAACTTCTAAAACCATATAATTTCATGTATGCCTTTAAAATATCAAGATGCAACAATATCAAAAGTTGCATAGGGCCAAAAGATGGAATCTATGTGATGAATCTTTAACTCATGAAGATTCATTGAACCAATTTAGACAATTAAATACTAAAAACAATAAGAAATCTCATTAAAAACCATTAAAATTAGATAGATTTGTAAATATTAAGTTTTTTGTTAGAAAATATATTTTTTGTAAATACATACTATTTTTCAGGAATAAATGCAGGAAATAAGGAATTTTCTCTGCCATAGCCTGGCAATAGAAGTATTGTCATGCAATGGTCAAAGCGTGATGATGGTAGTGCTTCACGATGGATGTTAGTTGGCACGTAACTATCTATAACTATCATGATCGTTGTAACCATTTTAGTTACCAAGACGCATCACGATGCAATCTAGTGCTAGATGGTGCAAATCTTGTTTTAGCACCTCGTGGTGGTCTAGTATAGCGGGGCAATATAAGTGCCGATTTATGTGTCACCAATAATTGCCTAAAACTGCTTGCTGGATTGGTGTGTAATTCTTTCTTGTGTTATTGACTCTGAAATCTTCAAATTCCTTGGTATCTCCAAGGTATTCAAGTGCTTTGACACTTAGTAAAATTTTCCCACTTCAAGTCCTAAACATTTGAGCATTGTCTCTACTTTTGAGAATTTCTTTAAACACATTGCCTTTACACTCATTTAGCAAATAAGTCAAACCTCAACTCAATTCCCTTACTCTTCAGTTTCTCGAAAAAAACTTAAAACTTGCCTTTTTTTTTCTCTTCATGACCATATTCGAATGGTCTTAAACTTCTAATACTTAGAAAATTTTCCAAATATCACCAACACTAGGTTGGGTAGGGTTGAAATTTTCAACCCAATAACAAAATGGGTTCAAACCAATCTAACCCATTTTTTGGCTGATTGAGTTGGTTGGATTGACTCATTTTGACACCTGCTACCCAAAGAGGTGGAAGGGGATTGCAAAATGCAAACTTAGACGTGCAAATCAAAGATGTTTTTATTGTGTCAATAGGAACTGATACATCTGGTCGAGTCTTTGGTCACATTAGCTGTAACTTGAATTCAATTATCAGATTTTTCCTTGCAAGGGAATATGCCTTCCCCTAATCTAAACCTTTTAATACAAAAAAAAATGCTTTTATTGTTCATTTTGGTCTATGCAAATTGGGATTTCACGTGGGTACTTGAATGCTATGGCACTTAAAATGCCAAATCAGTACTGTTAACTACATTAGCTGACGGGCGTTATATTTTGGACTAACATGATCAATAGAAACTAGTTTTGAGAGACTCTTTTTTAGTTTGTCAAATTCCAATGACTAACCGAATAGCACTTTACAATTTTAGGGGCCAATGATTCATTCATTTCGGTTTCAAATGCACGTTGGAAGAGACATATTAGAATTTTACCAAGGTTGTCATACTCCACGTGGTAGACAATTGATCACAGTAGATGGAGCAGCAATGATGATCACCTATAATAATATTCCGCAATTCAGTGAATGTTTTAAAAAGGATGAAATTCAGAATGATTACGTACCTTGAAAGGTTGAATGAGAGACTTATATAAATAAGATATAGCGTCATTTAGAAGAAATGTTACTACAAGTGTGGCGGTAGCATATTCCACCATACTCACAATGATCATCAAACAATTATCAAACCGTTGACTGCAGTTTGAACTTAGCGAATTGCTGACTTTCACTTTAGACCGCAACTTTACAAAGCAACTTCACAACTGGTGAAATATGTTGTCTGATATATATTCTTCTTTCATGATTACGGTAAGTTTAGCATTGAAACTGTTATATTAGTACCACTTGTGTGTCTCGCATAACACGTGTATCAATGCAGATAGACACAATCTATGCAAAACATCTCATGATTTTAAATTGCGGTTGCAGTTGCGGTTTTGCTGTGTTTCTTGACATTGCAGAAAAATGCGAGAAAATGCTGCCACAATTGTGGTCACGAGTGCGGTTGCAGTGAATCGAAAAACCTTTACATTGTAGCCGCAATTGCAGTTGCTGACTGTAATTTAGAACCATACATATCTCTATGTTCTGCTAGCGACGATGATGAGGATGGGTTTCGACAGTTATGGAGGCCACCGAATTTCATCATTTAATTTTTTCATGAGCTGGCCCCAGAGCTTGGTCACCCTGCACCACTTTAGTTCACGTCCGTGGCTCTCATTTTGGCTACTTTTCAGTTACACCGCAATGCAAATAGCATAGAAAAGTATGAACAATCAAAACAAGCTTGTGTTCAAAGTTTGTATTAGTATTCTGCATAACCACCACCTTCACCCTTCAAAAAGCTGTCTATTTGTTGTAGCGCCTACAAGATACAAAGGGATAACATTAGATAAGCATCAAGGAAACAAAAGTTAGATTCAACTTTAGCTCCCAGGAATTTTTCTGTTTGTTCAGACCCAACGAAATGGAGTTAGAATCGCATGAGGCAGAAATTGCACAAGACCTCAATTGCAATAACTGTAGGAGGGACAATTCGGACACATCCCTTTTGTCCAGTTTTAGTGCTATATCTGTCACAAACAAAACAGCATCAAATATTGCATTTTAATGTTATCATCCAGGAAGCATACAACATGAAGGCATAACGTCAGTGGATCGTTACAAAAAAAGAATGTAAAGCAGAGAACAAAACATATTAAATTTGCTCGTCCTAGACTAAAACATACGATCTATATATATAACGTCATAAGTACTAAATAGGTAATTAAACTTTTTTAATTTAACTATTTTTTAAAATTGTACAACATCAATGCCCTTCTTAAAAAATAAAAAATTACTCTCGTTATCATGGCTTGTGTCGTAACAAAATGGCTGGAACGATTTTGAGAATCCTCCCGATCTTATATTTGAGTAGAAAAATAGTTAAAAATCTCTAATAAAAAGACCAACAAAATTTGGCATAATTGATAGATAACTGAATCCTTTAAACATAATCACCACCACGAGAATTTGTTTGTTAATTATGTGTATAAAAAAAGTTTTAAGAAGAACCCACTTCAATAATTCTCATGCTTTTAAAAATATTAGTCTATTTATTTATCAGTTTTCTGTTGAGAGATACCTGTGTACACAAAAAGAAAATTTCTAAAAAGCTTTTTTATTTTACAAAAATTATAAAATTAATCTTTGATAACCATATCTGAAGTGAAATATATCCCATTAAGGATATAAAAATTAAATTTCACAACACTCTCGATGTATTTATACAAAAATAGCAACTTCAATTACACTAACAATAATTCAAAAATATTTATCTCATCTTTTTCAGGACAAACAAAAATATTAACATAAACACATTTGTAAACCGAAAATAGAAACCTCAATGCACTGACAAATTAAGTATGATTGACGTGGTATATGAATCCACCGATAAATCTAAAATTTTGTTAAAAAGCACATTGCTCTTCAAAGACTAATAATACTCGGTTTACATGTGTTACATATTTGAAAGAAAAGGTTTGTCGCTTATAGTAATTTTAATCGAGTTCAAACATTATTGTCTTTTGTGAATGATACCTTTAGTCTGTATCAAAAAAAAATAGACTAATATAATAATCTCAAATAACTCTTGTATCCAGGGAGTAGTACTAATTAAATTCTTTCGGCAATGGAATGATAAACTTACACCTCAGGAGCCTATGGATAGAAAGAAGAAAAAACTATAAAGAGAGAAAATGATAGTTGTAATAAATAATCTGATAAAAAATGAGGAGAGAGAGATAAGAAGAATAAATGGGATAGATCATTGATTCTATTTATAATTTTTTGTTTATTCTGATAAAACAATATTACTAATAATACAGCTCTTTATTTTCTTTTTATGTTTATAATTTTATTTGTAATATTTCACTTCTTTGTTACATATGAGGTGATGCAAGTGCCACAAGAGGTAATTTTCTGTGCACCGTCAATCCAGTAGTTTCAGACATATCCAATGCTTGGTCCCCCACCACTCCACCAGGCACTGCCCAATCAAATTGGTGCACAACATTTGCAAGGACCAACACATTTACTATCATGGCAAATGCTATTCCTGGACAGCCCCTCCTTCCTGCTCCAAATGGGATCAATTGGAAATCATGTCCTTTGATATCTATTGAACTCTTCAAGAATCTCTCTGGTTGAAACTCCAGAGGTTGATCCCAATATGAAGGGTCTGTTGAAATTGCCCAAGCGTTGACTAGTACTTGCGTGCCAGCTGCAATGTCATAGCCCATCAATTTGGTATCTTGCATGGATTCCCTTGGAATCAATATGGGAGACGGAGGGTGTAATCTAAGAATTTCTTTAATCACTGCTTTTAAGTAAGGCATGCCACTCAAATCCTCCTCAGTTATGTGAGTCCTGTCCCCAGCCACGCTTCTCACCTCATCTTGTAGTTTTTGCATCACATTTGGGTGCCTCAAGAGTTCTGTCATAGCCCACTCTAGGACTGCAAGGGTGGTATCAGTTCCAGCACCAAACATATCCTGAATTGAAAGATAAAAACATCGATGGTTAAAATATGTCTCATTACCATAATTTTTTATTATATCCTACCAGAATATACTACACTGTAGGTGAAAAAACATGGCAAAGTAGCATGAAAACGTATTCTATCATATTTAATTTATTTAATATCATGTCATATGCTATCATATTGGTTTGATTATTACCACAAATATTTCCCAGATTATGACAGTTTGGTGGAGCAAGTGTACACAGGTTAGGGATAATAGTAAATAATTAAGTAAAGATGTAAATTTATTAAGAACGTATATCATCCTAAAAACATAAATATCAATTTATCAAAATAATTGTAATTATCACACTTGGAAATTTTTATAGTCGTTTCTTACGCTAAAATTCTAAACATCAATAAACACATACCATTAAAGCAAGAGCTGGAAGCAATAAACTCATACAAAAACAAAAATAAAATTACAAATTTATTAATTATCAACATGGTGAGTGGATTTTGTTAAAGTAGCTCATTGCCTTTCAAGACCATTAAACGCAAACTATTTAGTTGTCAGCGACATCCTATAAAATTAAACATACGCTTCCATCCGCAGATCACAGAATAATCCCAAATAGTTGTCTGAGAGCAGTAATGCTCAACTCTTTTGGCAATTAATTTTGTTTTGTTTGTTTAATAACACAAATTAATACAATCCCTTATCCTTTATGTTTTATTTTTATTTGTAATAATTCACTTCTCCATTCTTATTTATGTGGAGATGCAATGTAACGAGAATTTTCTAGTCATTTGATTATCTTAATTTTGTGCATGAACAGGTAATATACTAAAAGAAATGTTAATAACATACTCTATATAATAAAAAATGGATTCAGTGATTTTAAGGAGAAAAAGTCACAGTAATTTTTCCTTATTTTAGTCCATTAGATCAATTTGTCACTTCTTTTAGAAGATATATTTTTAATTATTAATTCAGTTTTTATATTTATTTATATTTTAAAACAGCCAAAAAATTCCTAACGATCTTGACGGTCCAATACTGTCAGAAATTTTCTGGCAATTTTACTCCGCTACAAAAATTTCTTTTACAACAATTGGCGAATATGAAATATAAGATTAATCTAATAGCCTAAAATGAAGTAAAGTCACAGTAATTTTTCCTCCACAAAGTCGCTCAATCAGTGTTTCTTGTACTCTGTTAAATAAAATACATGTCGATTCCACTAAATAAGTGGTCCCATTCCTTATGCTCATAATGAATCATGCATCTATGTTCAGTTTCAACTTGTCAAAAAGTTAGGTAGTGATGGTTATTTTTTATATTTTTCTATTCCCAATTAAGATAAAATTTCAACACTATTTCATCATGATTTTGATAAACTTTGGCATCAATTATAGGAAAGTCTAGAAGTTCCAATATTTGGAGTTTTAAAACGAAAGAAAGAACTTGTATTGCTGTAATATTTTAGCAAGTCATTTAAACTTTCAATAAATATTACATGTACTAATAAGTTACCCATTCCTTATTTGGTGAAGAGTAATATTTTTTGGACACTTGAGTAGTGCAAACACCTCATTGATACTCATGATTTCTCTTTTCTTTTTATCACATCATATTACCTATTATATCATACTTCTTTTTTTTTAATCTCTTTTTCTCTCTAGATGTCAACTAGCATGCAAGGTGTTCATACATATTCTTTTGGTGAATTTCATTTCCAAACTAGTAGGATTCGCATAAATTTCAATTAATACAAGAGAATGGATTGGAAAATGAGGCTCAAAAAAGTATATTACTAATGCTTGTCGTATACTACTATAATATAGTACGTGATAAGAACTAAGGCACAAACAATATGAAGATGGATCTTCTTACCATGATCAAAGCCTTCATGATTGTCCTATCAACCTGGAAATCTGTGGTGCTGCTTGTTTTTTGAATCCACAGCAAGACGTCCACAAAATCATTCTGGCCTTCACCATCAACATCACCACGCCCATCATCGTGGCCTTTCCTACTAACATGCTCATCAACAACTTCATCCAAAAATTCATCAAGCTGTTTAGCCACTCTCTCTGCTCTACCATACACCCCATTAACTCTTCCCAACCAATCAAGCCAAGGTATATAGTCCCCCAAGACTGAAGCCCCCAACAACTCTTCCAACTGGCTCATTGGACTCCTAAGCTCAGTCCCCTCATATCTCCTTCCAATAACAGACCTACACACTATATCATTAGTAACATCAGAGAACAAATCAGTTAAGTTCACTGGCATGGTAGCAGAACAGCTCTGCCTGACTTTCTCTATCATTCCCACAACTTCCTCTTCTCTCACTTTACGAAAGGATTGAACCTTCTTGGCACTCAGCAGATGCAACACACAGATACTCTTCACCTGCCTCCAGTAGTGGCCATATGGGGCAGATGCCACATCTCTGGAACCATACCAGAAGATGTCAAACATCTTGCGATGTGGTCTGTTGCAGAAAACGTGGTCTTGGGTTTTCAGAACCTCACGCGCTGCTTCAGCGGTTGAGACCACAAGGACCGGTACCTTTCCAAAGTGAAGCAACATCAAGGGGCCATAGATTTGAGCTAGAGATTGTAGTGTGCGGTGGTGGGACACGCCAAGTTGATGCAGGTTTCCTAGTATTGGGAGTTTTGGAGGAGATGGGGGTGAGTTTTTGGGAGAATTGGAATTCAATTTGGATAAAAGATTGAGTATGGTAGGAAATAAGGCTAGTGAGATGAACAATGCTAACGTAGATAGGAAGAACCACAACGAGGAGGTTCCATTCAGAAAATTCGACATTGGCTTCTGCTTGAAGATTATGATCACTCGTGAATTTTGTTAGTGTTTGCTGGTACGTAGTATGTGTTGGTTCATGTATTTAATATGTTCATGAGGCACAATTGATTCGTGAGACTCGTGTTGGATACTTGTACGACAAAAGTGATAATGGGAAATGTACCATTGCGAAAACATCGAGGACCATAATAATTAGGAACGTGAAAACTGTATACAATGTACGCGGACAATCCAATCAATACGTACACCAAATGTTTTTGTTCTCTAAAAATTCATTCGTTTTGATTTTAATTCTTAAAAAAAAATTTGAATAAAGTCTTTTAAATATTAAAATTATTTTAATTAGATTTCTATATTAAATTCTGTTTAGCTATTTGTTAAATGATGGTCACATCAACATCACAATTAGCATTAATTTATGGATGTGGTTGTTCACGTCAACTGTTATATCCAGGTCAAATTAGTAACTTACTTTTTAAATAAAATTATTATATGATTAACCTTAAATCACACATTTTTTTAACTCTCAAGCAAAAGTAATTACCCAATTTTTTATAAATTATCACTAGACACTTCAGGTAATAAAATATTTTACTTGGAAGCTGATATGGTCATCATTTAATAGAAAAGTTTTAACAGAGTTTTGCATAGAGATTTAATTAGGGTATTTTTAATATTTGAAGGACTTTATTTAAAGAAAAAAATTTATGAAGACTAAAACCAAAATAGGTTAATTTTTAGAGAACTAAAAACATACTTAACCCTAAGTTTTAATTTGTGTCACCATTGTACATAAAAAATATATATATACTACTGTTTTTAAGTACACTAATTGATGGTTCATTAATTCAATCGTCGTCGAATTGGAGTCATTCAGTAATAATAATAATAATATATATATATATATATATATATATATATATATATATATATTTAATATCTTATATTATATTAAATAATAAAATTATATAATAATTATATTAGTTTAAAATTAAAATTAATATAAGAAAATATATTACATGTTTTATAAGATAAAAATTATTATAAATAGTTAATAATATCATTGTATATTTCCTAAAAAAAACATTGCATGTATAATATTAATTATATACAAACCTTTATTTATTTAAAAAAATGTTTTAGAATAAAGACATTAAATAAAAAGAAAAAAAAATTAAAAAGAGCAAATCAAGTTGATTCTGTGTACGAGTTCTTATCGGAATTTTATTAATTTTGATCAGTTATTGATTGATTTTCTGCTTCATCAATTTTCTCGATTTAACATAAGTGAATTATATACACAAGGACATCTATGTAATACGTTATTATTTTTCTCTTAAAGGAATTAATTATCCGTTAATTTTGCAATCATTAATTGTAACTATCAATAAGTAAAAATTGATACGTCAGTCTCGCTTTTTCCGAACATAAAACCATTATTGGTGTTTACTGTTTAGGATAGACACCTTTCCATGCCAAATGAGTTGTGTATATTGTTTCGTTAGTCTATTTCAACAATTATGACGGGTCTAACAGTCAAACAATTACTCAAAGCCAATACCCAAAATAGGATTCCTCACCTATTACCTAACTCTTTTTAGAAATTTCTCATCTTAAAATTGCTTTAAGATCCTTTCTCAAGATTTGAAATTCACACAACATGCAGCAATAATTGAAATCACAAATTCAAGTGATGTAATTTTTTATTTTTATTTTTGAAAAGCCAAACGAAACAAAGCTTTTTTTTGATAAAAAAACGAAACAAAGTTTTATTGTGCCGATTTGGATATGTCCGATAATACAGGAAAGGTTGATAAATCACCTAATAGATAAATACGCCCTGTACGATACGCCCCACAACCTCTAACAATACAGCAAAAAATAAAAAATTGTAAAGAAAGCTGCCCCCCTTGTTTTGAATTCAAGTGATGTAATCAATCTTCAAGAAATCTAATAAAGCAATCAAAAATTCAATTGACAGAATTTTTTCACTGTAAATCAATAAATTCGTGCTATAAAATCACAAAAAATAGATTCCTTTATAAAAATTAAATGGGCTCTGAAACAGAGTAATTGATTGCTTTATGAAGTAATCAATTACTTTTCTCCAAATAGTTGATTACTTGATTCTATCTATAATCAATTATCTATATTAAAAATACAACATAGTAATCGATTATCCTATGCTGTAATCGATTACTTCAGCTATGAAAGGTATCTTGAAGGTAATCCATTATATTAATGTGTTACTCAGATATTGCTCATAAATTTCTCAACTCAAATGACAATCATAAAAGAGTATGAATTTAAAACTAATTTTCACGATGTAATATGAAAGCTCACTTTTAGAGAAAACACATGGCAAAGCCATCATAAATAATTAAAGATAAGATTTAACTACCCAAAATAGAAATATCGGGGCACTCAATGTTCAATAATAAAAAAGAACAAATTACATCAAAATAGAAATATAAGAGTGGAATCATCAAAACATAAAATGATTAAAAGCAAGCGTGCAAGGAAGCCATTAAGAGACAATAAAATCAACAATCTCTCCCTTTTTTATGATAACAACTCTTTTATATACATATTTATGTGTTGCACTTTTCCAACACTACAAGAAATGTGGAAAATAGAGTTGAAATGTTAGCGTCGACCTCAACACCAACACTACTAGCATCAACTAGGCTAACACAAATTGGATGCAACCCTTTGTATCCATTTATTTATTAAATACAAAGCATCGGCCAAAGCACACTTTAAAGTCAAAACTAGCATTAGCTTTAGCTTACACAAATGATGATATTTATTGTAGCGTTAGCCAAGACAATGCTACATTTAACTATGTAATAAAAGTATATTAAATACTAATTAACCATTGAGTTTAGTGTGGGATGAAGCATTGGCCATGGTACTTATAAAATTAGTATGAGCCTCAAACCTTTCTCCCTCACTTTCCTCTTTTATCTCTTCGCTTTCCTCCTTCTGTCTTGTTTCTGCCACTGCTGTTTCAGAGCCACTACACCCAAACCCTATGACCTCGTTGAAAGTTCCTTCGTCATCAACATCAACCTTAATGATAATTAAGTGCCTTCTCATTTGCTCTCTCTTTTTCACCCTCTCTTCTCTTTCCCTTATTCGATCTCTCTTTCTCTGTGTTGTGACTTTTCTTTGCCACCACATCGATGCCATGCCACCGCCACACCAGTCAAGTAACCCCCTTTCTTCCCTTTATTTGGTTGCCAATTGCATGCTTTGGCACATTAAGGTCAGTATTACTGTGAAATTGAATGTTTATAGTATATTGTTTATAATATACTAAAGTTTCTAATATGGGATTGTTGTTGTCAGTTATTTTATATATGTTTTGTATGGCACTAGATTTTGTTCTTTCTTGTAAAGTTTCTTATTTAGTGGTTGAAAATTTTAGCTACTTTTATAGTATGTTCATCCTTTTGTGTCATTTCAATTGTATATCATTACTCTATCAAATCCATTAGGTCTAGTAGCAAAATTTTCATTTTGGTATTAGTTTCAACATGATAACTTGCCTTTAACAAATTTAATTGTGTCAATAGCGAATGAATAGAGATAAGCACATTCCACGATAAAGCACAAGTGTGTATGGATTTTAGTTGGGAACTCAAATCATTGCTTGAACAAAAGTTACAGAAGATAAGCTTTGTGTAAATCGTGATTTGGGACTTTTTCAATGAAAGTATATGTTTAGTTTCTATGTATTTTTAATGACAATATAAACACAAATGATAAAAAAATATTTTTAGTTTCTATAAATATGGTTTAGTATATTTTAGTTTTTCAAAAATTTTGCTACTTTTTTGTTCTTGTAAAAATTATTTTTTAAAATAGTACTACCTTCGATCCTATATATAAAAAAACAAAAACCTAATGTATCAAGACCAATAAAAGCAATTAAATTAGTTGATTTTATTTATTAATGTCATAAATTTAAATTTTATTCTAGTTATAATTCAAGAGTCATTTTTTCAACCGATGGGTGTGACTTATATTGTTAATAGCCTAGTGAATACATCTACTTTTATGGGAAATGAGTGAATGTCTCATTAATACACTTCACAAGAAATTAAAGGTGTACAAGAAAATTAGTAATTAATACATTTGAAAATGAGTCTATCTTTCTTATAATTAGGACCAAAAAAAAATTATATAAAGAATCAGAGGTACTATCTATCACCACTTAATGCCAGCAAGAATCTTATATGACATACCACTTAATGCTTTGATTTATTTAATGGGCAATGTGCTTGACTTCAACCTTGTTCAAAACTTATATTTGATGTTATCATTTTGTGTTACTTCCAAATGACATTTTACCACAAGACAATGAGTTTTAAAACACAAAAAGCTTATTGAAATTTAAGCACTTATAACGTAAGCTCTTATGTAATAAGAGCTTTTGAATAAGATCTTAATTAAGTTGTTTATCTAAACAAGCCTTAAGTCATATTCCTTATTTAGAGATCAAGAACAATTAAATGGTTAAGTTTTGAATTCTTCCCAACACCTTAAAATACCCCTCCAAATCCTCCACAAGATCATGTATATCACCCTACATCATATCGCCAACCAACAACATATCTTCGTACTACAACCAATGAAATCCAAATCAAAATTAAGCTGTAATGATCTAGTGGAACTTCTTTTTGCAAGCAAGTAGCCGTCAATAGAAGGAAATTGTAGGAAAAAACCCAATCTTAGTACAATTCCTAATTTGGAAGTTATGCACCAAGGTGGTTTCGAAAAACATAAACTCGTCGTTTCAATTTAAGTGGTCCAAATTGAGCTATAGTGCTCATTTTTTGTGAGAAATAGCCCTCAATGCTAGGAAACTATATAAAGAAAACCCCCACCTCAATTCGATTCTCAGTTTAAAAGCAATGCGTTGAGGCAATTTATAGAAACTTAAAATTATCGAGTTTAAAGGGTTCAAATTGAGCTATAATATGCCAGTGGAGATCTTTTTTGCAAGCAAGTAGCCCTTAATGGCAGGAAATTGTACGAGAAAACCCCACCTCAATATGATTCCCGATTTGGAATTTATGCACTGAGGTGGTTTAGGGAAAATAAACTTATCATTTCAATTCAAGGGTCCAAATTGAGCTACAATGACCCGTGGAGCTCATTTTTAGCAAGCAAGTATCCTTCAATGCTAGGAAAATGCAGGAGTAATCCCACCTCAATACAATTCCCTATTTGGAAGTTATGTGCCTAGGTAGTTTTATGGAAACCTAAACTCATTATCTCAATTCAAAGAATCCAAATTGAGCTACAACGACCTTGTAGAGGTCATTTTTAGCAAGAAATTAGCCTTTAATGCTAGACAATTATAGGAGAAAACCCCCACATTAACACTACTTTTGGTTTAGAAGTTATGTGTCAAGGTAGTTTAAGGAAACCTAAACTTGTTTCAGCTCAAGGGGTCCAAATTAACCTAAAGCACATTTTTGCAAGAAAGTAGCCTAGATACTAGAAAACTGTAGGAGAAACACCCCCCCCCCCCCCCTCCCCCCACCTTGATACAATTCCCAATTTGGAAGTTAGGCATCGCGGTGGTTTATGGAAACATAAAGTTGTTATTTCAATTCAAAGAGTCCAAATTAAGCTATAATTACCATATGGAGCTCATTTTTTGTAAGCAAATAGTTTTTAATGTTAGAAAATTGTAAGAGAAAACCCTACATCTATATGATTCCTAATTTGAAAGTTATGAGTCAAGGTAGTTTATGGAAAGCTAAACTCGTTTCAATTCAAGGGATCCAAATTGAGCTACAGTGACCTTATGAAAATCATTTTTGGTAAGCAAGTGGTTGTCAATGCTAGGAAACTATAGGGGAAAAAAAAAACCACCTCAGTACTATTTCTAGTTTGGAAGTTATGCGCCCAAGTAGTTCAGGGAAACTTAAACTCACTATTTTGATTCAAGGGGTCTAAATTGAAATACAGTAACCCTCTTGACCTCTTTTTGCAAGAAAGTAGCCCTAGATGCTAGGTAACTATGGGTGAAACCCCACCTCAATATTATTCTTAGTTTGGAAATTATGCACCAAATAGTTTAAGGAAAAGTTTAAGGGGTCTAAATTGAGCTACAATAACCCTATGGACCTTGTTTTTGCAAGAAAGTAGCCCTATATGCTAGAAAATTATAGGAGAAATTCACACCTTAATATTATTCTTGGTTTGAAAGTTGTGTGTCGAGGTAGTTTGAGAAAATCTAAACTAGTCGCTTTAGCTCAAAGGGTCCAAATTGAGCTACAGTAACCGTATATAACTCATTTTTGTAAGAAAATAGCCCCAAATACTAGGAAGCTATAGGAGAAAACTCCACCTCAATACGATTTCCAATTTGGAAGTTATGCATCTAGGTGGCTTATGGAAATATAAACTAGTTGTTTTGATTTAAGGGGTCCAAATTGAGTTGTAGTGACCCTGTGGAGCTCAATTTTTGCAAGCAAGTAGTCCTCAATACTAGGAAACTGTACAAGACAACCAAACCTCAATACAATTCCCAGTTTGAAAGTTATGCACAAAGGTAGTTTATGGAAACATAAACTCATTGTTTAAACTTAAAAGATCCAAATTAAGCTACATTGACCACATGGAGTTCATTTTTTGCAAGCAAGTAACCATCTATATTAGGAAATTGTAGGAGAAAAGCCCCCACCTTGATAGATTCCTAGTTTAAAATTTATGTGCCAAGGTTTTTAAGGGGTCCAAATTAAGCAACATTGACCTTGTGGAGCTCATTTTTGGCAAGTAATTAGCTTTCATTGCTGTGAAACTATGTAAGAAAATTTTAACTCCATTGCAATCCAAATTTGGAAGTTATGTGTTGATGTGGTTTATTAAAACATAAACTTGTCATTTAGTTCAAGGGGTCCAAATGCGGTTACAGTGACCTCGAGGATTTAATTTTTTTCAAGAAAGTAGTCATTGTAACATTGTAAAGGGTATTACTATAACTATGCCTGAATTTCTATGAACGTGAAAACTTTAAAACATAAAAACATTTTGCGAAAGCTACTCATAAACATAAACAGATTTTTATACAAGAGGAATAAAGAAAATACATATACGCCTAATACAATTCATTCATTGCCCAAGGGCATTGTACAAACATAAGAAGAAAAAAATACAAAACTTAAACGAAAGCTAACTACGTTCTTCTTGCATGCGACTCCAAGCTCCATCAACACATGTCTTAATCTGGTTCCTAAGAAAAAGGGAAACTTAAAGGATGAGACAAAAGTCTCAATGATTACTCTAAGGACTTTATGGCTGAGTTAAACTCTTCTACCCGAAAAACCTTTGTCACTTGTCCCTCATGGCTTCACTCTCTTTAGGTTTCTA
Source organism: Spatholobus suberectus (assembly GCA_004329165.1). Classification (NCBI taxonomy): domain Eukaryota; kingdom Viridiplantae; phylum Streptophyta; class Magnoliopsida; order Fabales; family Fabaceae; genus Spatholobus; species Spatholobus suberectus. Next base: position 15,845,075 of record QUWT01000781.1, on the reverse strand, counting down.
ACAAATCTCCATACTTATGATTGGATCTATAACTTTCAATTATCAATACCTCCTATTAACTCTCAATTCATTATCACAACTATTACACGGATTTATTCTCATCATTATCCTAGTATTTCATCTCTATTAACGCCTTTTATCTACAACTTACTCTAGCTTACTAAATATTCTTGTTTAGAGTCTACCCTTCTTCGCTTAATATTTAGAGTTGTCCCCTATGGTCCAACCTAAGGCTAGTAATACGCTAGGATACTCTTAACATTCACCTTAACCTATACAATTATATTTCTCTTGCTAAAATCACACTTTCTAATACTTCGAGTGGGAACTTACCCTTCTTCTTTCTTATTCATAATTTATTAAAACCATCATAACACTATTCTAGAGTATAACCTCTCACATATCCTTAAGATAGCAAAAGAATTCCAATTAAAAACAGCTATTCTTACTTAAGATACAAACATACTTTACATTTTACACCTAGTATTTGGGCACACGTCTCATTCTTTATCAGACAAGGACAATACACATATATAACACGATCACTTACTCATAATCTTAACACTCCATCCATTCATATCACAAAACACAATTATAGTTTTAACATATATACAATATAATAATTAGTCATGAAGAAAGGCACACAAACTTCACATAATCATAATATAGCACAATTTAACATATCACACTACACCAAGATGCATATGCATGTCATGTTCCTCAATCTCTACTTCATGCACATGTGGTACCGAGTCTAACTTAGGAAAGTAGTCTAGGAAGACTTGCTAGCCATAAGGAAGTGTCATCAGCATACGTATGCCTTTAACTTAGCACTCTACACTAGATTGATATTCTCTAGTGACTAATCAAGGTTTCCTAGCTTTCAAAGTATGCCCCAACTCCATGGAATCAACATGAGTTATTCGGGTTTCTACACTAGGTATAATCACCCCCAAGGCCAAGTTAAACAACCCCCTAGGGCCTCCACCATCCAAATTCATGCGTACTTTTTGTCAGCACAATCATCTCAAATGTTATGATGCATGTCTTATACATACAATGCACATAAGTGTCCCTCTAGACCTTTTATCTACAAATAATTGAGTCCAATCCTTGCCTCTTACAGACTAGGTCCCTCATAGACAAGATATCACCGGAGCCCATTCTCATCTCTCACGGGCTAAGTCACTTGTCCAAATGATATCAAGTCATATCATACATTTCATAGCATAATGTCACAAGTCACAATCACCATACAAATAAACCAATTTTAAATACTTATTATGGCTTAATAGTTGGATTAATTGAATGTTTATAGGGCTTAATATTGTGTCCTAGCTGAGTTTTGCATGTTTGGATTCAATTGGACTTTAATAAAAATCTTAATTAATTTTTGGGTTCTTATAGGTCTTGACCTTTTGTCCTTGTTTGGGTCATAACTTGAGCTACAAAGATGCATTTAAGGTGATCTTGGTGTGAGTTGATTTGGCCTAGATCATGGACGAAAATTGACTTAAAGTTAGACATGTTGTTTCCCGTTGATAGCCATACATAGGTGCAGTATTTTGGGCATATCTTGAGTTCTAGACATTATTTTTGAGTGATTCCAATGCCATTAGTTATCTAACTTCTAGGGAAGATCATGAAGTCTAATTCGATCATTTTCTTAGCCGTTTTTGACCATTAAGTTGACACATGCTATCAGGAAGGTAAGCACAGATGTGCTCATCACTCGGCAAATTGGAAAATCATAATTTACGAGCATGGAGGCTTCCTAAGGCCTCCTTAAACCACCAAAACTCCATATGGTTGTGCTCCTACTATCTTAATGTCCACTCTAGTCCAAAATAGGGATTTCCTATCAATCTAAGTCATTCTCATTTAAGTCTAATCCTTTAATTCCTTATCCAAAATAGGGGAAACCCTCAAGTTAACCTAAACCTTCACAATAATCTCATTCTACCTTCAAACAGTCATAGGTTCAATCAATTCACATCAAATTCATTTCAAGGAAAACCAACATAACCATTCAAAAACCTTAACCTTGACAATATATTTAGGATGAGTAAGGAAAGGGAAAACAACATAAATAATGGAGGTATAGGCTTGGGGAGGGTAGAGGGAAGCACTCACCTGGAAAGACTGTGAAGATAAGCTCTAGGGCTTGGGTCTCTAATCTCCTTCTCTTCCTTCCTCCTCCTCTCTTCACTTTTCTTCCCCCTTCTATTTTCTAACAGCTAACCCTAATCTCTCTCTATCTTTCCTTCTTATAAAACCTAGGTGAGTTTATGGCTTGTTAGGCTTAGTCCCTTGTTAGGCCCTTGATACTCTCTTTGGGTTCTATTATTTCATTCCTACTAATTTCTAGCATTAGGATATTAATAATAATAATAATCATAATAGTAGTAGTAGTACTAGTAGTAGTGATAATAATAATAACAACAACTAAGATATCCTTTATCAAATGACATAATATCAAAGTCTTAAACAAGGTCTCCTTATAGTTTATTTCTAATACTTAAAATTTGGGCTGTTACAGTCCTCAATGCTAGGAAATTGTAAAATGAAACCTCACCTAGATACAATTCCTGGTTTAGAAGTTATGTGTCAAGGTAGTTTATAGAAACTTAAATTCATCATTTTGGTTCAAAGGATCCAAATGGAGCTATAGTGACCCCATGGAGTTCACTTTTGCAAGAAAGTAGTTCTCAATGCTAGGAAATTGTAGAAAAAAAAAACCTTACTTCAATACAAGTCCTAGTTTAGAACTTATATGCCAAAATAGTTTATGGAAACATAAATTTGTTGTTTCGATTCAAAAGGTTCAAATTAAGCTACATGAACCTTGTGGAACTCAGTTTTTGAATCAAATATCCCTCTATACTAGGAAACTTTAGCTAAAAACCCAACCTTTATACAATTCTCAATTTGGAAGTTATACGCTGAGGTAATTTATGTAAACATAAATTCACCATTTCAAATTAAGGGATTCAAATTGAGCTATAGTAATCCTATAGAGCTTAATTTTGGAAGCAAGCAACCATTAACGCTAAGAAACTATAGGATAAAATCCCACCTCAATACGATTCCTAGTTTGGAAGTTATATCCTAAGGTAATTTGTAGAAGGAATATAAGTTCTTCACTAATGCAGCGTCAAGTAGTGAGGAATTGGAGAAGGAATTCTTTCCTCGCTACTCCGTTGCCCTTTAGCGCCAAATTAACGAAGGACCTCTAGTCCTTTTAGCGAGGGGTTAGAGAGTGAATATTTCCTTGCTAAACTCCCTCGCTAATCAGCGAATTTCTTGTAGTGAAACTCTCATATGATCTCTCTTGAGTACAAGAAATACAAAGAAAAATATAAAGAAGTTGTTTTAGAAAATGAAAACTCAAGAAAGATTTGGAGAGATTGTCTATAAGTCAAGTCTCAAATCCTAAAATGGCAATGCTTTTGTCTGAAGTCAATAGACAAAAAGAAGAAAACATTCGTCATAAAAAGGATCTAGCCAAATTTGTAGATGGTTCTTTTAAGCTACATCTTATTTTAAAACATAGAAGACCTCTATTTGACAAATTTGGGATAAGCTATGACAAAGAAAAAGACAATAAGCCATCTTCTTCTAAGTCATATTCAGCCTTTTGTAACTCTTGTGGAAAAGTTGGTCACCCTACACATAAGTGTGCCCACAAGACAAAGCAAAGGTCAAATAAGACTGTTGGATCTAACAAAAAATGACCCAAGAAGATTTGGGTATAAAAATCTCAAATTATTCCTATTGCAGATATCCTTAATGGGAAGACAAAAGGATTCATGCTAGTACCTAGATAGTGGATGCTCACAACACATGACAGAAAAAAGGTCTATGTTCCTAGACCTCAAGTCACATGAGGGAACAATTACCTTTGAAGGAAATGGGAAAGGAAAAACCAGTGGTGTAAATAAAGTTGGTAAGCCACCTCTACCTACTATTGATAATGTGTTGTAAGTTGAAGGTTTGAAGTATAACCTATATAGCATAAGTTAATTTTGTGGTAATAGGTTTATAGTCTCCTTCAACAAGGTTTCATGCATAGTCTGACAAAGTGATGAGTCTATTCTTTTTACTGCTAAGAGACATAACAATCTTTACAAGAGTGAACTTGAGGACTTAAACAAAATGTAACATGTTTGGTTTCCAAAGAAAAAGAAAGATGGATTTGGCATAAAAAGCTTAGACATGTCAATTTGAAACATATTTCAAAACTATACAAAAAAAAAATTGGTAAAAAGAGTGCTTGAGATCTCTTGGAAAACCCATCTTCACTATAAAGCATGTCAAAAAGGAAAACAGATTAAAACTTCTTTTAAATCTAAAAATGGTGTTTCCACATCTAGATCCTTGGAATTGCTACATATGGATTTGTTTGGTCCTACAAGGACTCTTAGCCTTGGAAGTAAGAAGTATGGATTTTTCATAATTAATGACTATTCTAGATACACTATGGGTATACTTCTTAGCTCACAAACAAGTCTTTTAATATGTTTGAAATATTTTGCAAAAGGGTTCAAAATGAAAAAGGGTTTTGCATAACTATCATAAGAAATGACCATGGAACTAAATTTAACAACGTTGGGTTCAAAGTCTTTTGTAAAAAGAATGGTATTTTCCACAATTTCTCTTCACCAAGAACACCTCAGCAAAATGGGGTAGTTGAAAGGAAAAATAGAATTCTTCAAGAGATAGCTAGAACCATGCTTTGTGAGAATTTAATTCTAAGTACTTTTAGGCAGAAGCTGCTGAACATAGCTTGCTATGTGCAACATAGAATATTAATCAAACCATTGCTTAATAAGACTTTTTATGAACTATGAAGAAAGAGAAGACCCAACATTTCACACTTTTATCCTTTTGGATGTGAGTGTTATATCCTCAATACTATATATCAACTTGGAAAGTTTGAGTCTAAGGTGGATAAGGGTATTTTTCTTGGATATTCTGATACATCAAAAACTTATAGAGTCTTAACCCAAAACTTCTATTATTGAAGAATCCATTTATGTTAAGTTCAACGATACACTAACCCCTGATAGGAGACTATCAGACCTTGAAGATGATTTTGCAAATTTGAAGCTAGGTTCGTCTGATCCAATAAAGACAGGCGAAGCAAAACCATCAATAAAATAATGATCAGACCAAGAAATTAAAAGTTTGTCACGTACCATCCACAAGATCAGATCGTTGGTGAAAGAATAGAAGGAGTCAAAACCATATCATCCTTTAGAAATCAAGCTTCATATGCTTTCATCTCAAAGATAGAACCTAAAATAATAAAAAAGGCTTTAATAGACGATGACTAGATCATGGCTATGGAAGAAGAAGTCCATCAATTCATAAGAAATGATTTGTGGACTCGTGTTTCCTAACCTGAAGACAAAAGTATCATTGGAATAAGATAGGTATTTCGCCACAAACTTGATGAAAATGAAAAAGCAGTAAGAAACAAAGCAAGGTTAGTAGCTCAAGGCTATAACAAACAAGAAGGTATTGATTTTACTGAAACTTTTGCATCAGTAACTAGATTAGAATCTATCAAGATTGTGCTTGCATTTGTCAATCATAAAAACATTAAGCTTTTTCAAATGGATCTTAAGAATGCCTTTTTAAATAATTTTATTGAAGAGGAAGTCTAAGTTAGACAACCTTCAAGTTTTGAATATCCCACTCTTATAGACCATGTTTTCAAACCTAGAAAAACTTTGTATGATCTTAAACAAGCCCTTCGTGCTTGGTATGACAAACTAAGCAGCTTTTTTATCAGTTAATGGTTTTATAAGAGGCAAAGTAGATATTACCTTGTTTAGAAAAGAATCAGATAAATATTTTATTATAGTACAAATTTATGTTGTAATATTATTTTTGGTGTTACTAATGAATCTTAATGTAAGGACTTTTCTAACCTTATGGAAAATTCAGCTCGAAATGAGCATGATAGGAGAATTCAAGTTCTTCTTTGTCTGCAAGTCAAACAAGATAAGGAAGGAATCTATATCCATTAACAAAAATATACAAAGGAACTACTTAAAAAGTTTAAGATGGATGGATCCAAACCTATGAGCACATTTATGCATCCGTCTGTTGCCCTAACAAAGGATGAATTAGGAAAACCTATAGTTCAGATTGTCTACAGAGGTATGATTGGGTCTGTTTTATATTTAACTAGGTAGTAGACCTGATATTATGCATAACATCTGTTTATGTGCTAGATTTTAGTCTCATCTTATAGAATCACACTTAAAAGTTGTGAAGAGGATCTTCAGATATCTATTAGGTACAACTAACCTAAGTTTGTTCTATGAGAAAAATAAGGATTTTCAGGTTAGTAGGATATTGTGATGCAAACTATGTTGGTGACAGGATTAAAAGAAAGAGTACAAATGGTGAATGTCACCTCATAGACCAAGTCTCATATCCTATGCTAGGAAGAAACAAATCTCTATTACTCTCTCAACTACTGAAGCTAATATGTGTCTACTGCCAGTTGTTATTCACAACTGTTATGGGTAAAATATCAATTAGAAGATTACTCTAGTTTTAACATAACATTCCATTGTTTTGTGATAATACTAGTGTAATCAATCCTTCAAAAAATCCCATACAGTATTCTAAAGCTTAGCATATAGAATTAGACATCATTTTATTTGTGATTATGTTCAGAACAGAGCTTTTGATATTCAATTTATTGATATAGACAATTAATGGGTTTGTATATTTACAAAGGCTTTGCTAGAAGAAAGTTTTAACCTTATAAGAGAAAACTTGCATATGAAAAAAGAATGAAAGTTTTCATGCATCATCGTATCCATATCTTAAAACTTCATCTTATAAGCATCATCTTTCTCATTAATCTACTTTTATTAACACGTGCCTTTCATGCGTAATAGTTAAACATATTTTATCTTATCTTTATTATCTCAATCATATTCTTTAATACCCCCCTTGTTCAGTACAAAGTGTATGCTGCCTTTTCAATACCCTGAATCACATTAAATGCATATTGCTTGAACTGTCACCCAAGTCAGTTTTCAAACTTTAAAAGTAACTACCCTTTAAAAACCCCTTTACCTTCACCTTTTTTCCTTTTTACGATTTCCCTGAACCCTAGCTTTTCACTCTCTCTCTCTCCCCCTCGTTTGCTCTTTTTCTCTAAAACCCAGAACTCTAAAAAAAAACCTTGAAACTTCATCAATAGTTGCCAAGAACATTCTTGCTCCCATTAAAAGGTTTTTTTTATATGACTTTGTCCCTAGAAAATGGGTTAATCTAAAGGTTTGGAAGATGAAGGAATCCCCATGACTGATTACATCAAGAATGTTGGATGGCAAGCTTAGGTTCAACATAAGACACTAAGGTATCATACGCCATATGCCTATTTCTAGGCATCTGCCTCTAAGGTTAATGGAACCATCACTGGGATGGTTGATAAGAAGTCCATTATCATATTGACCGACACCATTGTAGTAGCATCTAATTGTAAGGAAGAAGGCGACAAGTTCACTGAGAACTAAGAGGATGTCATTACCTTAATTACTATAGATTGGGCTTTGTATGGAGAACCAAGGCTTGAGTTTGCTAACAAGAACATTCTCAGGCAATTCTTATATGCTTTAAACATGAAGAGGGATTGTTGGTTGCTCCATAACTTCCTACTTCACATTGTCGTGCCGAGGAAGGGCTTAAAAGACTGTATATATGCCCATGATAGGTTTTGCTTGTATAGGATGTTAACTGGTCAAAAGGTAAATCTACCAGATTTGGTTTTGGATCACTAAATGTCTTGTTTTGATTCAAGGACAGCTCCAAGGAAAAGCAAAGACAACCTATTCCCTGTGACATGATTTTCACTGAGATTATGAGGAAAGTTGAAGTAAACGATGCTAGATGGGTTGCATCAAGACTTGGTTCTGAAATTGACGTAATCATTGTCAAGAAAATGAGGATTGCTCATCTATTTCTAGGGTACTGTTGAAAAACACCTTAAGTTGGCTAATTAGTCTATCAATCCTACTTGCCACTACAAACAAACCAAAGCCTCAATAAATCAAAATTTTCCCTAAACCCTAAGCAAACCAAATCCAAACTACCCATCAAGAAACCATCCAAACCACAACCTTAACCTTAATAAGAAACCCAACAAACCTAAACATTTAGCCAACCTCCACCTTCACCCTTAAAAAGAAAAGCTTATAAACCATCCTTACCTAAACCAACCAAAACACAAACTCCACAAAGAAGACCTTAAGGATTGTTTGAAATCTCAACCATCTTAACCAACCCTTGCTGAACCCATTCCTTTTCGGGAATCTAATAAGGATGAGCACTTGCCTATTAGGCAATTGAGACTACATATGAAATAGACTAAAGTTGAAAAAGAGTCTGATGATACTATTGCTAAACAGACTATGTCTGTTGAATAGTCTGATGGCATGCCTATTGAGTTTGAATAGGTACTGGAGATTGATGAAGAAAAAGCTCTAAAACCACAACCAACTAAGAAATCCCAAAGAATAAAGACCTTAGGTAAGCCAAAGACAAAAAAGAAGAAGTAAAACAAACCCAAAGAGCTCAGGCTCTTTCAAGAAAAGAAGAGAAAAAGAAAAAAGAAAAAGAGCAGAAGCTGGCAGAATAAGAAGTAGAAGAACTTGAAGAAGCACTTCTTTAGTTGTTATTGAGATGTCTAAGGATGATCTCATCAGAAAGTCTCAAAAGGATGTTGACTATGAGACTGAGAAAATTGTTGTAGCATCAAGACAAAGACTTCTAAGGTCTTTGTTTCTTAAAGTCCCATAGAGAGTTTCACTCTTTCCACATTCAACAAACTACTAGAAGTATTACCATCAAAACTTTGTGATGATGCTAGCTCTTGCTAGAATCCAAAAACAAAAAGAAAAAGGGACAAAAGAAGAACTTATTGTTCAATTTGATGATGCTTAAGTAGAACAAACTAAAGCACCTTCCATCAACAATTAGATTGAAGCTCCATCTACAAGCTATCAAAATGAGGCTGAACTATCTAATCATCTTGCTAAAGACATTGTAGATATTAATCCTCACTAGTAGAGATCTCAAACTCCTCTTTCTGAACAAGTTAGGCCATTAATGAAGTCATGTGACTTTGTTGAGCCTAAATTTCACACAAAGTCCAAGGAGTATGTTCTTAAAGAATCATTGGAAGCTAAAGTCCTAACATCATTGCTTAAAGTGGAACTGAAAGAGGAAAATGATGAAATGATATCATTCAAGTTGAGAAGATAAGAATGGCCTCTACTTGTGGCAAACAAATTCAGTGCACAGACTTGCACCACATAAGGTTACCCTAGTTATGTCTTATAAACCATTCATTAGATATATATTTAGGAACCTGGTTATAGCACTGAGTTTGATCCCCCAATCTTCATCTATTTGAATTGTTTTTGTATAAGTCTAAATCATTTTTAGGAATTCTAGCATCTAATTTATTGAAAAAGAAAGAAAGCATGTCAACGTTAGGGGTGTTTCGTGAAGTGGATTGGATTGATTTTGAAAAGAAAAACCATCCAATCCAATCACTTCGGTTTTGTTAATTCATCATCCAATCGATTTGGTTTAAAATTTAAATCTAATCTGATCTAGATCCAATTTAAAACGGTTTGGATTAGATCAGTTTTTGGTTTTAATCTTACTATTATTTTTTAAAAAAAGGTATTAAATAAATAACATGATATATAATAAATATATTAAAAAATAATTTAAAATATCAAATATTTTATTAATGAGTCATTATATAACTAATACTAGTATAACTCCTCAAATATATATTATTAAAAATAAATTCGTACACAACTTGATAATTATGTTTATGTATCTTTACTTAAATAGTTACTAAAAAACTATCTTTAAATAAATATATTTTTTATAAACAAGTATAATTTATGTGATAATTTTACAAATATATAAGAAATAAAAACTTAAACATGAGTGATATTAGAAAATTATAAGTGAAAATATATATGCATGTATAAGTTCGATTTGGATTGGATTTAATTGGTTTTCAAAATCAAATCCAAAATCTGATCCAATCTAATAAAAAAATTTGTTTTTTCGATTTTTGAGTTTTTCAATTTACAGTTGATTCGATTTTTAGTTTTTTGGATCGATTTTTTTTTTTGTTTTCATTGGATTGAATCGGTTTATGAACACCCTTAGTCAACAGTACCTACTTTTCTGAAAAGTTGAGCTAATTGCCAAAAAGAAAGCACAACAATGTATGTGTCAATATGAAAAAGTGGAAGATACTTGTAACACCCTCATTTTAGTACCATATTTCGTTTCTTAATATCTATGAAATTGTCTATGATAAATCAAGGAATTAAGAAACTAACAATTAATCTTAATTTCTCTACACTGGGGGCTGGCATGAGAAAAAGGTCTAAATGATTGTGAATTGTCATTTTGAGCTTAAAAACATATCATATATATTAAAATATAATTTTGAGAATTTTCTAGAAATTTTTTGAGATTTCTGTAAAAATGACCAAATTTTCCTTTATTGTCTACTAAAACTATAGTCAGTATAGACTTAAGATATAAAAGAGACAAAATGAATATTCTCAGTTCATTTTTGGGTTAGATAATTAATTTTATAATTTTTATAAAAATTTTGGAATTTTTTGAGTTAAAATAAAATTTCTATGAATTTTTAACTCAAAATAGCAAATAAATACTTAAAAATTCGAATTAAATTATTAAAAATTAATTTTGAAATTATTTTCAAGCAACAATTAAGGTGCTCACAAAGTCTCAGTGAAAAATTCATGCAATTGCTATAAAATCAAATTACCAAAGTTTAAGATGTTTTTATCGGAACCAGTTAATTCGTCTACAGAGAAAACAAAAACGCAAAGACTTGAGAGAGCAGAGGTATGGCACATCTACATTTTCTCTATATACCCATTCCCTCTAATATTTTCATATTTCATAAAAAGAAAATCCAAAAAGAAAAGAGAAAAGTGGACTTACTTTTTGGCCTCTTTTTTAGACAACTTACCTCCTCTGTAAAAGGCTAGCATTTAGGTTAGCTTTCTCCATTGATTTTGCTCCCAATACTAGCCAAACCTCTTCTCCTATCTCCCTAGCTCCATTTCAAATTTTTCTTACACAAAGAGCCACCATTTCTCTCATTCTTCAACTCTTCACCAAGACCACCACCACACATCATTTTGTTAGAGACTTCAAGAGCTCATCTTCTCCTCTTCTTCTTGGCAAGCACGTGAGGTATAGGGGAGGAGTGGGGTTGTTCTTGGTTTAAATTCTTTAATGTAGATGAGTTTGGGTGGGTTTTTCCCCTACAAACCCTTAGCTTCTTACTTCCTAATACTTTTATTTCCAATTTTCCTTGTTGTTGTTGTTGTTACCTTTTATTTATGTTGTTTCCATTTATTATCTTGTTGCCCTAATCTGATTATATGGCTTTAATGCTTGTTTAAATGTTGTTATTAATTTTAAAATGTTGGTTTGTATAGGGAACTTAACATAAAATGGTAAAGGCTTGAACACAAACCCTAAAATCCAAAACAAAGGTTAAAAACTTGCAAATTTTCTTCTTAACAAAATGAGAAGCTAAAACAGGAAAGACTTTTGAACTATGGACCCTTCTTGAACCCTTGATTAAGTCCTTCCAAAGAAGACCTAAAAGATAGTCACTTTATTAAGACAAGCTTGAAACTTTACCAATCAACAAAGGACCTGTAGAATAACATGAACTTTAAAGGATTCTTAAAACTGAATCCAGACTCAACTGACATCAAGTGTTGGTATTTTTTTTTCTCCCCAATAAATCTCAGTTTTAGTGAAGAATGAAGATGATTATTTTAGCTTTTGATGTACCTAAGAAACCTTAAATTTCATTTTGGTCATTTAAAGTTCATAACTTAGTGAAAAGAGTGGTTTTTATGAAGAGGTACTTAAGCTCCAGTAAGCTATCTTTGAATCTGTCTGAACACTAGTCAATATTTTTGTAATATTTCAAACAACACTTAATATTTTTAAGTGCTTGGTTTTTTTGGAAACTAGACAAATTTTTTTTCGAAATGGACATAAAAATGTTGGAACCAAAGACGTTGAAGCATCTAAACCCTCAAATTTTGAAGATAACAAACTTATTAAAGTTTAAGTTTCTGTTTTTTAAACTAACAGATTTACAGCAGTCCAATCTTAAACTAGCATCCAATAAACCCTTTTGTGATAACT